>CP025655.1:3372774-3910274 GCA_003576665.1 Ipomoea trifida
CCCTCCTTGGGCCAACATTCTTCGTTTACATATATCACCTCTCTTAGACTCTTTCCCTCTCATTGGGCCACCCTTCGTCCTTTATCACCGTCATTAGGCCATCATTCCTCCTTCACCACCTCATAGACCTCGCCCATCCTTTCTCCCTTACCCCCTAGTCTTGGGCCCATCTTCCTCCTTTATTTTTCTTGGGCTACCCTGACTTTCTTTCTCTTATTGGGCCACCATGACTTCCTCCTTGCTAGCCCATCAAGACCTCTTCACCTTCTTGGGCTACCATTATCTTTTACTACCCCCTTGAACCAAGACTTTTCCAAAAAAGTGGGCCCTCGAGACCCATGACCCATCATATAATGGGGAAAATTACAATATTATTTTTAAAAAAATTAAGGTTTAAAACCTCTATTTTGAAAAGATTATTATTTATTTAATTACGCAATTTTCCAAGTTAATATTAAATAAAATAATTGAAAAATTAATAAATTTGTATTATAGTAAAGTTGATAAAATTATAAATTATTATTTTAATAGCAATGGTTTGATTTTTATCAAAAATATTTGTGAAAATTCACAAGAATTCGAGTATTCTGAATTAGTTTGAGAATTAAGTTTAAAATTATCCTACTTAACCGAGTATTTCAATTTATGCTTTAAAAAGAATAAGGAAAAAAAAAAAGAAAAAAAAAAAGAAGCAACCAGGGTGTTAAGGAATGAATAATGATTCTTGATTGTGGACGTGGGAATTGTGAAGCTTTTTGGAGTTGCAAAATTCAAAGTTTAGCAACTACTACACCTAACAACTATCTAATTTAGGTCAGTTATTCTAATTTCAGAACACCCGTCAAGTTAAACTGTTAGATTTAGCTACCCTCTTGTTTGTGGTTAGTTGTCAAGACTCAAGAGTGTTATATGACTCTTAAATAATTACTCCGTATTTGTTAGAGTTAATTCTATTTTTTGATTTTAGATTTATAAGTGTGATTTTACTTTTAGTTATTTTTTTCTTTAGAACATCTTTTTATTACTTTTAGACTTTTAGTATTATTGTGGCATGACCAATTTTTGTCATTTGTTAACAAATGGACTAATTTAAAATGTTTGTGAAGTAGACTTGTGGATATTGTGAAGTGATTTTGTGTATTTTTTTTTGGAGTAGACTTATGCATTAGACTAAGGTTTGTCATGAAGTAGATGATAGTGTAAATGCTCTCAAGTATACAGTTTGTATAAAGATCTAGTATAGTAGCTCGGGTAAGAGAGACCGAGGGTCAGAGGATCTTGAGTATGTTAGTACTTTAGATAATGAATCGAAAGGCCCCTCTACAAACATTTAATGTGGTATTTATATATGAGGTTGAAGGAGACACATGCCGAGAAGTCGGCATGTACGAGTGTACGACACATGTCCTTCATGCAGTCGGCGGTTAAAGGAGAAGCATACATGAGTAGCGGAATATCTGACTGACCAATAACAATCGTGCTCGATCTAGATGTTATTATTGATACTTATTTCTTACGGAGTATTACTTATTATATTCGACCGGGGCCCTAGCCGAGCCAGCGGATCAGGCCCGAGCCCAAAGGTAGTAGAGTAGAGACTTGTTAAGCTGTAACCCCTCGATTTTTCCGACAAAGTTAAGGTTCGAAAATATTTTTTTTTTGATCTCTCGGTACTTCAGAAGGATTTTTATAAGTAGGATTAGTTATTAATAAGCTGCGATCTATGTACCGGTCACGAACCGTAAAATTTTTAAGGACGTATATACAATTCAAATTTTCCTAGGAAATGGATTATTGAGTATGATACGATTAAGCATGAACTTCCAACTCCGTTTAGTGGAAAAATTAGATGAACTGTAAGAGTGAAATTTGCTACGGACTTCGTACCTATATTTCGCGATGTACTGAAAAATTCGTAATTTGGCTGATTCATATCGGGATTAATTTTAGAATAATTTTGGTATCAAGAATTTCCCGAATTAAGCTATTTTCCACCAAAGATTTATCTGATTTAATCCCTAACTGTCTAGGAAATCCATTCTTCAAAAAAAAATATCCTAAATTAAAATAATGATTTCTTTGGATAAGATCTTAGTAGCTTAGCCTCCAAGATTTTGTGAAATTCCTCCCTCTTGGCTGAAAATTATAAGGAGAGGAGAGAGAGTGTAGGCCTTGATTCTTCATCTCTATTGTTGATCTTCAAGGAAACTCCATAGCCTAAAATCCTTCAAGTTCTCAACACTAAGTAAGTTATTTGGTTTAATGAGTTAGAACTCTTCCTAAGATTTAATCATAAATTAAGAACCCTTGAGAATGTTATTTTTATGATGAAATTGTTTAGGACCTTCGGTGGATTTTTGGGAATAAGGGACTTCAACACGTGTTTCGGTTCTAAAGCTTCTAAAAAGGTAAGGAAATTCCTTAAGTTGGCTAGTCACTTGAAAATGGACAATTGTATAGGTATATGTATTATGGAGTTAGAATTTACTATGAAAAACTATGTATTAAGCTTTAACTTCTTAGTTAATTTCTATGTAAAAATATGTGTTTGAGCTTTGTATTACTCTTGATATGCATGAATTTTAACGTATGCATGCATGTATATATACTATATTTATGCCTATATATATTAATATCTCGAAAAAGGTTGAAAAATAGACGTTTTTGCACTGTTTTGCTGCCCAGAAATTTCATGTCGTATGAGTGGACGCCCCAGTGAACGCGCGTCCACCATGCGTCCACTGGTGTCCAGTTTGTTTTAAGGCACGCAGAAGGAGAGGACGCCCCAGGGGACGCGCGTCCACCGTGCGTCCACTAACGTCCAGCATTTTTGAAGTCACGCCGTAAGTGAGGACGCCCCAGGGGACGCGCGTCCACCGTGCGTCCACTGGCGTCCAGTGATTTTCGGAAAATAAGAGAAAAAGCCGTAGGTGTGGACGCGCGTCCACCATGCGTCCACATGCGTCCAGAATGTTCTGTCCAGTATTTTTCAGTCCAAAAAGTTTGGGTATGATGTCAAGCTATGTCTAAGTTATTTTCAACTATATTATTTTTGGTTAAATGTTTACGTATGCTCGTATCATAATTTTTGAAAAGCCTATGGGCAAACAAGCTTGATTTTGGTTGAAATAAATGTTTTGAGAAATGAGAAGAAAATACTAATTACGTACAGGAAAGAATGTTTTGGATAAATCTTAGTTTCTGGATATGTTATAGAGAAGTTGAGTAAGGTGGGGACCTACGGGAGGCTTAAATGCCACGACCCGGGGTTGGAATAAGGTTGGACCTACGGGAGGGCTGGAGTGCCATGGCCCGAGGTTGGGATAAGGAGACCTACAGGGAAGGCTGGAGCATGCCATGGCCCGAGGTTTGAGAAAAGGGGAATCGAGAAATGATAAAAAGAATGTCTCATGCTTATCCAGGGGGAAACTAAGTAATTAATTGAAGAGATGAATGTTATACTGAGCTGCGGTTCAGATGATTCAGAGAATTAGAGCTGCGGTTCTAATTGAAGAGATGAAAGGTATACTGAGCTGCGGTTCAGATAATTAAAAGAATTAGAGCTGCGGTTCTAATTGAAAAGAGTGAAATTCTTGAAAATGGAAAGTTTATGAACTTGTCTAAAATATGTGAGAATATAATTGGGAATGACAGTTATGTCATTATTGTTGTTATGAAGGAAAATTCTATGTAATTTCCTTTAAATATATGCTGTTATGCTATCCTTGGATTGTTTGATTTCAGGTAAACTTCCAAAGTATGGGTAAAAACTCTATAAGCTTTTGTATTGATATCATATTTTAAAAACCTTTGTCTACGCTTAAGTGACAATGGATTTTCTTACTTAGCCATCGTGCTAACTACACTTCATTGTGTCATTTATTAGATGCAGTCTAGCGTGGGCCCCTGTGGCCGATGAGCTCTGAATAGGATGGGAGTCGAGGTTGAAGACTACTCTACCCTAGAATAGACACCCTGGAAGGATTAGTTCCATATGTACACTTTTGGATGTTGATATGGTTCTTTGAGGTTGTAAGTTTAGCCTTAGCGTTTGGGTATAAGAGAAATACCTAAGCGTGGCGGTAACACCCAGTTTTCTGTTGGTTAGATGCTTCCGCAATGTATTGTATTATTAGGGATTTTGTAATAAATCCAAGATGTGAAAATTGGGGTGTTACAAAGCTAAGGAGTCTTGCCTTCATGTTAGGGGTATAGGTCGGGACTCGTATCTTGGTCAGTTCTGGTCGAGAATTGTTCCTCGTGCCCCAAGAGTATATATCGAGCAGATACTTGTTGAGTAACCTGGGGTATATTTTTCATCAAGTAGCCCCCTATTCTGTGCCCAAGATAGGGCAACGTTTTGAGGGGCTCGGGCTATAAAAACTGACTAGAATCTAACAATTAAAGATCTTTTGCCGGGTCGAGATTGTGTGGTCTACAGTATACCGAGTGGATCACTGCTCGTGTTAGTTCACTCGCCACGTGCCATACGACGGGATTGCGTCTGGGATCCATTTTGAAATTTAAAATCTTCCTGCTTCATTTATCTATAAATAGGGCATGATTGTTGGCCAAAATGTCACTTCATTTTGTGTGAATTTGAGAGCCTCCCGAGCTACTTACTCAAACTGTACACCAAACTTTTTTCGAGCAAAGTTTTGAATGATTAGAGCTTCAGCTCGATATCACTCGGTAATTTCTCTTTTTCGAGTTCTTCTTTTCTATCCTTTTAAATTCTCGGTTCAAGACTTGTTTAGATTCCTTTCTAAGCGTGCTTCCCTTTTAAAGGGATAATGTCGGACTCTGACAACTAAAACATTTCAGTCGAGGACTACAATAATTTTAATCACCAAGCTAGCCAGATTATTCTGCAACAATATAAGCAAATGAAATATTATATATTGATTATATATGCAGAAAAAACTTCCAGTATTCGCCCGTGTCAAGCACGGGAAAGTGGAAAACTTTCTGCAAGAGTGAATTTCTGCACATTTCTGGAGATTAATTAATTCAAACGGAACAAACAAATACCAATAACTAGTCCAATAATACTTCACATGAAAACCAACCAATAACCACAAATTCATAAATTCCAAAATATAAAAATCTAACAACACTAAGTTCAATACAATGTCTAGAATCAAAACCAAAAGGCAGCAAACATCATCTCTAAGCTGATATTTGCAAGGGTTAATGACTAAAAACGGCACATGCTTTAAATCATATGAGTTTGCTTTACTTTTTTCTTTTGCCTCTGTGTATTAAGTTTTCAATATATAAATGTTCTGAAATTATTTTGACTTTCAGTAAAGTTTGTGCCATTTTTTTTATAATTATTCCTACTTGTAACTGGTAATTGTTGGTGAAGCTGGTGCTTTAGAATTACGTACTGGAGATTTGAAAATGCAATTTCTTGTTGCGTATCTGTTCATACATAATAAGTCATACAATCTTTAAATCTCCGACTAGTTGTCCCACCCAAAGAGGTGTTTACAATTCAGCAGGGATTAGTCACTGTACACCTAGAAAAAATAATAGGTCATACAATTCAAAGATTATAGAAGTGGATTGTCTAGGTCAAATATTCATACTCAATTTTGCATTCTATACTGACTACTGTGTCATATATATGAAAAGATATAAAAGTTGACTAGTATAGCTTTTTCCAAAATTAGATGAATAAACAAAATCCATATATATACAAGTACATATACTAATAATCGCATTGATATTTGGATAACTACCCAGGTGAGCTTGAAAAGTACAGGAGGCCGCCCATCTGTTCTCAACCAATGCATGAAATTTTCCTCAATCTATCTCAATCAACGTAGTATTTACAGAATGCATGCATGTTTCGGGGGATTATTATTCACGCCGTTGTCGTCCTTATCTTTTGGTGATCGATGCTGACAACGTTAATCCCAGGTTTAATTCCTCGGTCTTACCATTCACGCCTGCTGCGGAGTACTCTGCTAGCTTGGGCCGACAACGCGGGTTGCGGCGGGGCGAAGCCGCCCGCTTCCGCATCCGCCGCCGCATGTTGTGGGAATTGCATGGGTGGCAATTCCGGCAACACCTTCCATATCTTCACCGACTTATCAAGGCTGCCGCTGTAGAGTATCCAGTATTTGTCGGCGGCGTCCTCTTCCACCGCCAGGCATTTAACGGGGCCGCCGTGGCCGTTGAGCACCGACAAGCAGAGATGGCCGCCGTAGCCGTCCCTTCTCCACACGCAGATGTTGGTGTCGGCGGAGCCGCTGAACACCAAATTCCCGGCCGCCGCGAGGCACAGCACCGCCAGTTTGTGGCCGCGCAACACCCCCGACGGCAACACGTCCATGCTCCGGTCCCAGAAATTCACCAGCCCGTCCGAGGAGCCGCAGTAAATATGGGTATCCAAAGGGTCAATAACCAAAGACGTAATCGCGCATTCTTGTTTTAACAACGTTCGTACGAGTAAATGTTTCGTGCGTTTCCCTTTAAACTCCCGCCGCCACACCTTCACCGACCCGTCGGCCGACCCGGAAAATACTAGCCCGTCGAACCCCAATACCACGGAATTCACGGCGTCATCGTGAGCGCTGATCGATTCTAAGCACTTGGAATCCTCTATTCTCCACACTTTAATGGTTTTGTCCCAGGAAGATGAGTACAAGAGCGTTGAATCCTCGCTGAGAATGAGGGATGAAATGGCGTCGAAATGTTTGATCCAAACGGCGTTATGGTTCTTCCGCGTCTCTACATAATTACTAGGTTTGATCGATTTCTTGATACACGCTTTGAAGGTCGGTAAAGTCCCAATTCGTTTATGAACGCTAGGGTTCTTATTGGAGACTTTCCAGACTCGGATTTTCCCGTCTTGATGACCCGTAAAGATTCTTTCCCCGGCGATTATAATCGCTTTTACTAACCCGCTATTGGATTTGAAGAACGTGAATTCCTTCTGGTTTTTCCATACCCTTATGTTCTTGCTATCCGAGCCGGTATAAAGCAAATCGCCGGAGGCGGCGAGGGAGTATATATGCCCCTCTTCGCGGACCAGGGAGCCCATTGGGCCGGTGGAGGAGCAGCAGTCGTCGTCGTCGGCGGCGGCGGGCGGCGGCGCAGAGCTATGAGCGTGCCAGGGAGACCTGGACACGGGAGACGTCGGGTTCTCGAATGAACTTCCGGCGAACGGCGAGTCGGCCCACGAAACGACGTCGTCGTAGTATCCCATGGTCATCGGAGATGGCCGGCCCCTGTCTTTAGCTGACTCCGACGCGGTGCTAAACCGGAAAGAAAGATCTTCGTCGGGATCAGGCTGTAAAAACACCCCTCTATTTCTCCGGCAATTGGTGCTGTTGCATTCCAACATCTTCTTCTTGCTTCTTGAATTCTTCATCATCATCTTATAATATAAATCACAGATCTTGGATTCAAAGAACACTAGAACAGGGTGGTTAATTATTTAATGCGATCGTCGATCGATTAGAAAGTCAATATTTTATGGCGTTTTCATATATATCATTCATACTGCAGACGGTTTGCGGATTGAATCCAGACACAAATTTCTTCTTTTTTCTTTTTCTGGGCGATGTCTAAAATTAGGTGGATTATAATTCTAGACATGGATCGGAGGAAAACGTGTGGTTTCTAAGGGGCCAGGAAAATATTGAACGTTAAACGGTCAACTCATCAAGACATCAACGATTCACTCAAACAAATGTATGATAAACATTAAAAACAAACATTTTCCAAGACATTGATAATTTTACAGTTTGAACTTTGAAATAGGTTGTTTAATGTTGATTTTAATTATAAAATCTTTAATTTTGATTCATTATATTTCTTATGAGTGTTAATGACTTAGTTGTCTATGGTACCAAAGGGAGGTCATGGGTTTGAATCTCAGTTTTTTTATATTACTAGTAAATTACCCGTGCGATGTACGGATTAATTTTGTATATTATATATTTAAATAATAAAATTAAAAGATGAAGTTATAAATAATTATAATATTTGAGAGTTTACTTATATAACTTGTAATGACAATTTAATGGGTTAATTTTTTTTTTTAATAACTTGTGAGGACCATTTTGTGGTTCCTATTTTTATTATTCACCCTTATATATACACTATCCACCTTATTAGCAAGCATACAGGATTTGTTTAATACAACATAATGGTGATGTGGACTTGATTATCCATCTTGAATTGATGCTTAATTTGTGATTATTGCAAGTAGGGGAAGAACCCTAACCTAAGGTTCATGTGTTTGTGAAGGTTGCTAATGTTTGATGTATACATTCATTGGCATGTATTTGAAAGATTCCTTGTCTCAACAAGAGTTGAGTGATGAATTCGAGCCACCCCTTGCATAAACCCAAATTGCTTCCATGAAAATATGAGAAATTGAGGGTTTAAGATGTTGTGTGTTTGATAGACTTGGTATTGATACACCATGAGAGTGGGGTAGTTCCTTGTTCTAATCATTGTTTATTTGTTCATTAAAGTGGCTTTAGACTATGATACCTATGTGCATTCCCGATGGACTCCTTGGTTACTTGTTCTCCCTAATACCATAGGTTGTTAAAGCATTTAGATGATAATACTCTCTACCTTGAGTCTCATTTCTTTATTTTGTGTTTATTTTGCCATCTTGTTAATATGTGTTCTGCTATCTTCTTTAATTATCATTGCCTGAAACTTATTGTTTGCTTAGCTTCTTGTGTATTTTCTTATGCTAGTGCCTAGTTGTTTGTGATTGCATATTACGTGCCATAACTCGCAATCCTCATTGAAATGACATTGTACCCCGTCCACTCACTATCATTATTTTTGCTGCATCACATACTTTAATGGAATTGACATATTATACATGAATGGACGAAAATACCTTTACAAACTACACAATCCGGCATGTTTTAGCCGTAGGGGTGACTGACGTGATCAATTTTGATACGAAAACAATAGCCGTAGACTCATGGAGGAAAATTAATAATAATTAAACATGTGGACTAAAACTGTCATTTTGCTAATACTCGTAGCACCAACATTGGTATTACTTTTACAAAAAAGTAATATGTATTATTGAACTATTCACAAAAAGTGCAATTAAATCATTTGAACTATAAAAATCTTTAAATACACTCGTGAACTTGGAAAAAAAATGCAATCAAGTCATTTGTCTTCTATTACAAGTAGACATCAAGTTATCCATGATTTGTATGTCACCTCATAATATTTTGGTGATTTGGATCCTACTTAATAATAATAATAATAATAATAATAATAATAATAATAATAATAATAATAATAATAATAATAATAGGACAAATGAATGTTTCCAAGCAAAAATTGATGCCACCAAGAGTTCATTGGTGAATCATTCCATGCAATCAAATTAAAATTGATGCTACCAAGGGTTGTTTTATTGGTTAGGTGTGAATCCCAAAGTTACATATATATATGATCCTATAAACTAAAGGGGTTAAGGGCAATCATATATAGACGTGAAGAAATGCACATACACATACAACGTAACGCATTGAATTGAAATCAAGGGTAGAATGTGCTTTAAAGTTGATTGCCGGCAGTGCGGGAAGTCCTCGTGGGGAGGATGCGGGAAGCACCTGACCACCCTCTACGCCACCATTGAAACCGGCAACCATTGCTTATGTCGTCCTTGGCCAGGCGTCGCGGTCGCCACCCCTCCCGCTCAGAACGCCACCAATCAACCACCGCTTGCTACACCTCCAAATCCACCTACTGCAGGTATATATGTGTGCGCAATCTTTAATTTATACTACAATTCTTATACTAATGAAAATAATAGTTGCCCCATGGGAAGCCGGCAATGTGGGAGTTTTGCAACTTGTGATTTATCTCTGCAAAAAGCTCTAGGGACGGAGTCCTGTGGGTTTAAAATTCGTTCCCCTATAAAAACTATAGATAGGGAAAAATTGGTACTGGATGGACGTGAGATTAAAAAAAAAAAAAGAGAAATGTTCTATGTTAAATTGTAATAATCTTTTTTTTTTTTTAGAATTTTAATTAATTTATTTTTATTATCCTCAGGTGTTGCAGGTAGGATGGCATCTTAATTAAAGATGGATTGGATAAGCAATCAACAGTTCAACACTCCCATGTATGGATGGTTTTAAATAAGGTCATGTCTCACTATAGGAGACCAATACTTGTAGTAGAAATTAATAAAACGTAGGTAGGGGATGAAGTGAGGTCAATATGCATTGACCAACCCACCGCTACCATTTTCAAGTTTGTGTACCAATGTTTTAGCCTCTATGGGAGTTGCCTATTAACCATTTTAGTTTAAACCAGTGAATAATATAAACCGGTTTACTTCATTATAATCCTCTGTTAGTTAGAGTTACAATACTCAAAGCACACATTCAAGTGTGGCTATGAGCTTTCCTATAAATCAAAGTTGGTGGGCATATAAATCAATCAAAAACTTATTTATAATTTTGCTAAAATTAATTAAGTTGCATTTCTAGTGCAATACCAATTCAGACATGTGAATTTTTTTTAATAATAAATATTCTGTTGCAATTATTTTTTTAGAAATTTAATTAGTGAAGAAGTACAAAACAGCCTCTATATTTGGTGGAAAAATATAAATAGCATTACATTATACACTTGATACTGAAAACTCTAAAATTTGTATATATGCACTTGATATTGTGTATAGTCGAAAATGTGAGGCCTAAGTTGCACGTTATTGGATTTTTTTTAAAATAAATAATTTTAATTAAACAATGAAATATTAATGATTAATGAACATCAAATTAAACGATTGTGCCCAAAATAGAGACCACCCACATATAAATGCTAAATGCTACACACTCTTTTAATTTATTGTCATGACAGAGACATTATATTTTTGGTGCTTCGGAGGGATCACATGTCCTATTAAGTGACATGTAACGTTATAGCGCCTCCTGCGCCAGCTTGGAGGAGCTCTCTAAGGTTGTTGGGTGGCTCCTCGAAGACCACGTAAGCCATTTCCCAACTTGTCGCAAATTTGCCATTCTATTTGTACATTTGTTCTCCTCTCTTAATACGTATCCAATTTTGACAACCAATCTCCAATTATTCACCATTTTTCTGCACACTATCAAATAGGTGAACTGTCAAAGACCTTGTGGTCTAGTGGCACCCGGTGTCCCGGTTTACACTCTCATATGGATGAGAGTGAGTTCGAGTCTCAGTGGAAACAATTGTTAACTCTTTGTGCTTCAGTAGGTTGAAAAACAAATACTACATTGTAACATGAGCATTAAAAAAAAAAACGAGAAACTTTGGAAGAGATCCTATCACGAAGTGGATGTAATCTAGAATTGAATCATTTGGGCCTATGCAAAGATTTTTAGCCCAATAATTTCTGCAGCCCTAGTAGAGAAAACCCTACCAAGCCGAATAACTAAAACCCTAAATTTGAGTGGGTTGCACCTATAAGATGCTGCTCCGAGTTATCATCAGCCGGCGACATCTCTAGGTGATGTTCTATTCTCTTTCGTTTTCACCATTGAATTTCTATTTGTTCTTTGAGTTCCTTTGAATGTTTGTTTGAATCAAGCAATCAAAATGGGTAATTAGCCGTGTGTTCCTCTGTGATGATCAAATACAGATGACGAGTCTGATCGAAATCCATTCTTAAACCCGTGAGGACAAATCGAGGCATTTGTCTGAGAGGAACCATTGCACCCTTTTCATTCGTTTGTATGTTTTTTACATTGCGTTTTATACTTTTATTCCATAAAAATAGCTTTTTTTCTCTGTGATGAACAAATACAGATGACGAGTCTGATCGAAATCCATTCTAAAACCCGTGAGGACAATTCGAGGCATTTGTCTGAGAGGCGTATTGCACTTTTTTCATTCGTTTGCTATGATTTTTCTCTTTTCTTTTCGTTTTATTCCATGAAAATTGCTCTTTTTCTCTGTGATGAACAAATACAGATGACGAGTCTGATTGAAATCCATTCTAAAACTTGTGAGGACAATTCGAGGCATTTGTCTGAGAGAAATACACCATTTTCAACATTTTCGTATGCTTTTCATATATTTATTACGTTTTATGCTATATAATTTAATGTAAATTTCGTAAAGATGTCTCCTTTTTTTTTTTAACTGAGTATATAATCTTCAAGCTGTTTACTTTCTTTGAAAATGTTTATTTATTTTTATTGAATGCGATCTATTTAAATTTGATTTCGACTAGGGATGATGTTTTGTGTGTTGGTGTTTGGTATGGTTTATTTAGTTGAATCCGATCGGTTCTTAAACATCGTTCTCTGTAGGCCTTAATACTCAGACATGAATATGCAGATTTCTATGTTTATCTCTCA
Organism: Ipomoea trifida; assembly: GCA_003576665.1. Classification (NCBI taxonomy): domain Eukaryota; kingdom Viridiplantae; phylum Streptophyta; class Magnoliopsida; order Solanales; family Convolvulaceae; genus Ipomoea; species Ipomoea trifida. The sequence goes on from CP025655.1 coordinate 3,385,125, forward strand.
ATGCGTTTATATGTTTGTTCTTATCTAGTTCTGCACGTAGCTACCCGGGCTTGTCTGAGATCAATGTGAAGAAGAAGTCCCAATGCTCGTGCTAAATTAATCTTGCCGCTAGTGTTGCAGCTTAGCCCTTTGTACCTCTTTTCTATGGCTGATTTGTGTCAATTCAACGGCTACATTTGCTTGTTCTTGAAATATGAATATTTGATTTGAATTTTTTTAATCTCTTTAGATGTTCGATTGTTTGCCTCTCCTCACCTTTAGCTTCCTTTCTAATGCTTAATGAAAGCAGTGGCTAGTCATGGAGGCAAAAATTTATTGCTGATGCTACGTGGTGTATTCATTTTATGTTGTTGATTAACTCCTAAGTACATCTGCCACAGTTTCTATGTTTTTAAATTGGATATGCACTTTAGAATGCATTTGCTAATATTTTTATGTTTCAATGTTTTGGCGATGATTAAAATGGATTTATCCGCGCTTCTGAGAGCTATCGATGAAGCAAGAACAAATAAATGGTTGAATTTCTTAATATGAGCCTGGATTTTGCTTTTGTTTAAATATGCAGAATATTCTCTTTATTTTTTAATTTATGGCATTGATGATAATAATTCAGCTTTCAAACGCCAGTTCTGCTTCTGAATATCCTTGATTGATAGAGCTGTTCTTTTATCTGAGCCTATTAATTTCTTACATCATTTAAGTTCTGTGATAATGTATCTTTGCTTTTTGATTGAGTTTTAACTATACTCTTTCTCTGCATTTTAGTGGGTTTAGGGTCTGACAAACTCAGAAATTTAAGTGCTGTTTATCAGCTTCTCTCTGGCAATCTGACTGAGATTGGAGTTAAATGATAGCGCAACATATGTTTTTGGATGCATATATATAGTCTGTAATTCATTGCCTATGATGCTGTAATCCATATTATTGAGGTGTAGTGGAGCCAAGTCCCTGCATTGCAGGGGGAACCTCCTTGTTGAAGCTACATTCCAGAAGATCATACTGGATATTTTCTGAGGCATTTAACCTATAGTTTATGCTTTCAAGAAACTATTTTTGTATTGAATTGAGTTTATACTATGTGATTAACCCAAAAGGTTTAATTTTGGTGATTGCAACTGATAAACTCGTATATTGAGTGCTGTCCATCACCTCCTACCTTCGGATTTTCTACTGGAATGGAGTTAAATAACGGCACAACATCCTAATGAAGATTATTATGATTTACATGTAATTAGTAATGTATAATGGAGAATTTAAATCCGGGGCGTTTGGATTAAGCTATGTTTGGCAAACTTAGCTGAAATAGTAGCTGAAAGTTGAAAAGTTATTAGCTCGAAGTTGAATTCTGAAGAGCTGTTAAGCTAGCTGTTATGCTTAAAAGTGTTTGGTAAAATTAACTTTTTGATGAGTTGATAAATATAAAAAGACTAGGACATCTTTATAAAAGTTAAATAGTTTTAAATTTAAATAGGTTTGTTTACATATTAAAATATAAAATAATGAAATTAATGTAATTTAATAAAATATAAAGTAACAACATATATTTAAAAATATATAAAGTAAAACAAGATGTTTATAATTAATAAAATTAGTTCATACAAAAATTATTTTTCAAACACAAATATCAAATTAAAATTACAACGGAACATATAGAAGAAAAAAGGCCAAAAGAGTTTTAATTTGGGAGGGATAAATGATGTCATTTATTTAAAATAATAAGGATAAAGATGGAAAAAAGTTAAGAAGCTACTAGCTTATTTTTGTTTGAAAAGCTACATGAAGTAGCGTTTCAAAATAAGCTTTTATTTTAAGCTACTAGCTTATATTGAGAACATATCAAACAAAGCTTATAGCTTATTAATAGCTAGTTATAAGCTCCTAAATAAGCTCTGCCAAACACAGCCTAAGTAACCCTAATTAAGGATTGACAATGGGTGAATATGGAAAGTAATAGATAATACCTAATGGACAATGATCTCGTGACTAACCCAAATTAAGGATTGACAATGGGTGAATATGGAAAGTAATAGATAATACCTAATGGACAATGATCTCGTGACTCTTGCTATTTATTGCCATGTGTTTACAATGATTGAATGTTTGAGAGAAGAAAATTGTCGAATTCGAGGTTATGGATGCTCAACTTCTGATTACTAATCTTCATTAGCCGATTCTTTCCTCGTTTGGTTTGCTGGTTGAAGAGTTTTCAATGGGATTATTATTAGTCATAGTGTTTTGAATTTGTAACATGAAAAATATATATTATAAGTGTGTTTTTGCAGAAAATGCAATTAGCAAGGTTTGATCCTTAAATCTCCTAAGAAAGAAATATACTTACTATTAACTTATTCTAACATTTAATAATTTTATATATAATAACGTATTATCTATTTTTATTAAAATATATACTATATATACATATATACACATATATAACGGGGGTGGGGCACCTACCTCATTGCCCCCCCTCTGGGATCCGCCTTAATTACTGAGACAATTATGGTGAAAAATTCAATAATTTAGTAGTTTTGTTGTTACGAGATTAGCTCTAATGGATAATCACCTAATACGATTCACAGAACAATGCTGGCCAGATGCTAGCTGACTCACCGGAGAGACTTGCCAAACTTGCGTAGCCATAGGACACTTGAGAAAAAACATGGGACAGAGTTTCAGTTGCATTTTTATTAAGTTATTGAAGATTTTTCGTAAATTGTCAGATTGGTAAATAATGTATAATTATATATTATATATTTGCATATATTAAGTGAAATGATTATGTTTTTTTTTTTTTTCATCACTATATGGTGCTCCAATTCAAAAAATTTAAGAGACCTTGAAAAGGCCAGGTAATTTACTAGGGTAGAAGAAATCAAAGTATAATTTTGAGATGCGGTAGCAAAAGAGGGAAGAAGTTTATAATTTTTTTTTTTTGTCATTAATAGGTCAGTTGTATTCAAAAAAAGAAAAAAGAAAAAGAAAATGATCTTTCTTATTATTTTTATGTAGTAAAAGAATTTTTTTTTGAAATGCTTGAGGTGAAAAGAAATTAGGTAGAAAAAGTAAAACAAAATAATATAATTATAGAAAGCTACTCATCAAATAAAATATACTCCGTAATACTCAATAATAAAAGGGACACCATAACAAATATTTCTCAATGATTTCTTGATTGAATATACAACTTAATTTTTCACAAAAGTTAAAAGTTATCATAAAGTAATTAGCCCGGCATTGATTCATATATGCTCCAAGAAATAAATAAAAGGAGATTAGAAAGTTTGTTGATTAAAATAAAAATAAAAATAAACCATCCTTCTCTGTATCCACACAAAAAAAGATTTTCTCAAGGCGCATGCATGATATTCTTTTTTTCTTTTTGACATTTCTTTTGCTTAAATCATTGCATTTTTTTTTTGGTTCCATAATTTAAGAATTATCTTATCTTTTATTCATGTTACAATTCCAGTTTGTACAGTATGATGAATCCTTAAAGGATAAGCTTCTATATATAAAATCCAGTGCGCTGTATGTCTTCACTGATTATAAAGCAAAAGATCAGACAGCAATAACAACCGAAAGCAAACAAAAAAAAAAAAAAGAGCAACAACTATCCAAAGTGAACATATATTTTTTTAGTACTACTGACTCGTTTACAATGTAGAATCAGCTACTGAAGCACAAAGAGTCAACATACTTTCTCAACCTACTGAAGCACGAGCCAACACTCCACTGAGGCTCAAACTCACTCCCATCATCCATGTGAGAGTGTAAACTGAAGTGCCACAGTACAACATATATTTAGTGCTCCATCTAGACAGTCTTGTGACCATAGGATTATTGTTAGAGTAAGTTGGTGTGAGACGATTCTATATGTAAAGCCTATAATACTTTTGTATTTATAAAAGAAGAAGGTAAAGGGTAGTTTGATCAAGATAGTATGTAGCAGATAATTTTGAGCTATTAAAGAGTCGGGTGACACAAACATCAATGTTCAATAGCGGATTTTCAACAATTAATTTCACTATTAACGGCATATAGTCTTAAGTAAGAGGATATTAATTTGGTTTTTCTTAAATAAGATATCGAGTTGGAGTTTATAAATATAGTAACACCACGGGGAGATTAGAGTAGGTGTAATAATAGTTTAATTATATATGTGGAAAGTTAACTAAATTATTTATTTATTGTTTCCGTTTTGGTCGTAATAATGTAAATATGAGGAACAAAAAATGAAAAGAAAAAATGAGGATAGCATAAAATGACCAAATCTGCTTTGCATAAGCATGGAGAAGCTGAGGGCCCATATGTGCTGCCATATTTTATGCCAAGTAGGGACGCCTGGGTAACACATCTACTTGTTACATTTGAAATTTCAATAGTGGGAGTTGGTACACACTACATACAATGAATTATAAAAAATGTGTTTCAAGGTTGTAAACAATTTGGATATTGGTGAAGATGAATTTGTCAACATAGAAAACATTGGTATCCTTTAGTTTGCCAACTCATCTTTAGATGAGACTTAGAGCATCCTTAGTAGTGGGTATATTTCACGGTAATTGAGGAGATTTTGTAAGTGTGATTAGGAAAGAGAAAAGGGGAGTGGGAAGAAAAAAAAATTAAAAAAAATGATTTAAAAAAAAAATAATAATAATAAAAGAGACTGTCCGGCGCGCCTGACGCGCCCGAGTGGGCGCATGCTGTGCGCTAGACGCGCACAGCAGCCGTCTCTCATTTTTTTTTGCACTGTTCCAATATCCCCTATTTAGCAGATGATTCCCATTCCTTCTCTCTCCAATTTCTCTCCCCTCCACCTAGGATTGCACTGTTCCAATATCTCCCAAATATGCATTGATAACAATGCTCTTAGAGCAACCTCAATAGTCTAGGATTTTGTTTGGTTTTGTTCAGTCTTGTAGGAGAGAGAAAGAGAGAAAAAAACCTGACAATAGCAAAAAAAAAAAAAAAACATTCACACGCCCATTCTAGGCACACAGAAGTACACAAAATACATGAGTTACAAGTATTTCTTTCCAAAGGGCGGCCCACAAAAAACTTGATTTTGCAGGGATATATAAAAACTTCAAAAAAATCACCCTCCCCATTTGTGAAAAAAAAAAACCCCTCCTTTTTTTTTTTTTCTTTGAAAAACCTCTAACCACAAATGTGGTTGCTCTGATCTAAATTATATGCATTTTTCTTTTTATTGAAAATATTTGTGAAAATATAAAAAATCAGAATGTTTAACTGATTAAGTTTAAAAATATTTTAAAGTTTAGAATTACATTTTATATTAAATTGACTTTGTGATAATTTTCATTTACTATTCAACTACTTATTAGAGAGTACTAATTTGGTGCACTACTTTTATTTACTAATGTACTATTTAAATTGTGAAACAATTACTTATTTATGCATATAAAAAATATTTATAAATATGCCCATATTTTTTAAATTCACATTTTTCATTTTCCCATTTTCTCTATTTATGCAACACAACTAAAAAGTATTACATATTTGAAATCAATGTAAGATGGTCTTACATCAGATTAATATTTTTTCCTCGAATTACTTTTTTTTTTTTTTAGTATTATCGACTCTATTACAATATAGTATCTGTTCAATATACTTTCTCCATCTGTTGTAGTCTAAATAGTCAATATTCCACCATCGAAAATTCGATCATGTGACATTCCCTCAAAAAAGCCACAGAGGTATTAACTGGGCACAAGAAGCTTGACATATATGTTGAAAAAACATTATTTTTCTTAAATAATTGTGAATTTGTGTTAAGTTATTGGTCCACAAGTGGGAGAAATTTTGGAATGGATCCCTGCCCATTAATGCATGAATTATGAAGCTGAAGGTGTGAAAGCGAAGTGCAAAGGGAATGTGATTTAATTGGTGGAGCTGAGGATAATGAAGCATTGTTTTGGTGGATAATGGTAGCTACTAGCTAGTGCGCTGTCGGTAATGTCCAGCCAAAAAAGGATTAGATTTTTCCAGATTACATTACACTTTCTTATCTATTCTATTCAATATATACAAATTCATTACTAACTAATTCACCTTACAAATCCTTAATTATTAAACAGACAACAAAGTTAGAGATATATAATCTGAATCTATATTTTTCAAATCAATAATCCTGGCTTTCTCACCAATTAAATTATTAACTATTAAAATATTGAAAAGTTTACTTGATAATTATAAATTTCTAATTATCAAATTTAAAAAGCTAAAAATTAAATATAACAATATTAGAATTTAAAATAATGATTAAATGAAAGTAAAATTTTCCTGACCACATCTTACATCTAACTGCTATATTGAGTGGAACTTCTTTCCACAGTTACACGTTCCTACCTAAATTATTAACTATTAAAATATTAAACATTTGACTAGGTAATTGAGATTTTAAATTCACTTTTGTTTGAGACAATTAACTATAGACTACCTAGATTGATTTATCTCTTTTATACGGAGTAATATTTTACCGACTAAATTTACAAGGTGTACTTTACTAGAACACACACCCAGATCGTGACAGTGGGTTTTTAGGTAATTCAAAAGTATTAAGTATTCTTGCCAGCATCAGTGTATCACGATGGTACTTTCTTGTATTAATAATTTTTCATTTTATTGAATTTTATAATCATTTTAGTCAAACATCACGTTCATTTTCAAATGCATTTTTTTTAAAAAAAAAATCATGTTACACCTAACTTATGAACTTCATTTTAATTATAAATAAATGATTATATTCTTACATTTCTATGCAATATTTTTATTTTAGATTAGTTGAATATAATTATAATTTCACACTGTAAAAGACCCCAAAGGTTGTTGAACATATTTTTAGGGAATATACTTTTGCGTAATAATTGTATGCACATGGCCGGGCATAATATAAGATACAATAATTGTATAGTATACTCAAATTATTTATATATGCTAGAATCATCTATGACTCTATGAGTCAACCATTAAAAAATAAATAAAAAAAGAAAGAAGAAGAAATACTTTTCTTTTCTTTTATTTGGAAATTATGAGGTGGCCCGTGGGTGCAACAAACGATGAAACGAAACCGTTTTTAGGAAGTAAAAATGATTTTATAGGACAGGGGGGCTTTAAACTGCTGTCAGAACCGCAGGAACTTGTAAAGTACTAAAAGGCAATTAACCACTTTTGGTGGCACCTCATTTGCCCACTTGGCGTCTTTCCTAAGCTCTGTTCCTACTTTTAGTCCACCCTCCTCGGAATCTGTTGTGGATGGATCTCCATTCTTAACATTTTCGAAAACTAGGGTACTGATTTTGGACTCGACCCTTCACTTATTTCTGATTCCCGTTCAATCGAACATATGCCCGTCTTAACTTCACAGTTTTTAATCTTGTCCGTACTCAAATACATAACCTGACTCTAATACTATATGTGATTTTGTTAGGTAGAGGTTGGTATGGAATTATTGGACGGAGACCGGTAAATTCTTTAAAGAAGTAAAGGGCTAAGTCCAGTACCCAACGTCTCGAAAGTGTGTGACAGTACTAGAAATTAAAGTTGCCTCGTGCCTTCAGTACTAACTAAGGAGTATAACTTTTGACGCACTATAACTGATAAGTGGTTGAGGTATCAGAGCCAAGTTACGGGTCCTAGAATTACTAGTGGGTGAGTTACAGTGAGGGGGAAACGACCCACCGAGACTTTCACTAATGGGGCATTTGTCAATACCTAAAGCGTTAGCAGTTGGAAAGTAATGAGTTTTTGACATGTAGTGCAATGATGATCGCAAAAATATGGTGAAGAAAGGGGCCCCCACCTTCCAAGAAAAGCACATTTTTTTTGAAGTTGAAAGTTGAATTCTCCAATCTCGATCGTGTGAGTGTGTGTGTGTTTTTCTTTCTTCTTCTTCCCCTATCTATCCTTTATTAATCTTTTAAAGATGCTGCTGGAACTTGCGTCAGCTTATTATCATCTTTAATTAGTAAAAAAGATTCAACCTTTTCTACCTATATTGGTGTAGATTTCCGTTCCTTTCGCTTTTTTGGCTCTGTCAAACCCATATTTTACTACAGTAATTTAGTGGGATTGTTATATTTGTGGGGGCAATTTAACCTTATTATTCTTGAATGGAATAATTGGTGGTGTGGTATGTGGGGAAGTGGGAAATCTTTCTTGTCATCTCTACTTCCCAGCCTTGAGTATGCTTCCAAGATGAATTTGGTGCTTTTGTCTGATTTGGTTTCTTCAGATTCCTTGGAGCATCTCTGCTGATTCTTCTCTTACTGTAACAGGTGCCCATGATTCTGTCTTTACTCTTTTTTTACAATCTTTATCTGAATTTTGATTTATGGGTATTGATTCATATGCTTTTCTTGTCGGCAAGTTAGAATCATTTGTATTAATGGGCTGTCAGTGATTGGAACTGACCACCAGATTTAATTTGGATTATTTTTTTCTTGATTATTGGTGAATTCTTTTGCTTTTCTTTTGGTTCTATATCATATCATCTTCAATTTTGTTGTGTGGGTGAATCTTATCTTGGTTCTTTGATAGTGTGGCTAAGATCAATTGTTATGTCTATGTCAATCTGTGTTTTCACTTTCAGTGGATAATTCAGTCCATCCACAAGGGGCTCTGCCTGTGAATCTCTGTGGCTAACCTGCAAGTAAAATTTGGGTGCAGGCCGGGCGGGATTGGGATTCGGTTCTTTATGGGTTGGCTGTCCAAGATTTTCAAAGGTTTCAGCCATGGCAGTAAGCACAGGATATCACAAGGGCAACACCATGGGAGATTCGAGGATGATGCCTTCTGGGAAAGGCCAAGAACATCCACAGTAATGTCTGCTGATGTGTTTTTTTTTTTTTTGGTTCTTGCAGCCTATAGTCTATATATTATGCTGCAATTGTGATTTCTAGTGGTGTTTTTTCTGTATTGATTCTAGTCTAATTGCGGGGTTCTGTCTAGGGTGAAAGGTCGGATTTTGATAACGAGGAAATCGATCTTGCCATTGCACTCTCGCTTGTTGACGAAGAGCAGAAGGAAGACCAAAAGGATGATGTGATTGAAGACCACAAAGAAGATGATAAGGAAAATGAGAAAGAAGATGATAAGGAAGAAGAGAAAGAAGAAGATGAGAAGGAAGATGAGAAGGGGAAAAGAGTAATTGGTAAGTTACATATTGATATATCTATATATCTGTTTATAGCTTCTGAGTATAGAATATATTGCCATATTTACTGGTACTAAGCAAATGACAATATAATGCAAAATTATTGATTTAGTTGTGATGTTAAAGGGAAAATAGTGGCTGAATTTCTTGTGTTTTCTGGTGATTGGTTAGAAGCCGAACCAGATATAGAGGAAGATGAAATGTTGGCGAAGGCGATTCAGGAAAGTTTATACGTTGACTCCCCGCCAAGGCGCAATGATTACGAAAATTTCTTTCCACCATATCCATACTTCTACCCACCCGGGTACAGGATTTGTGCTCGCTGCAACAATGAGATTGGCCACGGGCGATTTTTAAGCTGTATGGGAGCTGTCTGGCATCCCGAATGCTTCCGATGCCATGCTTGCAACATTCCCATTTCTGACTACGAGGTTAGGTTTGGTGTTCGTAAACTCACATCGATTCATTACAATGATTCTCGACATGTTTTTCTGCTAATCCATACCGGTATAGTATCAGTTTCTGAATTGACATATCTCTGCTAGCAGTTTTCTGTGTCTGAAAATCGCCCGTACCACAAATCTTGCTACAAAGAGCAGCACCACCCGAAATGTGATGTCTGCAAGAATTTTGTAAGTGATCCTGCATTTAACTGTTATTGTCAAAAATATATAACACCGATTATTTCTAACCCGAGTGGTTCTCCAGATTCCTACAAATGCAGCTGGCCTTATCGAATATAGAGCGCATCCTTTCTGGCTTCAAAAGTACTGCCCATCACACGAGCACGATGGAACCCCCCGCTGCTGCAGCTGCGAGCGAATGGAGGTATGTAGGCAAACATACATTCATACCGTTAGTTTAAAGCAAACTCGAAAGCTATATGTAAAAACTGGCAATAGTGAATAGTATGACACTCCTAAAATTCATAAGAAAAACGCAAACTTTCCTTGTTTATATATGCAGCCAGTAGACACGAGATATTTGGTGCTCGATGATGGGAGGAAACTGTGTCTGGAGTGTCTGGATTCTTCGATAATGGATACTCATGAATGCCAGCCTCTCTATCTCGAAATCCAAGATTTTTACGAAGGTCTAAATATGAAAGTCGAGCAGCAAATCCCACTGCTCTTAGTTGAGAGGCAAGCACTCAATGAAGCCATGGAAGGAGAAAAGAATGTGAGACAGATATATACTTCTATCCTTATTAGGTTATTAAAAAAAACATCATGGTTTTGATTTGATCGAATGAATTCTTTCGACAGGGGCATCATCACATGCCTGAAACAAGAGGGCTTTGCTTGTCAGAAGAACAGACAGTCAGCACTGTATGCTTCTCTCTCTCTTTCTCTCTCTGTGATCACTTACACTATTAACATATATTAGACTTGTAGAAATGAAGCTTATCTGATCTCCTAGACGTAAATTTTCAGATTTTGAGGCGGCCAAGAATCGGGGGGCATAGAATCACAGATATGTTCACAGAGCCATACAGGCTAATTCGTAGATGCGAAGTGACTGCAATACTCATCTTGTATGGCCTTCCGAGGTAAACTTTAGACTTACAGTCTCACTATCAGCTTAAACTTTTAGTTCAGACAGAACAGATTCTTCAATTTAGTATCAAACCACCGAACATTAAACTTTCCTTTCCCGTCCAGGTTGCTCACCGGCTCAATCCTGGCTCACGAGATGATGCACGCATACCTGCGTCTTAAAGGTGCCTTCCATTAATCCCACAACACTTAAATTTTCACTACAACCTCCATTTCATTAACCTAATCTCTGCAAATTATTAGGTTATCCCAATCTAAGCCCCGAAATAGAAGAAGGGATCTGCCAAGTCTTAGCTCACATGTGGTTAGATTCTGAAATCATAGCTGGTTCGGGTAGCAACACTGCATCCACTTCCTCGTCTTCTTCGTCTACAACCTCCCCATCATCGTCCTCATCCTCATCATCATCGTCATCGTCCACCTCTTCAAAGAAGGGGACCCGCTCTCAGTTCGAGAAGAAACTGGGCGAGTTTTTCAAGCACCAGATAGAATCAGACACTTCTGTAGCTTATGGCGATGGGTTCAGAGAAGGTAACAAGGCAGTGCTCAAGTACGGCCTCAGGAGTACACTTGACCATATTAGGCTCACTGGGAGCTTTCCTTGCTGATGATGATCTCATGAGGTTTTCCATTTCCAGTTATACTTTTTATATATACATATACTTTGATGCCATACCAGTTTTATAGGACAAACCCCCCATGCATATATACAAATCATCAAAGATGTAATGAAACCAATAAATACGTGTATTATAGAGTGCAACATATGTATATTGTGATTATGATATTTATATACAGAACAACATCAATAATATGGAAAGTGAATAGGGTGCTTTTATAAGTCAAATTACTTATCAGTTGCTAATAGAGAGTATTTTTCCAAATCTCTTGCATTTGATGTTGAATTATAATTGATATGAAGTTTTTTCTTTCGACTAACAGTTTAAATTGATAGTGAATTTCTCAATATGTTGTGCAAGATGTGATTGTTAGTTCATGAAATCTGCACAAGCTTTATTTGCATTTCGATTGGGTGTGGGGCGGGAGAGATTTTTCTCAATGTGTTAAATATGGATGAATCATACCGATTACAGGTCAGAAACTTATAAATAAAAGTTTGAAAAAATTACTAAGAATTTATATGATCTTTAAATAACATTTCGTCATTTCCTATATGCTATATTGATGGGAGTACTTCATGAAAGAGTATTTTTAGAGATGATCGAAAGAATTTTTGGGAGAAGACAATCTTGTATTTTATTGACTGCATGCGTTGTAAAGTATATATAAACAATCACTAGAATAATTACAGGGACTAATTACATAATCAATTAGCATAACCATCAACATAATCATAGGGATTAATTTACGGTAAAACTTGTGTGAGACCGTCTCACAAATTCTTATCCGTGAATCCGTGAGACAGGTCGGGTGAAGATAAAACGTAATACTTATACTAGCAAATGTAATAGTAAATCAAGAATTTCTTATAGTTTTGGGGGAAAAAAGTATATATAGACAATCACTATAACATTACATAATCAAGTAGCATAATCATAGAGATTAATTACACAATCAAAATCAGCATCCTTATGATCATCTTCATCATCAGCACCCCATGATTCATAGGATTGTCCAAAACTATCACCAGAATGATTATTTACTTCAACAGTACTCACTATAATCTTACATGAAAAATAAGTATGAATAATATTAGGTGCTTGAGGAGTGCTCCCAAGAGGATGTGGTGGTCATGGCTATTGAGAAATGCCTAACAATTTCATCCATGTTAGGGCGACTCGAAGCGTCTTTCTTGATGCAACTATCGATTAATCTCACCAACGACACAGCAACATCTGCAGGATACCTCCCTTGCAGACTGGGATCCAGGAAACTAGTCAAGTGCTGTTTTCCAGTTTCCTCGTCGAGCACGGGGAGGAGGAGTTCCGAGAGGCGAATGTTTTCGCGTTCTTGCAGCTCAGCAATGTCCTTCCCAGAGAGTATCTCGAGCGTGAGGACCCCGAAAGCATACACGTCTAGCTTCGGGGAAACCAGACCGTGCTCCAGATACTCGGGAGCCATGTAGCCTTTCGTCCCGACTATGTGCCTTGTCAAGGCGAACTCGCCTTCTTGTGCATCTGCAGACCTCGAGAGGCCGAAGTTTGTGATTTTCGCCCTCGAGTTGCTGTCGAGGAGAACGTTGCTGGTCTTTAAGTCCTTGTGTACATGGGGAGGGGAAGTGTAGCTGTGCAGGTAATTAAGCCCTGTCGCTACATCTAACCCGATTTGCACCCTCTGTGCCCATGTCAAAGGCTTCGTCGAATCATCATTTTCGCCCCGGTGGATGGCATCACTCAATGCCCCATTTTCAGCATACTCAAACACAAGATACCAATCACCATCATTAAAGCAAATCCCAGAGAGGCTAATGAGGTTAAAATGGTTGATTTTGCTCAACAGATTAATCTCCTTGGACACATCCCCATTCATTTTCTTGATTGCTGCAAAATCCCCATTGATCGTGCCACGATAAACCGATCCCCGGATCAAACAACCGGGGCTAAAATTCTCCGTCGCGGATTTAATCTCTTCAAAAGTGTACATCTTCACAGATTGCACCAAATCAGATACACTCCCATAGGACATCCCCATTTCCTCATCCAATTTCTTCTTCAATGGCTTCTCAGTTGCCTCAAAACTCTTTGTCACAATCTCCCCCTCACCTTTCTTCCCCCTTTTCCGGATACAAAGCAAGAAAAAAACCCCTCCTAAAATTCCCAAACAACCAAGCCCTCCAAGAACACCCGCCACAACATATTTCCACGTCTTGCTTGAGCTTTTACCCACATCTTGCGGCGGTGGCGGCGGTGGCGGCGGCGGCGGCGGCGGAGACGGCGGCGGTGGAGATTGACCTGCAACCTGGGAAATAGACGGCTGGGATTGAAGTGGAACAAGAAGGGTAGTGTCTGGGTATATAACTGCATCCTGAAAAGATAGCCCATTAGCGGCTAGGGTTTCCTCAGTATCCGCCCCAAATTTTTCAGCGATTAAGGAAACAGAATCTCCCGATTGAATCACGTAACTCAACAAGTACTTAGCTCCATTATCACTCTGATTCTTGGTCGGACAAGCACACCTCGTAGGAACAGTGATTCTTAAACCAGTTTCCAGCTTAGTTTCGGGGATATTACTGTTCTCAGATCGGAGAGCCCGGCAAGTAGACAAGCCTTCTAAAGGGCTAATTTCAATCGACGTATAAGTATCGCCTGCCCTAATAACATACGATCCATTGACCTGATAAAACTGGCCAGAACAGGAGCAAGTGACAGGGACAAGAACCACCTTGTTTGTCGCAAAGGTTGCGTTTTGAGACACTAAATTGAGTTCTGAGAGCTTTACCGGGTCGGCTCCGAGAAGGGCGGAGATTGCGGCGACGGAATCGTACGGCGGCTGAGACAAGAAGCTCAGGTAGGACTGGCAGGTCCGGTTAACGCCATTGCAGTGGTACCCAAAGGCGGAAGTGGAATTGGAATTATCTAAGCTACCAATACAGCCTGTGTCCTTGCGGATATATGGCTGCTGGGCTTGGATCAATAAGGACCCAGAAATCAGGGCAGTTAAGAAACAGATCCAATGTAAATTGTTCATCGTTTGGGTGTGTTGAGCTTAGATTGTTGGAATGGAGAGAGGATAAGAATATGTAATTATTCAACACAGCTCAAACCCAAGAATGGGGTTTTGAGAATTGAATGAAGAATAAGAAACGCTGTACAATTTGGTTTGGACATAGAAAATTGGGACATTGTAGGTGTGGGCTCGTTGACTTTGAGAATTATTAGGCAATGGAGAAACATTCAAAAATGTTGTGTGAAATTTCGTACGTTTGATTTCGGAAGAACTGGAAATGTCCTACTACACCTTTCGCTGTCAAGATTCTAAGAAAATTCATAAAAAATTACTAACCCGCGCAGATTCCAAGCATTAAAATCCTGGATATAGGACAATAATGATATACTAATTAACAATCACTTTTCCTAAATTTCTTAGTGCAAAAAAAAAAACTGAATTTCTGGCACAAAAGTAAATTGCACTTGAAATATTTGTCAAATTTGTAATCATTTAAATATGAAATCATGCTTCGATCACTTGAGTACGTTAAATAAAGTTATGTTCTTGTGTAATAACAAAAAAGAAAAAGACAAATACATAAGAGGGAGAGGGAGCAAAAATCACGATAGTTTAAATAGGTCACTGAAATTATCACTTTTGTTCAAATGAGACATCAAATTTAAAAAGTGTGCAATTGAATTATCAAACAAACAAAATGTGTGCAATTGAAACATTTTTTCAATTTGTCGCAATAGAATTTGATCATATTGTTTATATGGTATATACTAAGAGTCATCATTACCTCTACCATACTCGTTGAGAGGAAATATTGAAATGTTTTCAACTCAAATTACATTAAAAAGAAATAAAAAAAAATGTTTTAATTGTACATATTTTGCTTGTTTAATGGTTTACTTGCAATTTTTTTTTTAAAGTTTAGTGACTAAATTGCACAAAAATGATAAATCCAGTAACTTATTTGATATTTTTAATATTAAATAGCCCAATTAGATCGCATCAAGAGGAAAATTCTAAGAGCGGTACCTAGTATTTCTCAATAATAATAATAAAAATAAATAATTAATTAATGCCTAAGTGGTAGGAAGATGACATTCACTTTGACCACTGCGGATCAAGTTGTACCAACGCGCAAAATAGGGAAAGCAAATTGAACACATTACGCGGAATACAAATAATACTTTTTGACTGGGTTTTTGTCATGCTTTCAACTACGACACATCACTACTTGCGCCAAATTATATCAGGTACCATGGCAAATTATAATTTGTTTTAACTTAAAAATTTTAAATTTTAAAATTATAATGCTTAGTGTGAGCGACTAATTTAGACTCATAAATGAAAACAGTGTGGATGGTACAATTCACATGTGTCTATCCACCCCACTCCCCCATAATTTAGACTCATAAATGGTCTCCCTAACAACAGTGTGAGCGACACAATTCACAGATATGTCTATCCACTCCCCACAACTTGACTCATAAATGGTCTCCATAGCAATAGTGTAAGCAACCTAATTCACATACCTAGTGGCGGAGCCACTTTCAACCAAGTGGGGTCAATTGACCCCACTCAAATTTGTTGTTTATTGCTTATATATGTATATATTTTAAAAAATTTTAAAATTGACCCACTGAAATGTATATAATGTTGTCAAAATATAAATAGAAAATTTTAATTCTCAAAACATAAAGCAACAAAAGTTTCAAATTTGCATATTTTTCAAGTTGGTGTGTTCTATATTGTGATTGATAGACAATTTCAAGAGTTAAATAATCAATGTATTAAAACGAACACTAAATTGCTTTTTTTGTGTGGCATGTCTCAATCCAATGGAATCATTTGCAGGTTTTTATAAGGAAATGTTGGTTTTTATGTCTCAATTTTATCCTTTTGAATTTTCACCAATGGATATTTTGGCACTGTATCATCGATGTGCGCTCTAACGCTACATTTTTTAGAATCTTAGAAAAATAGTGTATATCCATTAGTTATTTTACTTGTGAGATTAACTTTAATATTATCGGTGGCGACAACAAGTGTTGAAAGAGCTTTTTAAGCTACGAAGATAGTGAAGAATATATTGCAGAATTGAATATGAGATAGTATGATGAATGATTGTTTGGTTATTTTTATTGACAAAGATGTGTTTGAAAGCATGGTTAAAGAAAAAATTATACAATATTTTAAAAGTATGAAAACATGTTGTGGATAATCTTCATCCTATTTTGGGGTGTAGATGCCCTCCCAACGGGCCGTACCTTTTGCTGCAATGAACATTCTCAATTCATGTCCTGGATTATCCAGCCCAACCCCATGCAATTTAAATCTTGATTTATAGCAACATCAATATTTAATCTCAAATGATGCTTTGCGGGCTTGGTCCACTTCTCCACAATTAAAAGTTTACAAACTCTGACGCAACCTTTGAAGTTTTATATTATCTTGTTTGCTCGCATTTCTTTCAATCTCTAAATGTGTTTTCAAATCTTTATAAGATTCCTTTTTTTTTTTTATTCTTTTTTTTTTTTAATTAGAAAAATACTTTCTACCATTCCTAATTTCCCTCTTGACATGACATATAATCGTTGGTACCATAAGTGTTAAATGTATACAATCAAATAGTGTTATTCCAAGAGGTTAAACTATAAGGAGAAACTTTAATTTTTTAGGAGTGAATAAGTTTACTTGCTCAACCTACTGAAGCCTCGAACCTGTGACCTCTCACTTTAGAGGGCCACAACTATGCTGCTTGACCACAAGGCCTTTGGCAATCTTTAAATTAATAATACATGAACTGAATTGCATACTTTTTTATTTTATTTTATTTTATTACACTAAACACATGAAATCACTATTTTGATTTTTGAATTTTTAAAAATAGTGTTCCGCTTCCTTAAATTTATTCATGATTCAATTTTATTCTTAACTTTTTTTTTTTCTATTCTATTTGTGTTTGCTTTTAGACAATGTGCTTGACTATTGTAAAGTGTTCCTTAATCACCTTACGCCTTACACTACAATAAAAAAATTAAATTTACCCACCAAAAAATATATGTAAGTAAATCATGATATCCATAGGTATTTAATTATTTACGTATTTTTGTTAGTAAATCAATGAAATATGTAAGTATATGAGCGTTAGATATTTAATTTGTAACTAAATTTATAGGTATTTGATTATGTTCTCATAGTGCTATATAAAAAGAGTTAATACACATTTTGGTCCCTCGACTATTGAGTATTGCTTAATTTAGTTATTGCTTCAAAAATTACCCAATTTAATTCTCCGAAATAAAAAGTCGTACTCAATTCAGCCCGCCTTTACATTTAAAAAAAAAAAATGCAGTCTCTGTTTGGCAGAGCTTATTTAGGAGCTTATAGCTTATTTTAAGCTACTAATAAGCTATAAGCTTTGTTTGGTAATGTTTTCAAAATAAGCTAGTAGCTTAAAATAAGAGCTTATTTTGAAACGCTACTTGGGGTAGCTTTTCAAAATAAGCTAGTAGCTTTTTAACTTTTTTCCATCTTTATCCTTATTATTTTAAATAAATGACATCTTTTACCCCTCTCAATTAAAACCCTTTTACATGTCATATATATTGTCTGAAAAATATTTTATATACTCTAAAAAATATACTCTCAACTTTTACATGTAGACCCATATAAACTTGTGGCACAAAATAGCCACTTCAAATTTCATTGTGTTATGCTATTTTCCCAACCTTGTAAACCCTAGAGATCATATTTTTACAATCAGCAAATAACGATGACCACTCACAATATGATCTCTCATATATATCCTTGCATAATCTTCACGACATCTTCCAAATCTAATTATACCTACAAATTGTCCAGCCTCTTTTCCTTAGCTGAAGGGAAAAGATAATGAAAAGAAAGAAGAAAGGAAATGAGGAGAAGAAGAGAAAGAAGATAAACAAAAGATTGTTTTGTTTTTGTTTTTGTTTTTGTTTTTTGTTTTTTGTTTTTTATTTTTGTTTTTGTTTTTGTTTTTGTTTTGTTTTGTTTTGTTTTGTTTTGTTTTGTTTTTTTAAATATCATTTCGTTTTTGTCGAACACAGTATTTGTAAACACCTAGCCTAGGATTCTCTTGTTGAAATGTAGGGAAAAAAAAAAACTAAAATAGCATTTCGTTTTTGTTGAATACAGTATTTTTAATTATTTTTGTTTGTTTGTTTGTGTTTTAATTATTTTGTAAAATTGTTAAGACAGTACCATATTTAAAACGAGGGAGTACCGAAATAGAATAATAGATATAGACTACAATAATATCATAAATGTATACATGTATAGCACATGAAAAAATTATAGTGTACTAAAAAAAATGTCATATATATTGTCACAAACGCAACAAGAGTTGCGATAATATATAGACAACTATTGAATTATTTACGGTCCAAGTTAAAATAAATGATCAGATTAGGGTTTAATTCATTAATAGTTGCTTCAAATCAAATGGTTTACCAATACTCCATTTTTTTTTACTCTCTCAATCTACTGAAGCACAAAGAGCCAATGCCCTCATTAGGAATCGAACCTGTGAAGTACACTTTAAAACATAGAACTTGCAATACATAAAACCTAAAGTTTTATGTGTTGAGTATATATAATATATAAACATAAACGTACAATTCAACTATCAGTTTAGGTTTTTAGTTGAGATAGAACAAATGTTTCGATTTGGTATCAGAGTCAACCCCATGTCAAAGGTCATGGATTCAAATCTAATTTCCATGTCACTTTAAAAAAAAAAAAAAAGAAAAAAAAAGGCTATAGAGAGGGCATGTATCCAACTACCAGCACCTTCAATTATGCAAGTCACGATGAACATTGAGACTCCATTAAAGTTCGTTCGACCTTCTTGATGAGGGCCATGAGTTTGCTTGACAATTTTATTCCCACCAAAATTTTATTTATTATTAATTTGCACTCGTAATGTATAATTCAACCAACTATAAGCACCTTCAATTATGTAAGTCATGATGAACATTGAGACTCCACTAAAGTTCGTTCGACCTTCTTGATGAGGGCCATGAGTTTGCTCGACAGTACAATTTTATTCCCACCAAAATATTTTTTATTATTAATTTGTACTCATAATGTATAATTCATGGTAGATGAGTCAATAATGGCCAATATAGTGAAGAAAATAAAGGTTTCAAATAAATAGATTAAACACCAAGTTTAGGGTACAACACACACAAATAGACACACTCACACACAAAAATAATGATATAATTACATACTTCTTCTTCACGCTATACAAATAATGATATAATTATCATTTAACCAAACCTTGTTTACTCGATTTGAAAACATACCAGCTGATAGAAACCTGCCTGCGAATTTAGCTGACTAGTTTATAGACAATATTTAGGGCAAGAAACCTGGATAAGTTTATGCACTTAAGCAGCCATCATTTGCCGGAATTCATGGAAGTCAAGCTCTCCATTGCCGTCAATATCATAAACCTTAATCATGGTAACACACTCCTCGTACGACTTAGGTTCCCCTAACCAATTCAGAACCTTCTGCAAGCTCTTCGGAGTTATCCGGCCGGACCCTTTCCCGAACTCAAACATCTCAAACGCCGCCTTGAGGTCCCCGTCCTCCTCCCCGTCGCCGCCGCCGTCGCTCTGCATCAGCTTCAAGAAGTCCTGAAAGTCAATCAAGCCGTCGCCGTCGCCGTCGAGCGCGCCGATCGCCGCCTCCGCTTCCTCGTGCGACATGTGCTCCCCTACCGACCCGAAATAGGCTCTTAGCTCGTACGCAGAGATTCTCCCATCGTTGTCCGTATCGAACCGTCTGAAAACTTCCCTGAATTCTCCGTCTCTGCCGCCGGAGCTCCGGCGCGGCGGACTAATGCTGCTCGCCGGAGACTTGGTCGGAGTTCTTGGCGAGCTTAAGCTTGAAAAAGACCTTGAAAATATCGGCGGTATTGGTATGTTTAAACTAATAATGCGGCCGCTGGATGATTTGAGACTCTTAACGGTATCCATATATCTATGGAATGGATCGAAATTAAAGAAGTTTAACAACGTACGTATTACTATTGATTTGTTGTCGTTGTTGTGAGTTTAGGTGGTCATGAAGTTCATCGGTTGTCTCAACTTTATATAGAGGAAAAGTAAAGCATGGGTTTGCCGTTGGAAAGATTACATTGAATTCCATTATTGAAGTATGATCAAAGCATCCATTATTGAAATAAACAAAATTCTAAATTCATTTTATAGTAATTTATATTTGTTGTGCGTGAATCGGGTTGGCCGAGTTTAGCCCATGGTCAATTCGAGACGTGAGGTTGTAACTTAGGATAGAGAATGTGGTTAAATGCTAATTGGTTTAAAGAAGATATAACAACTGTGGTTAAGTTTCTTGACTTATAGACTTACAGATGCCACAGAATGGTGACTCACTAGGAAGTAAGTGTGGTTAGTTAAGTGTGCTTGGGTGATCCACTGGATAGAAGTGGTTGTGGTTAAGCATGCTTGACTTACAACTATTAGGTGGCCCACTAGAAAGTATTATTTATAATAAATATAATAAAAAATTATATATTATTAAATATATCTCGTAGTACACTATTCTAAATTTCAAAATTCTCTATTTAGGATCAAATGTTTATTACTATACCAAAAGTTTCACTTTATATTTAGTAGCAAATGTGTAACTTTATTTCCTTATACATGTAGACAAGTCGATGCTAATGCTACATTTCCAAAAGGTAGAGTGTTACGTTGGTCTTAGCCTGAAAACTTTTGCCCTTAAAGCCTCCGCCCAACAATTCCCCCATCTCTTAGCACTTGTCATACTTAAATGCATAGCTTACTCTAGGTTAGCTTTTGGCATAGTGGGCTTGATCTAATTAACTGTACTATTTGTTTGTGTTTCTTTCCAAAAAAAAAATTGATGGTGTATGAAAATTATTAATATGTAAACAATAAAATAAATATAAGAAATATAAAAATGAATAATAAAATATATAACCTCCTTTGTGCTATATCTAAACAATCTCAAAATAATTTTATTTAAGACCTTATGGTCCAGTGACACCAAGTTACTCTTTCATATGGGAGATTGTGGCTTCTCGCCTCAGTACAGGCAAGAGGCGATATTGACTCTTTGTGCGGTTGAAAAATTAGTTATGAACATATACTACATTGTAATAGAGTTTGTAATATTAAAAAAATCTATATAAAAATATTTTCATATGAAGGAGAATTTCTTTCTTTTTTCTTTTTTTTCAAAAAGAAAAAAAAAAATGAAGGAGAATTTCTATGAAGCTGCGAGGAAGACGGGAAGCGATAACCTCACATCTTTTTGAATATTTGGAAGTTGCATTGCAACTTCCTTAGGGTCCCAAAGAATTGACCTTTCACTAGTTTCTTGTTGTTTTCTCTAGTACACCACTTCATGTACAAACTAACCCTGTCTTATTACCTAATTTAATATCACCAAATTAGGTAAATCAATAACATTATTACGCAACTTCCACCGAGAGTCGAATTGAAACTTTGTAGTTATTAAGTTAATTGTGACCAACTCAGCTGAAGTTGTCTTAATGATAAATGAAATTAAAGTTGATTAAAATGCTTAGGCGACTCATTTTAATTAACTTTGAATATATACAACTATGAATGGAATGATTAAATTAAAGTTGATTAAAATAAGTCACGATAATCTGAATCGAATTAATTCTATGATTTTAGATTTATAGATGTCAATCTATTTCTAGTCCTTTTTTTTTTTTTTCAAAACATATCCGTTTATGGTGGCATGGCCATTTTTGGTCATCCGTTAACAAAATCATTTAAATGACGTTAAATACAAAGACATTTTGTTTATTCAATTCTAAGTGTTAAGTTTTTTTTTTTTTTTTCCTGGTCGTACATTTATATGTTGGAAAAATAACATAAAAAATAAAAAAAAACTAAAAGTAGATTAATACCTATGAGTCTAGGACAAAAAATTGAACTAACTCATGAATTTATGTATATTTATAAATGCTTTTAATTAGAATGAATTCTTTTAGAGTATAGATCAATCCAATATTGTACAAGTTGAAACTATAATTGTCTTCATTGTCCAACAATGTAACAATGCAAAAAGAAAATTGTTTTTTTATATCTAAATTTATGCACGAGTTACATGATGTCATTGATATTCCATCATACTCCATCATTATTACCATATACGTATACCTATCATATTTTTTTAATTTCTTACTCATTAATTATCATTTTATTAAAAGTATTCTATAATTAATTTAATTGTAAAATATATTTTAGTTAGATTTCTATCCATGGTAAATCATAGAGAAACTTGCACTTTTCGTCCTTAAGTTATAGGGTAATTGTAGAATTCGTCCCAAAGTTTTTATTATACTCACTTTTCGTTCTTAATTTATCATTGGTGTTGCACTTTTCTTCCCTGCGTTATACTAATTGCATATTTCGTCTCTAAGTTATCATTAAGTTGCACTTTTCGCCCCTAACTTGAGTGTGCAAACTTTGTGCATTGTGTGTTGGAATTTGAGATTGTATACACTTATGTAGACGCTTGTGTGTATTTATTTTCAAGTTCGCAGGTTGTCATGTGATGAGTGATTCTCATTGGATTGAATTGCATAGACAATGACTTTTATTTTTCATCTTCATTTTTTATTCAATTGTTCAAAAGTAGAGGAGGAGATCAGAATGGTAATGAGTTTTATGATTACTAAAGATAAAGAATTTCAATCCAATATCAATATATTAAAAATAGACAAACAAACATAATAATGTGTATTAAATCTCATAGTAGAGTACAAAAATTTCCAACCAAGCGTGACCTAACCGTTAATTAATTAATACTCCACTTTGTAAATCTTACGTTCTGGACACATGTTGGCTTCATCGACAAATTATACCATGGACCAGGGTCTACCTTGCATTGTTTTAAAATTAGTAGGTTAAAGTCCACTCAAATTGATAATGGATAGGGAATTCAAAATATGTTTTAATTCTTGTAATCATGATATGGTGGAAAAAAAAAAAAGATTATAAGTTTTGTGAAAACTGACATTTAACTAACGCGGATGCAACCAAATTAAACCACATTCATTACATTTTGTGTGTCCCAAACAACATTTGAAGCAGTTAGTTGTGATATTATTACATTGTGCGTGAGTTTCCAGGAATTTACCCCATATATCGCCCATCGGATACCCTGCGTGTGCGTCATGTGTTGTGTGTACTCTTCTTTATGCTTATTGCTTTTTTACCTTTCTTTCGGTAAAGATAGTCATGGAAGCATCCCAATCGTTTTTCTTTGAAAATTTTAAAGAAAAAAGAGTAAAACTTCAAGCCAATTTAATTTGGGATGTCTAGACTCTAAAGTGGGGTCTTCTTATTTTATTTTATCCTTTTAATAAAAAATTATTTTTTAAATAAACCATAAAATAAATGTGATAAGATTAAATTCAAATATATTCCTTTTTAGTACCCATTGACAATCAATAAATATACACATACAACTTAGTTAGCGTGAGTAGCTGTGCACTCTCATCTCTTAAGAGATCGAGATCAGAAGTTTGAACCCATTGTATGAAAAAAAAAATATGGCTAGCATTTTGTCCCTTAATTAGGACAACACAGTACGAACAAATTAAAGATTACTTTGAGTATGATACGAACTTAAAAGTGCCTCCTACAGTTAGAGTATGCTCAAGACACCTCGTGTTATAACAAGAAAAATAAATATACTTTCGAAGAAGAAGCTAAGAAAAATAAATATACACACTTTTAGTAACACAAAAACAATTGAATAGTATAAGGTAAATTTCAACAAAACAAAGATGGAATCAAATCCTTTAGTAATTATAAAACCCATTACCAATTTTCTCCTCTATTTTTGAACAATTGTAATAATTACAGAATTTTCACTGTGTTTTTTTTTTTTTTTTCATTTTCTCTTATTTTCCCACTTCTATAAAATCATATGAATGGATGAGGTTATTCCACATTTTTACAAGAAGCATTGTATTCATATGATTTTAATTAATTCTATACATAATTAGTATCATATGAGAAAAATGCTTCTAGTAAAAAAAATGTGGAAAAATGGTATTTTCATAATTATTGAAAAGTTTAGATGTGCACTAGGTAATGTTTAAGAGGGCATTCATTGGTATGCTATAGTGCAATTAACTCAAGTACACTTTTATAGATCTTGAGTGCACTGTTACATATTGAATAACAATAATCAAGTTGGTATCCATAATTATTTTTATTTAATTAAACATTATTATAATTAATTAACAAGTGATAAAAAAAATTCAAAATAGAACAAATTTTATGGTGAAATATATGTGTACCTGCAAATTTTATAGGCTAAAAACTTACAATGCAAAACAAAAACTTGAGATTCTGCCATTTCGTGAGCACCACTTTTTCCAGAATTTAATAATACCACCACCACACATTCTCTCTTCCGATTTTTCCTACTGTTTCATTCATGTTATCATCCCTGTACTATACTGCCAACCCAACAACATATATACACACAAATACAGCTCAAACATACATAATATATAATGGAGAAGTGGTGGCTGACAATGGCGGAGAACACCGCCGCTGCGGCGTACTGTGTGAGAGAGGAGAAGGGCTGCGTGGGATGGGTGTACAAACATTTCAATGATTGTTTGTGCAACGTTAGAGATGAAGTGTCATTCTGTTTAGGTTTGGCAAGCTTTGTCTGCTGGGGCGTTGCTGAAATCCCCCAGATTTTCACCAACTTTCAGACAAAGTCTAGCCATGGCATCTCCCTTCTCTTTCTTCTCACTTGGATTACTGGGTATGTATGCAGTTCTTTCTTCACCTTGCGTTTCGATCGCTACGTTACAATATATATCTATGTTTTTGTTCTTCAGTTTGTTGCGTTTTAATTATTTTTTGATGCTGCAGAGACATATTCAATCTTGTTGGTTGCTTGCTTGAGCCTGCAACGGTATATATATCTCATAAGAAATTTATTATGCATGGTTTGGTGAAATAAATTAAATTAGTCTTTTAAGTCTCAGCTCTCTGACATTTTCTTCCTCTCTTTTGCATGCAGTTGCCAACCCAACTGTACACAGCTGTGGTAATTTTCACTTTCTCCATGACCTGCTCTCATACCAATTAATTGTCAGTATTAAGCTTTCTTTACTATCGCGTCAAAAACTATAGCTAGTAGTAAAAGCAAAACTTTATTTCTTTATACTTGTATAGATGGCAGGATTTTGTACTCTCTGAGCTGTTGCACAACAAAAATATATATAGCACAATGATGTTATGTTATTATGGTTTTGATTTTCTTTTATATCTCATATAGATATGCAAGCCATGTAAGAGTAGTGTTTTTTTTTTTTTTTTAAATTATCTTCATGAATTCTTGAGCAGCTTTACACAACAACTACTTTGGTGCTAGTGTTGCAAAGCTTGTACTATGATTATGTGTACAAAAGCTGGAAATGCAAGGCTGAAAGTTCGAACCAACCGGTAAGATTTTTGCTGAAGTGTTTCCGACCTCTTGTATAGATTACTCAATATCTTTAGCTGAAGGTGTTGCAAAGTTGTTGGGCTAACAGATTGAGGAAGTGAGGAAGCCTCTATGGCCACCAAAATCAGTGGTGTCTGGCATTCCAATACCTAATGATAGTGCCAGGGCAGGACCACAAAATCGGATCGACTACTATTACACGTACGTGTTATTCTAAGCTCGTTTGTTTTCTTCTTCCCCCAAATTAAGGTTGAATCCCAAACCCCAAAGCCCCCCACATCCCAGCCAGGACAGAGCATTTAGGAGAGGATGTAAATCACAGTAGCTCAGTGACTCAGCAGATAGAGCCAAATGTAACAGGTTTTGAGGTTTTAATACAGACAAAATATTATGTTAACTGTTTGTAAGACTGGCTATTGGCTCTGCAGGTCTGCAAGATCATTGGCTGGTAGTGCAACTCCTCCATTTAGGTCTAGTTTATGGCCTATTAAAAGTGGTCCTTCTGCTCTGGGTATTCAAGATAATGATGCCTCTTCAGATGATGAAGCAGCCAAGAATTCCTTCACCCAAATTAAGGGTATCCCACGATCTGTAAGTTATAAGTACCATCTATTCTGTGGACATTTTTGTTAGTTCAGCAAGATTATTATATTATTTCTTGGCAAGTTTACACTTTTCAATAACAACTAATTAACCATTTTAAGGCGAATATGAGTTGCAGGCAGGTTATGGTGCGTTTTTGGCTACGACAGTCAACACGGGTACGCCTGGGCAAGCAAAGGCTTTGATGTCTACTTATGTTGCATTTGGTGGAAGGAAACTACTACAGGTATGGACACATTATAATAATTAATATATTTGTTTGCTGAAAATTAAAATTCAGTTTATAGCTTATTGTCTTAATTGGGTATTTTTGCTTTAGCAGGAACATGGTGAAGAGCACGGCGCCAGTGGACAGTGGTTGGGGTGGATGATGGCTGCTATCTATATGAGCAGCCGACTCCCTCAAATATGGCTAAATGTAAGTGTAATTATGTTAGGATTAATCACTTACCACTATGCCAAAAACTTCTTATATCCTTACATTTTTAAGAGGTAAAGTGTTGGACTTAGCATTTGGTCTCCACCCAACAATCCCCTAGACATCTAACTTGCCCTTCACCGACTTCCATCAAACAATTTCCCCAACACCTGCCACTTGTTAGGATAAACCAAAAGCTTCCTTACATCGATACATGCATTTTCGAGAGACAGGGTGCTAGACATGGCCCTTCAGACCTCCGCTTAAGAATCTTCTAGCCAACAATATAATTGACCCTTCACCGATTTTCGCCCAACAATTCCATCCCCTGCACCTGCCATTTGTTATTATCAAACCGCTTACCACTATGCCAAAAGCAAATGAACAACTTTATTCCCTTATATCATCACATTTTCGAAAGGTAGAGTGCGCGCTGAATTTGGCCTTTTAAGCGTCCGCCTAACAATTTCCTAGTCACCTGGTGCTGAACTTGGCCGGGGCGGCCTCTGCCCACTAGTTCTATTCTTCTATTATTATATTGTCTGCTTCACTCTCACCAACGTTGTTGTTGTTGTTGTTCCACCAGATCAGAAGAGGGAGCGCGGAGGTAATTCTCCAACATTATTCTTAACCCCAAATTCAATGTGTACTTATGACTCATTGGACAACATAGCAAAAGTCTCTCTTTTAATCTTGCAGGGATTGAATCCATTCATGTTCATCTTTGCACTCATTGCCAATTTGACCTACGTGGGAAGGTAATCTAAGTTCCCTCGTGCCTACACTTTTGCCTGCCAAACTTGATGCTTTCTCCATTTCGATCTCTAAAACTCTGCACAATTAAATTTCTTGATGCAGCATTGTCGTGAGAACAACAGAGTGGGATAAGATTGAACCCAACTTGCCTTGGTTGTTTGATGCCGCCGGTTGTGTCATGCTTGATTTACTTGTATCCTTATCTGATCTCCTAGTACGTAGAGAATGAAGGAATACATGTTAAGCATACTATAAATAAATATAAATGTGTAGTTTTAATGTTTAAAACTTTTAACTAAGACGAAATACATTATCTTTCAATTATGCATAGAATCACCATTATTGAATTGGTTCAACCTTAACTGGACTCACAGATCATATTACAGTACATTTATTACAGATATTTCAGAAAGAAGGCCTCTGGGAGAGACTACACTGAAGTGAGCAAATAGTGTGAAGATCAAGGTGTATTATCAGCATCTCTCATCTTACTTGTGAAAGAAAAATGACTACCATGTACCATGTGATTCATGTCTTGTGTTATGATTTTTTTGTGTCTGTGTTATAAAATTATGCAATTTAGGAGTATGAATTCTATAACTCGTCGTTTCGATTCAGGATCCATAATATTATGTGAATTCTGGTCTATGATATAAATTGTCCTAAAATAAATACATTTTCTTTAGCTGATTAGGTGGCCTTAATTGAATATGATTTGATGGGATGGGCCGGCTAGCTAGTCTATCACGGAACATGAACAAGCATAGCAAAAATACTTATATTATGCACCATGGTTCGTATATCAACACCAACCTAAGTCCTAATCAAATAATGTATCAAATAATTCATAATTTATTTTCCTAAAAGAATCTCAGCTCCAATGGTTTTGAATATATTGTGTGCTTAGTTTTTTCTACATCCCACTCAATCATCTCTTAGCTTCCCAATGATAAGATCATTCAACCAAATATTCGTGAGTACACTATCATTTCAATCATCTTTTATTTTTCTTTTTATTTATTTATTTTATTTTGAGTTTAAATAATATGTTAAATTAATTAATATATCAAATTAAATGTGGTATACTTTATAATTTATAATTTAATTTTAATTATTTTATATATAATTTATAATTTACATTTAAAAACAAAAGAGTCAATTCCAAAAATTGTCCTTCGAGTATTGACTTTTACCAATTTTTATCCTCGACTTTTAATTTTACCAAAGTTGATTCCTTAACTATTGATTTTGTACCAATTTTGATATTTCTGTTACATCTATGTTAAATAGGTGTTAAAATTGAGGGCAAAAATGTAAAATCAAATATTATTATTTTTTTTTTTCTATTGCATTCTAGATCAGACTAGTTTCACCGCCAAATGACGAAATGAAGTGGATCATATCCACCAGTTTTGTTTAGCATATATATATTCATATTGGACTGCGTATATGCATGGTTTTAATATTGCGAATTGAAAAAGGTGACGGTGCAGTGTTTGTTGTAGATTGGTAGCCTATGTGGCTATATATGTGGTCGGTCGTTAATTAAGTCATATGCAAGATCAGAGGTTAACTTTCACTATCAAGTCTCCGACCACCTATTTCTTATTTTCCATGGACACCAAACGTTATCATTCACCGACGTAACTAAAATTAAATGGAGCAAAATGAGAAGCTATGGCCCAACATAATTTTTCTTTGTTTAAGTCATTATGTTATTATTATATTCCCTACAGGCTTACAACTTCCATCACCACCGCTTAAAAGAAATAAACCAATAAAACGTGTTTTCACAAAAAACCTATCGCATATGAAGAACATATATAAATGTGTTAAAAAGGATGTGAATTGGGCCAGTTCGTTCAATTTCAAGTTAGTCATATTGGACTATCGATTTTATCAGTTCAGGCTTGTTGATTTTTTTATTGAATTAAAATTGTTTAACCATAATCTTAAAATTAAATGTCATATTGTTGAACTTATCAGACGGACTCAACTAAAACTTTTGACATTTTCAAATTAACATTCTAAACTTTTAATTTAATAAACTAACACATTAACACGAATAAATATAAGCGTATATATAAATAAATCAATCTAAACTTTCTACTGATTTGGGGTAAAGTTGATCAACCTCCTAATGTCCTTTTATTAGAGGCCAAGACTCTAAGACTTAAAGGATATGATTAGAAGTTCACACTAGTGTGAGACCGTCTCACGAATCTTAATTCATAAGACGAGTTGAATCTATAATAGTTGTTTAATTTGCTATTATTTAAGATTGAAATCATAATATTTATTATAAAAAAATTAATATCAATTTAGAATAAATAAACTATTACTTAAAATAGATATTGTAATATTTATATGTGAAATTATCATACTATTTAGGGTAAAATGATTATCAAAATATCAACAACGAACAAATCAGCAGTCTCCTCACTATCCTCCACGTCCAATCGTCCATAATATGCTTTAGATTTCCATTAATCAGCCACTCGTCACTCCAGAACCTTGTGTTGTTCCCATTTCGGACCAGCCTCCCCGAGCCATTTTTGAGAACGTCTCATTCCGCTGCTATACGCCTATACCCCTCCAAGTATTGAGCTTCCTTTTTTGTAGTTTAGGACTTTAGGTTGTCAATCCCCCTCCCTTGCTTAATGTATTTCTCCGATCCCATAACATCATCACCCATGGTTGGGTGGAGGCTAGTGAAGGGTCCAGTCTAGCATGCAAGTGGGGTCTAGGGTGATTGTTGGGCAGAGGTCATAATGATCAAGTCCAGAATTTTACCTTTTGAAAATGTATGTAACAATATATAAAGAAATAAAGTTGTGTATTCGTTGTGAGCTATGACTTTTGGAGTAGTGGTAAATGTTTGGCCCCAACAATTGATATCAAAGCCAAGTCACATGTTCGAACATTTTTTTATACCTTTATTACCTCCAAGTCAGGACTCAACCATACTAA
Source organism: Ipomoea trifida (assembly GCA_003576665.1). Classification (NCBI taxonomy): domain Eukaryota; kingdom Viridiplantae; phylum Streptophyta; class Magnoliopsida; order Solanales; family Convolvulaceae; genus Ipomoea; species Ipomoea trifida. The sequence continues at coordinate 3,415,771 of CP025655.1, forward strand.
TAACATAGAATGCACAACACTTATAGAATACATAACTTTACTACATCCGCACAACTTTTACTATGTGAATACACAAAGTTGTACAACATTTTATAAGTGCACACCTTAAACCCTAACTCATAACCCATAAACCCAAAACCCCTAAATCGTAAACCATAAACCCTAACTCCTAAGCCCCACTAAATTGACCTTGCAGTGGACAATCGATGCATATCCCAACGCTCTACGATGCACTGCACTAAGCACACCAATGCACATGCATCCACATATTCTATGATGCAACCCCCCCCCCCCTCCCCTCGAGAAATATCCCCCAACAACAAAAAATAGAAAATAAAAATGTTCCAAATGCATAACCTCACACCAACAACGATACCTAACGCCCTCTAATCAATGCACAACCCTCAGTTCTACGTTACACCCTCCAAACAGGTTTCTACCATACGTCACTTTTTAAACACTTTTTATGTCAAACACGATGCATCTCATCCATCACTATAACCTACACGTATAGCAACACTGCATAGCTAAGCTTCCTCGTAATCGTTGTTCGAATTCCGACGAAAATGTTATCGTCGAATTAAGCTCCAATCGTAGACGGTCCGTCCCTACATTTCGTCATCGATGCACTCCCAATCTCTCATCCACTCTGACCAACGGCTACAGCCTCAAACGGAACCCTAGCTTTAGTCCTGATGCTTCATTCTACAAACTCGATAGCATGCTAAGAAATAGAAATTAATGTAAGCTGATATTAAATAGTGAGAGAGGGTAGAGTTTATTTGCCTTATCAGTGTTCTCTTAAAGCTTGTGCTTTGTTTAAAGTAGAGTTTTTTTAAGATAACATCTTGGCATTACTCTTGATTAACATCTAATTTATCTTGGAGATATGAAAAGACTAATTTATAAATACACTTGTTTATTTGTGTCAAATAAAACACACTTATTTATCTAGAAGATTCTTTTGATGGGCCGAATTTTTTTTTTTTTTTTTTTTAAAAGTTCTACCTTTATTATAGATATATAAGATATAAGATAAGATAAGATTTTATGTGTAGTAAATGCTGACTCAATAGATTAGAAAATATACTACATTGAATTTTTAAATTGAAATGAAGAAAAAGAATTTGAAAGTAAAAATTGTAATGGTGAAATGCAAAAGGTAACGACTGTTAAAATAGCAGGCGCCGCTGTCCGCTGCCCGCTGCGTAGCTGGAAAATGCTGCCCATAAAGGCACAAATTCACCGGTTCTTATATCGTGGACCGCGGTCCACAATGCATTGTTGACCGTGGATCTCCAAAACGACGTCGTTTTGATTAATGAAACATACGGATGAATTCGCGCCACTCTGTTTCTTTTCATATATACTGCAGTTTCTTTTCATATATACTGCAGTTTCTTTTCTATATACACCACTCACTTTCTTTTCAAATATACTGCAGTTTCTTTTCAAATATACTGCAGTTTCTTTTCATATATACTGCAGTTTCTTTTCATATAAAACTACAGTTGTATATTATCGAATGAAACTATAGTTATATCCAAAAGTAACTGCAGTTGTGTTGAAAGAAAACTGCAGTATATATGAAAAGAAACTGCAGTATATTTGAAAAGAAACTGCAGTATATTTGAAAAGAAACTGAGTGGCGCGAATTCATCCGTCTATTTCATTAATCAAAACGACGTCGTTTTGGGACCGCGGTCCACAATGCATTGTGGACCACGGTCCACGATATAATTTGCGCAAATTCACTGAGAATAATACAACAATTTAACATAAATTTGCATGTCACAAATCTTATTTTGTTCACCTTAATGCTTAAGAATAGTTGGCATTGGATTTGGATGGACCAAAGACTAAACCGTACATATATTAATCTCTTTTTTTTTAATTAAATTCTAAAGTTTATTTGTGAAAGTTCCAAGTCTTTCATAATTTGTTCTTAATTTTCTCTAATTTTTCTTTTCAATTTGATAATTCTTTAATGAATTTAAAATATTGGCACAATTTTGTCTAATTCTGCTATTTAATTTTAAAAGATTCAGTCTAACCCACTTTTTGAGTCAAAGAATAAAATTGGATAATATTATATAGCAATTTTTAACTTAGTATAGTTTAAATTTTAGTATAATAAAATTTGATTAAAATTATACCATAGTTTAAATTTTTAAAAATTGCCAAAACTATATAATGACATAAAATCTAACACTGCTGCTGTCCAAAGATACACTTTAATCATTGCGTGAAACACATCTTGTGACTTTAATGACAGAGATAACCAGTCAATGATAGTTATTAGGCGAACTGTTCGACAAACTTTATTGGAAGTTGCTGTAAATATTTTATTCTTTTAATAAATGAATTGAATATAAGTATAAATGTCAGTCTGAACTCTGAATGTTATTTTATAGTTAACATACGATGTGAGATATAGTATAATTTTAAAAAAATAAATAATGTAAAATTTTGGTATAAATAAGAATTGTTGATTTCGGATTCTTGTCTTCTCCCGACTCTTTTCCTATCCCCACCACCCCGTCTTCCCCACACTCTGCTCTCAGATTCCATCCCCTATCTAACCTTCTTCTCTATCTGCAATTTTATTTATTATACTTTTTTTTTTTAATTTTCATTTCATCGTCGTATTGAAGAGAAGAATCGGCGAGGGGGGTGTGGGATTGATTGTTTGGTTGCGTTGGTGGTGTTCTCGTCCGGTCAACGACGAGAACATTGCCGACGACGATGATGATGATGTTTCAGAGGCTAATCTATTACCTGTCGGAGCAGCCGTCAATCGTAGGGTTCCGATGGAGCCATAGCCAATCATGGGGGAATACCTGGTCCTTCGTTTTCACCTCCATCGCCGCATATGTCGGGATTTCCCTCGTTCTCCATCTCTTTCTTCTTCTTCTCTTCCGCCACCGCCGGCCGTTGCCTCTGGGGCCAATTCCGGCGCTCCACTCCCTCGCCATGGCGTTAATTTCGTTAACAATATTCGCCGGAATCCTCCTCTCCACGGCGGCGGAGATCCGCGATACGCGCTGGTTCTGGCGCCGCTCGAAAACCACGCCGTTCCAGTGGCTCCTCTGTTTTCCCTTAGGCACGCGCCCCTCCGGGCGCGTGTTCTTCTGGTCATACGCGTTTTACCTCTCCCGTTTCCTCCACACTCTCCGGACGTTCTTCACGATTCTCCGGCGCCGGCGACTCTCGGCGTTCCAGCTCTTCAACCACTCCATCCTCATCTTCATGTCCTTCCTCTGGCTCGAATTCTCGCAGTCCTTCCAGGTCCTCGCCATTCTCCTAACAACCTCCGTCTATTCCGTGGTTTACGGGTACCGTTTCTGGACCGCGATTGGGCTCCCCAGCGCGTGCTTCCCCTTCGTCATCAATTGCCAGATTGTCCTCCTCGGCTGCAACCTCCTCTGCCACGTCGGAGTTCTCCTCCTCCATTTCATCAAAGGCGGCTGCAATGGCATCGGCGCGTGGCTCTTCAACTCCGTCCTTAACGCCGCTATCCTCTTGTTGTTCCTCAATTTCTACCTCAAGATGCATCTCCCCAAGAGAAGAAACTCAATCGCCATTAATGGCCACTTCCTCTCCGTCAAAGACAAGGATGTTTAATTTGACCGCCATCGCCACCGCCACCGCCGACATTTTCTTGTGTTTCCAGTTTTATTTTCATTGGAAACTGTAAATTATGTTCGCCATGGGGTTACATCATTACAGTAATCTGTAAATCCTTTCCTGCCCTATATATATATACATATATTAGTTCTTTAATTAAGATCAAAATAGAACATAATTATTGTAAAAATTACAGCTTACTCTTGTAATCCTACTTGATTATCATCAGTAGGTATGATAAAGTATCTAAATTAGGGAATTCATACCTGCGGCGTTTGATTCTTTGTTGTCCGTATGATATTGCTGGCAAATGTCCAGACTTTCACCGGCAAGGTTTAGAAAAAAAAACATGAATATTGTTCCACGTTTTTCTTATGATTATGTAACCTATCACCAATTCACCAAACCCTATATTCAATTCGCAACTGGTGAATCAATACAAAATAAATTAATAATTTTAATGTGTTACAGTAGTGTCACTTTGTGTTAGACTTGACCCGTGGTACGTGCTGTACCAAAACCTGTATTGAATATATAAAACTATTTTGAATAGCTAGATAGAGTATATTTACTTAGCACTGTTGCGTGGCACATTTGGTGTCAGAAATGGCAGCCAATGATTAAAATATGGGTGTTTGATGGTGAACGTTGACAAGAGACTAAATTAACCACAAACGGTGCACAAGGGATATAAATCATGTGGTTTAGAGTAGTGACTCGTCAGTCCACTTTGGCTTTGCATTGATTTCTGCTACCTTTTTTTATTTATTATTTGTGTGTTTTTTTTTACTGGTATTAAGGTGATGCACCGTGACTTAACAACTACCTTGGAAAAACAATTCAATGTATGCACTTTTTTGTCTTTTCACGTTATATTGGTATTAGTTGGTAAACATGAATCAAATCCAATTAATTCTGATTTTGGAAACCAATAAACGTATAATTAACAACAGGCAAGCGGTTGGTTTACTGATGTGATGGGTACGTCCAATCGGAAATCAGCAACTAATATTAACCATGACATTTCAATATGTTATTGCTTTTTTTTTTTAAAATGCAAAATTGTGGTTTTCGATTATAAAATCAACCAATTTTAATTTTTGAATACCAAATAGTGTTATGTGTGTTTTTCTGTTTAATGGACGTTAAAAGTGATGACAAACTTTAAAATGAATGCTTAAATATATGTCGTATACTAATTGTTTTTGGACTTTAACAGTGCCAATATACTAATATTATTATTTTGTCCTTGTTCTAAGGGTAGTGTGACGAAGCCAAAAAAAAAAAAAAAAAAAAACACACACACACACACATGGACCTCACAGTGATACTAAAATCGGAGTATAAAGAAATTTAATATTTTTTTTGAAACATTTATAATTATGTTAATTTTGTTTCTGTTGTTAGTAAGGTACTAAACATCATCTCAATTCTCTCTTTAAATTTGTGTTTTTGCTTTTTCTATTCTAGTAAGCAAATGTATTTACGAATCTCTGATAGATAGTGTTCTGACTTATTACTGAATTTTGTTGAGCCTTTTTTTAGCAAGAGAAGGAACAAACAGACTTTCTAGTGATGAACAGTACACTACCTTTGGTCAGTGAATTTATCCTTTGAATTGCACATCAAATTCAGTAATTTTTTTCAAAATTGGTCAGCGTATATATCCACATACAGTTAATGAGATGTGTATATATATATATATACATGCATCTACTTTCTGTCCTTGCTCCCCTCTGACGCCACTGCTAATAAAGTTCCTTTCATTTTCCACCATTAATTTTTTTTTTTGAAAACATTTTCCACCATTAATAGAGTCTTAAATTCTTTACTATTCTCATTAAAGGAATGTCCATTGAAGAAAACCAGCCCTTTGTTGTCAAATCCAAATTTGAAAAATAAGGATCAAATTGTACAACCAACAATAATAACTGAAAGATGATTAAAAGTGCATTATTATTATTATTATTATTATTATTATTATTATTATTATTTTGGTGACGAGAAAAATCTGCAATTGGTGTGTGCACTATGTAAATCGTGCTCTTGTGTAATAGTTCACAGAACACATATTATATATAAGTAGGGCCCCGTACTTAAAGCCTACCTCCCTATCAATTTGTGTTTAAAAAAAAGTCTTTTTCATACGGACAATTTAAAGGGATATAGAAAAACTCATGATACATGAGGAAATATGAAAGTTTAAAAAAAAAAAAAAGAAATCTAAACAAGTCTATGCAAGATTATTATACAAAAACTTGTGAATGGTCAAACAAGAAAGATCTGTTTATCATATATTTCAATATATTATATCTCATTAGTTTCCTTTTCTTTAATTATGTAATTTAATTTGTTCACTTCAAAATTGATTGTGATGCCTAAAATCAATAAACTTATACATTACCTAATATGAGCTAGATATTTTCGGTTTAATTAGGAAATTCAAGTACTACTTCAAGTAAAAGGACTATATATATTATTATAATATATGAAAGTTAAAGAATTTTATGTACCTCGATGATGGACCTGCCTCCAGATGGCATCAAGGGGCTTCTCCAGCTAATTATATGAAGTTTCTTTAAACGCTGCGTTGTAACTCAAGGGTTAGATGATAGTCTATTTAAATTTGATCTTTTGAACGCACAAATCATAATTATATATTTTTTAGATTACGAGTTATTCTAGATAAAACTTTAATTGTATGAGTCATGTTTAAAATCCATATCATATATACTCAGACTAATTTTTATTCTCACAATTTGAATAATAAGATCCCTATTTACTCCTTGGCAAACTTGAATTGTACAATGCCACAGTCACAACGTGCGATTTTGGTCCAACTTGGCCCTCTCAACCCACTGAACTTCAATTCCAAGTCACTGTTCAGTGCCCACCGCTCAAGATTATCCATTCTAAATTCTAATCAAATATAATTTCATCATCTTCAAACCCTTTTCTTTTCTTTATTTTTCAAATCAATTTTAATATTTCAAAATATTCAAACTATATATATGGCCTACATTCTAGGGTAAAGCTAGAAATGCGATTACTAGAAAAGTTTATTTGGTTATGATTAGGCCTGCATGGAATTAAGAAAGAGAGAGGTGCATGTAAGCAAATTATGCACGCCTAAAAACTTTATTAAGTTAATTGTTGAGATATGTTCACAATTAGTAGTACAAGAAAGCTTCTAGCTGTCACTTCATTTCTCACGTTTAATTATGGATTATATATTACAAATCAAATCTAATCCCATTTTAGTGACATGATGGACGAGATGAATCTCAAAAAGAGATGCATCATCAAGTTAGTCTGCTCAATATTTTCTTTTAATCATTTGTATCTTTGAGAATTTTGAATTATATGGTCATTCTCTTTTTTCTTTTTCTTTAAAAAAAAAATCTTCTCTTTACATAAAACAACACTACTCCTTAACAATTTGTATGTATGAATTAATTAACTTTAATTAACTTCTTACTTATTCATGAATTAGATTTGGTCTTAATGTTCTTAGCAAAGTGATGGATTTTGTTCCATGAGTTGTTGCTTTGCTACGAATCTCAAGATTAGATCTCAGTAAATAATTTAGAGATTAGGGTCTTTTTAATTAGTGCATTTTTTTCTTTGCCAAAAACTTGTCCGTGAGTCGAGTCGGGTCAAGATGAAATGTAATACTTATACTACTACCAAATGTAATATTAAATCAAGAATAAAATGTTTATTACTTATATGAAAAAATGTAATACTTTTGAAGAAAAATGTAATACTTTTATATTTTGATGTAAAAGTATTACATTTTTCTTTATAAGTGCAACATTACTTATAAGGGAAAATATAATACGGAGTATATAGTTTTGATGAAAAAGGTAATACTTTTACATCAAAAATAAAAGTATAACATTTTTTTCTAAAAAGCACTATGTTTTCATAACAAACATTTTATTCTTGATTTAGTATTACATTCACTAGTATAAGTATTACATTTGCATATTGATCCGACCTGACCCAACCCGTCTCACACAAGTGTGACCATTTCTTTTAATTTCTGATCTGTTTCAATTTTTTTTTTAATTTTTTCTTTTTTCCATTGGAAAAAAAAAACAATTTTTAAGAAATGAAAAAAAAAAGTGTATATTAACATCTATTTTTCATATTATTTTTCAATTGTGAAAATATGAATTTATTTGAAATTTAATTGTTTTAATTTGCTTCATTTTAACTTAAAAATAATGCTAATGGTAGGTGATAATACTATTGAGTGGTGTGGTCATGTCTGCGCGTTGGATCAGAGTTGATTATATCTATTTTTTCAAATATTTAAAATTGAGTGTAACTCTTTGAGTTTTAATTTGGATTGGACGATAGGAATAATATTATTGGGATGACAACATGTAAAATAATACTAAGTAATTGACCTTCCGAACCAACCCTAATAAGACACTTTTGGATAGTTGATAGTTAGGTTTGAAATGACTTTGGGTAATAGTGAAAAGAGATAATTTTGAATACTATATGGGTAGTGTCAAACGGGTTTGGAAGGACTACGAGTAATATTCATTCGTGTTCAAGTAGTTCTGAATGTTTTCAAATACAACAATGGGAATGTGAAGATAAGTAAATATAGATGGTGATATGGTATGTAAGTGGTGGTATAGATGTTGAGACAAATCCAAGTCCTAACTACACCACAAAAACTAGCTTATGAGTGTATATTTGGCCAAAATGCCAAATCCTTATATATTGGCCTAAATTTTCATCCGTGGCCGATGTGGATGGGGACACATCGTGTATATAAACTATAAATAGGTGGTTGGGCAAATTAAATGTGTAGATAGATAAGTGAAGTGGAAGTTTATACATAAGTAATAATAATAATAGTGATTATAGATGAAGTTATGTGTATTTTTATACTTGGAAAATTTGAAAAAAAAAAAACAAGAAAAACTATTTTTTTTTCATAGTGGGAAACTTGAACCCAGAAAAAAAAAAAAAAAAAAAAAAAACCCTGAAAACATGGCTAAAATGCATTTCCTTGCTTATTTTTTCTTTTCTTTTTTTTTTTTCCAAAATTTTTTTAAAAAAAAAATCTAAAAACTAAAGCCATCCAGATCTATACCATAGTTAGAAGTGAGAGACTAAAGGTGTTACTTTTCTAAGAACAATTTTCAATTTTTATTTTTATTTTGAAAGCAAAGGAATAATTCATTAACAGATATCCAAAGACAAATGCATTACAAATAAACGGAGGGTTGTATAACCACTCCATGCAATCAGCCATAAAATCATATTTCAATTATGTATAGTATATCAATTGTTTCATATTCATTCATCTTTTGTCTTAATTATGTCAAAAACAATCTCAATTCTATTAAAACAAACCAGCCAATCTTGTACATCTTTTGTTTAACCGTTACTTGCACACGACTATGTTGTCAAGCACTCAAGCCTACAGGCGTACACACAATTTTTTTAATGACAAGAAACTCGCAATCACTATTCAAGTGTGTAAGTTGGATAAATCCTACATTGTGACTCTAGCTAACAAAGAATCACAAAGATATATATATTAACATAAGTTATTAATAGCTCATCGGCTCAAACCAAGAATGTCAATAGAAAATAGGTCTGGGAGCTAAAATTGTAACTTTGTAGTTCCAAAATTAACTGTTTGACCAACTTGTTCATAGCTACCACGCATATTTATAATTTACCACCAATTGCCCATAATTTATTTGATAGTTTATTTTTACGATGAGAGAAACTCAACTATTATTTTAAAATGTACACGAGTAAACTCTATATTAATTTCCTTTATAATTGCTCATAGTTTTCTTTTGTGGAGTAAAAAAAGTCAACAGGATTATGGAAGAATTATTGTAGCGCTTCTTTATTCGACTATTTTATTATTTTACGTTAGAAAATAATGTCAATGGGCTATAACATAATTGGCATGACATAATCCATCTTTAAAATAAGTCACCATGCATTATTGTCTTAATAATCATTTTAATCTTTATCGACTTATCTTTTAAATCTTGTAAACTATCACTTTTTCCGACATATATATTTATCTTATTGTGCGTTAGGTTTGGGGAAAACATTAAACAATAAAAGAAAAGGATGTATTTCTTTTTTTTTTTTTTAAAGGATGTATTTCTAATTGTTAAAAAGTGTTAGTTGAGCATAGGAACCATTCAAGCAAAGCCTAGCTTAGCAGATATGTTTGAAATTTGTTTATTACTTTTTTTTTTCCTATTACACAAGAATAAAATTACCTAGCGCATAACTTTAGGTAGTGATTTAGGTAGTGATTGCGAGTTTTCCTCGTAACTCAAAAAAAAAAAATTTCAAATATGTTAAGATTTTGAATTTGGCTTATTTAAATCGTCACCCTCCTCTACTTAAAAATAAAAATCTTTTTTTTTTTCAACACGTTAGATCTAAAAAATGGATAGCCCAGATTTATCCACAGTTCTAACATGGAGGGGAGTTATCATATAAATCAAAATCTGTATTTTTTAAACACTCATGATTCTTTGCAAGGTAGTATATGTTTTATATATGAATTAAATTATGTCAATTATTCAATCTGTTCTATATATACTTTTTCAATTTATTTAGTTTAAAATTATTATATTTATTGTTTTGCTCAGCTCAATCTTACTCATTTAATTCGACAATGATAAATGTAATAATTTTAAACTAAATAAATTGACTGGAAAAAAAATCTTTTAAAAAAGGAATAAGGGTCAAATAGGCCACCGAACTACACACGAAATTGCAATTAGGCCATCGAACTCAAAAATAATGCAATTGGGTCCCTGAACTACACAAATTCATGCAAATTAACCCAAAGTGACTTGTTGACTTGATCTTCCGGTTACCAACTTTAAAAATAATATTTTAAAATAATTTTAAATTAATTAATTAAAATTAAAATTAAAAAAAAAACAGGAATAAGTCAATTGGGTCCCTTTTTTAATTTTTTTTTTAAAATTTTAAATTTAATTTTAATTAATTATTTTATTTAAAATTATTTTAAAATATTATTTTTAAAGTTGGTAACCGGAAGATCCAGTCAAACAAGTCACTTTGGGTTAATTTGCATGGATTTGTGTAGTTCAGGGACCCAATTGCATTGTTTTTGAGTTTAATGGCCTAATTGCAGTTTTGTGTGTAGTTCGGTGGCCTATTTGACCCTTATTCCTTTAAAAAATAAATTTTAGGGTTGTGGGTTAGGTCAAGATTTTTATTGTTTGCTCTGGCTCAACCAAATTCATATTTTTATTATTCTTGTGAGCAGTGAACAAAGGTCTAGCGTCTGTGTTCAGTTGAGTTACCATGATTTACATCCTCCCAGATGCTTTGTCGGGCCGGGGCGTGGGGGCCCTTGGGGTTGGGATTCAACCTTTTGGGAGAAGATAAATGTAATTAGTTAAAATTAAAGAAATGGACCCCAAACAAAACTTTAAATTTAAAAATCTTTTGGGTTATGAGTTAGAACTTAGAATAGACTAAGCTAGATTTTTATTGTTTGATCTAATTTGACCACACACTCATTTTAAATGGATTAACTCAGTCTAGTTCAACTAATAACTAAATATATGACAAGTAAATTCGCTTATTTAACACTACTTAACAGAAGAAAAATATTAACTACGAGTAAATCGATCATTTGACACTACTTATTATGATAAAAAAAAAATTGTGTGTGAGATAAAAATTTAATGTCAAAAAGGGAAAAACTTTTAAAATGACTTTTTTTTGAGCAATTAAAAATGACTTCTTGTAGTCCTTTTTAAAAATTTTAAACTGACTCTAAATGCACGCTAATCACAGGGACTAGATATACACATAACACATGGCTTCACTTTGTGATAACGCAATAATTAGGGAGTAATAAACTAAATGTGCGGTCAAGAAAAAATAAACGTTAGTTTAATTTGGGTGAAAAATGGCGTGCGAAGTGAGGGGTAAAATGGGGACAAAATGGGTTCCACATCACGGCCAACTTTATAAATGTGAAGTTGACAATTTTTATAGTTTTTACACAAAACTGGTCGGAATTAACTTGATAACTACAAGTTTTTAAGTTTGGGTGTTTGACTTTTGGTGAGAGTTACTTATAATTTGAATCAATTAACTATGAACGATCTAAATTAATTTACCTCCATGTAATTATTTGTCGATTAAAATCACAAAAACGAGATTACCTTCACAATGCGGGTACAGACTTTATTGAATTCTCGTAAATAATAATAAAAAATTTGACACTTTTTACAACGTTGAATCGCTCCATAGTTGATTGGGCCATATATATGGTCTGATGAACGTGAGAAAATTGTTTGTCAAAAGTAGCGTGCTGAGTGCCCACAACATTGAACGAACTGATTTAGACCGCTGAGGGGAAACAATAATATTCCAAACTAAGATTCCATTCATTATTCTCGACTTTGATTTTGAGGCAATGCGCCATTTGTTGTTACCTTCCAAAACTTTTCATTCGAAAATAATAAACTTCAAAAAAAGAGAATAGGAAAGATTCAGAGAATCCTTTCAAAAAAAAAAAAAAAAAAAAGCTTTAATTTCTCCCCAAAAGGTTGAAGGCCCCACGCCCGACCCGAAAGAACATTAATCATGGTAAGTCAGCTAAACACAAACGCTGGACCTTCACTTTGAGATGTTGCTCCCATATTGCTGCTCGTGAAACTCGATCTCTGATCTTTCTTCTCAAATTTTACTCATGTGACCAACTAAACTACCATGCGGACAAATTAGGCATTAGTTGAATGAGTGCTTGGTGTCAATTTTCATAGTTATTTATTTAACATAATCGATTTAAATCAATTTTATATACTTTTGAAATTTTATATATGAAAATATAATTTGCTTTATAGTACACTTTTGAAAGTGTTTTAAGTGCCATAGGTGAAAATGAACCCAAAATGACCCATCCAATAGTTCCAAGGTATTACAGTTGGGATGTACCCTGGAGTTTAGGACCCTGATTGTAATACTTGGTTGACAACGGAAAGTTAGTTAAGAGTTTAAAATTAGAAGTAGTTAAATTATGTGATTGGATTTAGAAATTTAATGTTTAGTAAAATAAATGGTTAAGTAATAAGCTTATATATGGTAAAAAAAAAAAAAAAAAAAAAAAGAATAACTTAATTGTCATGAAAGCAGTGATTCAATGAATAATTAGTATTTGATGTTGTTACGCAGTTGAATGATGTAACTTGTTAAGAATTTTAGTCAAAATTAGCCAAGCATTTATTTGATTGACGTTTGAACATGTGCCAGTGTGTGTGGTTTAGCAAGCGTATAGGCAATGAAAAATGAAAAGAATAGATAGATAGGAATATCTTAACTTCTTTTTTTTTTTTTAATACTACTGGCTCTATTACAATGCAGTATCTGTTCATAACTGCTTTCTCAACTTATTGAAGCACAAGAGTTAATATTGCCCCCACTGAGAAAGGGAAGGGTTTGATGTCACTGGAGTACAAGGTCCTTGGCAGATAGATAGGAATATCTTAACTTAAGGAACTATTTATATTATACTTCCAAAGAAAATTAAAGACTCATTACTTTGTGTTATTATCACAAAATACACAGAACTCATCTTATAAGTAAAAGCTAAACGGAAAACGCAAAAGCCGTTAATTAAAGGAACCAAAACATTATTTTAGATTGGAATGCACAATGCATTGTATACCCTGTCCACGATATAAATTGTCATACCAATGTTGGCCATGATCTACTGTATAATTTGCCATATATCCACGTAGTGAAATTCCTTTATATATATTACGGGCCATAAGAATTTCAGCAAATCCATGAAAATCATCTCATTAAAGTTGGCCTATGAAAGCAAAGCAATATATTATAATTATTTAGCCTAATAATAACCTTAAGTATACAAAACCATTAAGCTTTTCATGGATAACACTATAACATCACCAATTATTGGGCCTAAAGACTTAAGCCTAACTTGAGCAATACCCAATACTCTCCTTTTAATTCATTTACACTACACAAGTGATTAAAGGGGCGATGCTAGGACGAATATTATTCCAGTGAGTCAGTGACCATAAAAAAAAATGCATATTTTTAATATACTAAATATATATTATTTGTATACAAAATATATTGTTTGAGTATTAAAGATATTATTTTTATATATTATTAAATAATGTACATTAAGTACATAAATAATATACATTTACTATATAGAAATGTATATTTTATTCATGGTTCACCATGGTCTATAGAAAATTTGCCTGCTAGGGCACCCCTCAATATTCTATCTTATTTTATTTTACTTTTTAATCTTGTAGCTTAAAATTGATTTTATAAGTTGTATTATTTTTAATTAATAAAGTTATACTCTTCAAAATTATAATTCTCTCATTTTTAAAGTATAAATTTTAACTTAATAAATTTATAAATAATATTAATTTAATAATTGTGTAAATATGCAATATATTTAAAATTTTATAATTCTTATTAAAATTTTTAAAATGTCTAAATTATCATTTATAAACTTACAAAATTCTAAATTTATTAATTTAAATTTATAATAAATTAAGTTGAATGAATTAGTTTAAGATTCTAAATATTTTAAATGAGCTGGCATAACCTAGTACACATTCATTATACTGTGGAGTGTGAAAAATGGTCTACATTACAAGATGGACAACTATCCATTGATATACAAGTTCATTTTTAGTAAAATAAATGTTCATTTTTAATGTATTAAAACTTTCTTCTTAATGAGTTACAACTTTATATTTTGGTATAGTGCATTAAAAATTAACCTTAAGTATATTAAAAATGAACATTTGTTAATAGAGTCAGTAGCATTCAAAAAAAAAATGAACATCTGTTAATGGCAAATTATTGTGTTGACCATGGTCCACATAACTTTGTGGACTATAAATGCAATATATCTTTTTAATATATTAAAAGTGCATTATTTGTGTATTGAATGTACATTATTTAATATATAAAAAATCATATACTTTCAAATAATGTACTTTATGTATATGGATAATATATTTTCAGTATATTAAAAATGTACTTTTTATTTATATTCACACAAATATGTAGACTATGGTCCATGGAATAATGATCGTCTATTAATGGTGCATTGGTGCATAGCATAATTTCCCCCACTACAGTCTTGGGCCCATGTGAGCCCGTGCTAGGTAGCCCATTTAACATCACTGCACGAACATGATAGAAGTCTATTGTCTATGGCAATCATTATTGCATGGACCATGGTCTGTGTAGACCAAAAATAAAAAGTACATTATATTTGTACTGAAGGTACATTATTTTTGTACTGTAGGTACATTATTTTATGATATATTATTTTTTTATTGAATGTACATTATTTGATATATACTATCAAATAATGTACCTACAGTACAAAAATAATGTACTTTTTATTTTTGGTCCCCGTCCACACAGCTGTGTGGACCATGGTCCATGCAATAATTTGCCTGTCTCTGGTTGGTTGTCTATAGTTTTAGATTGCAAATGATTTATTATGAACTTTAATTTTTTTTTAATTGCTTATTCTATTTAATATATTAAAAATATTTATCCTTCATCTTTTTCAAATAAAAAAAAATGAATTGTTAATCTATAATGTAAAAATAATCTTATGAGTTAATACACATTTCGGTCCCTCGACTATTAAATATTGTGTAGTTTAGTTTCAAACTTTGTAAATTACCCAAGTTAGTCCTCAAATTTGTAAAATCGACTCAATTTGGTCCTCCATTACAAAAATCATCCAATTACTATTAATGAGAGGGGCAAAAATGTCATTTGATGTTCTAAGAACTCTTCCTTAGACTTTTGTCGTATAAACACTCCCTTCCTTAATTAACAAAAAGTGAATGTTCTAATAAAAAATGACTAAAAGTGGATTGTCACCTATAAATCTATGACCAAAAATGGAATTAACTCATACAGTAAAAAAACAATAACCATAGACAAACCTACGAGATAGATTCAATGTATTATGTATGGTATATGTAAAGTAAATGCTTTCTTTTTGAAAACTAAAGTAAATGCTTTCTAGGGAATCCTGTTACAATTTTAGTTAATTAGTTAATTAATTAATTCCCCTTCTGAAGGGTGGAAGGGAGCAGCATTCACTGAACGAAACCAATAAGATAAACTTATCATATACTCTGTATCAAATAATAGGACTCAAAATCTTGTGTCTAAATTATATTTTATTATGTTGGTTGTTAGTTTTGTCTTTAATTATCTTATTTTGTGGTAGATCTAGTTTAAAAACTATCAATTCGATACACTTTTATGAATGTTGATGAAATATTGCATTAATGTGATTGTATTTTGTAGTAAAAGTAAAAGTTAGTTTAAAAATTAAATGCGAAAAGACATGAATCAATCAATAATAATATAAACACTATTTAACAACATTTTATTTCTATTTTCATATTCATTGATTATATTCAGATTAAATAATCATTACATTTATATATTCCCATTTTTTAATTAATCAATAATTGGAAGAATACAAATAATGCCTACGAAGCATCGCAACACCAACCAACCGCTCATCCTTGTTAATTTTGTGTTTCTTTTCTTTTCCGCAATCCCATTTTTATTGGGAAAGAGCCATCGCCACATTTGGGGTTTCAACGTTGAGGTCAAAATGGGGGGAGGAACCATCTAATTAATGCCAGCCTATCAAAATTGGATATTGTCAGAAACCAATAAATAAATAAAAAAAACCTGCGATTGCCAGTCGTCTGACGCGTCACCATCCTCATCTTAATACATACGGACTAACTCTTTTTTTTTTTTTAATAGAAAAATGTTTAAATTATTCACCAAACTACTCGAAAAATACAATTGAATCATCTAATTTTGTAATTGGTGTCTGAATCCTACACTGTCCAAAATTATATAATTCCACCAAAATTAACTTGTTCATCTGATGATTGTTGACATGATGGTCATTCTATTAATAAATTATTTATTAAATCGACAACCAGATCAATTTTGGTCAAATTGTATAATTTTGAACAACTTAGAAATTCAATTGCAATTTTTTAAATTAAGTGAGCCAATTACATTTTTTGATATAATTCGATAGATAATTTGAACCTTACTCTAATTTTTTAATACATTTGGCTTTCCAAATTACGCCAAACTGATCCTAATACATAATTGAATTTGAGTCTTGAGGGGACAGCAAACTTAGATTACTTGTTGGATTAATTTAGTATACAATCATAGAAAGTTGATTCTCAGATTTAAAAGAAAGAAAAAATCACGTTATCATGGTTAATACTTGTTATCTTTTTTTTTTTCTTCTGCGATCCTAAAACGTTGTATGATGACACATCTAAGAACAAAACGAGTTAAAATTCTCGGCGGCCGGAGGAGAAGAAGCTTTCTTGAGCTCATTATACCTCGCCAAATCGAACCCCTGAGCCTTCATTAGCCGCTTCTGCTTCGCAATAAACCTGCTGTGAAAGAACCCCTCAAAAGAGGGCTCACGGGACGTCCTCAAGAAGAAGGCATAGCCAGCCATGCAATACACAGACGTGACGTAGAAGCAAATTGGCTCCATCACGTCCCACGAAAGCTCCCAAAATGTTAGCCTCATAAACGCCGCCGTTTGCACCACAAAGTACCCCAGCCCTCCCCACAGCTCCCTCCGAACTAGGGCCTCCGCCTTCCGGTCAATAGCCGCCTTCGTTTTCTCCATTTCTTCCAACTCCTTCATCCCCGGGTCCTCTGCCTGGCCCGTGGTGGCCGGCCCCGCCGGGATCAGGCTCTGGATAGCCTTCACCACCTGTAACCACAACAAACATGCCCACAAAAAATTTGGGTAAAACATTGACTACTCCCCTCGCATTTTCATATAAGTTTAAACTGATCATAAAACTACTATTGGACATCACATTAGAAGCCAAATATTAATAATGGTTGGTCCAACATCACAAAAAAAGATTACTTTGAAAATTTCGTGTACCAAAAAAGACTCAATAAATTAAAGATGTCGGATGGGTGGGGCCCTTGTACCACCTTCCCAGCCCCTACTTAAATTTTGACTATACATTTCATCCAGCTTCAATTTATAGACTTTTCTTACGTAAAACAAAGACAGCTGGAAATTGGGTGACTCCACAAAACTTGGATTACGTTTTCTCAACGTTCAACTCTACGTTACAAGAAGAAAACCAAAAAAAAAAAAAATCAAAAATTAGGAAAATCATACGTAAAAGATTGGTGTTCCTAATGTCATGTAGATATCAATGAGGTAACAACCGCCCGAAAATAAATAAATAAAATCACTGATTTTTTTTATTTACATTTTTTAGGTGATTTAGAAATTAAAGATTGTTTTTTTGGGGGAGAAAGAGGGTGTTTTTGGAAGGGTATATTAGTAAAAACAATCCGTGTGATCCACTCCCAAATAAAAATCACCATCTCGTTTTTGGTTCACTTTCCTGTGGAAGAAACATGGAAAAAAGAAACACACAATAGATAAACCCATCAGTTTTCGGTAGTCTCCAATTCAACAAACAATTTAAAAAAATTAATGAATTTTGCGTGTTCCTAACAAATATAAAGAAACAAGATTATTATAAATGAAACTAATATTTAAATAATTTTTATTGTTTGGTGTGATAGAGAGATTCAGGGAGATAATGGTAACTAACCTGATTAGGGTTAAGGAAAACCACGTTTCCCAAAACGATTACGGTTCCGGAATCGTCGAGCATCTTAGCTAGCTCTAGGGTTTGGTCGTTATTGGAACAGACTTGGGAGCAGATCCGGAAAAAATCCGGGTACGAAATCTGGTTCTGTTCGGTTGCCCTAAGCCTCGATTTCACCGTCTCAAGCTGCGACAATCGGAGCAGCTTTCTCACATCCGACAGCGACAGGCTACCAGCCGCCGGATCCGCCGCCGAATCGGATTTCAACGGCGGCGGGATTAGGCCGTCGAGTCGAATCCGATCTCTGGAAATATCCATCCCGCGGAGATTCTCAATCAGCTTATCTCCGATTGGAAACGCCGGGAGGTCAGAGGATAGCCCCGTCGGCTGGTGCATCGGGCGGCGGTGGATGAACCGACGGAATATTCCATCGTCTCCGGGATCGGGGGCGATTTTCTCGGGACTCGGCGGTATCCGAGTTTTCACGGAGACCGCCGAAGTCGAAATCCGGCAATCTAACAGAGACGGGCGACCAAATCGGTAGGCATTGAACAAGCGTTGAGCTAAATCTTTCTTGAACGCCATTGATGAACACTACGAATCAATGAATATAGACTTCCTTTTTTTTGGGGTATTTCCAAGTTTATTATGCGTTTGAATAATCGATATCGGTGGTATTTATAGGTCCCTCGATTGAGATATTAATTTATCGCGATATATTGCAATACGAGTTAGTAACGCACACTTTTCATGGGATGTACCGTGAACGAGGATATTCGCATCGATTTAGGGAATTCCCGAGTAATTATTGACGCAATATATAATACCGTGGTCAATGGAGAGGTCATTCGCATCGCAAGTTGATCTGTCAAAATTTTATCCGAATTCAGTAAAATTTGAAGTCAAGTTAAACTCGTTAAGTAATTGAGTTGAGGTTAAATTTAAAAATTTTTTACTCATAATTTGTTGAGTTGCTCTTGAACTATATATTAATTAATGAGGTGGATTAGAGTTCAATTTTTTTTTAATACTATGGACTCTATTACAATGTAGTATTCTCAACCTACTGAAGCGTAACGAGCCAACACCCCAACTGGGGATCGAACCGATGACCTCTCATTTTGAAGGGGTTCGATCTCTCACTTGGAAGAATCACAACTTACCGCTTGACTACAAGGGCTTGGCATTTGAGTTCAATTTTTAAACTTCGATTGAGCTTGAGCCCAAATTCAAACTCTTAAGTCCTAAATCTTAATTAATGATCTTGTAGTCAAGTGGTATGTAGTGAATCTCTTAAGTGAGAGGTCATGAGATAATGGAGGCCGTAGTGACCAATAATAGGGACCCAGGGTCTAGGAGTACATAACTCGAGCAACCCAAGAAAAGTCTCAAACCCAGAGCCTGTCTCTAGGCACAAAATGATGGGCATTAACTTAGTCTTATGGCTCACCATATGGACTTGACATAGTCTCGTGACCCACCACGAGTTTAGTCTAAAGGGTTGAGATTTTCTTTGTATAAAATTAGCTCAATGTGGCTATTACAAGCACAAATTTACTATGGACCATGTATGAAAACGACGTCGTTTTGATTAATGAAAACAAACGGCCAAAACGGTCTCTATTCCGCACCGTTAACTTTCAGTTTATATACACTGCAGTTATTTTTCAACATAACTGCAGTTACCTTTCAACACAATTGTAGTTCTTTTTTTATATAACTACATTTGCATTTGACATTATACACTCAAATATGTGAAACTGTTATTCAGTTTCCTTTCAACACAACTACAGTTTCTTTTACAAATATACTGCAGTTTCCTTTCAACACAACTACAATATCATTTCGATATAACTACAATTTTATTAGACAATTTACACCTAAAAATGTGAAACTGTTATTCAGTTTCATTTCGATATAAAAACAAATGTGAAGCTGTATCTTTTGAGATGAACTGTAGTATCCTTTACGGAGCTCCGCCGCAGCCGTTTCTTTTACTTAATGAAATAGCGGAGTTTTGTGACCATGGTCCACCGTATAACAACTGTATTACAAGATCATGTATTATTTTCCCTTACAAGACATCTCTTTCATGTTGAATCATTACATTAACGTGTAATCTTCCTACAACATTAATATTAATACAAGAATTGTCTTCGTGACACATATTTGTTGTCTCTTCTATCGTATTATCCTTCATTATTATTTTCATTATTATTTTCATTATATTTTATCAGGTTTTATAATTCCGACCATCCGGATTAATTAAATCCATTAATTATAATAATAATTATAATATTATTATTTTTTAATTAAAGTTTACATTTATTGAACACATTATAATATTTCCAGAAACGGCAGAAATTCACGAGGGGGGAAAGTCATGACTTCATGAGAGTAATGTTAAATCAGCACCTACGTGGCTGCCGAAATGCGATCCAGCCAGCACCGTCCGATGGGTAGACTCAATTTTCAGTTTTTCACGAGATGTAGCTCAAGATTGATGTTGACTATGATGTTGTACGTGTTTGGACGGCTACACTCCATTCTTTATTATTTTCAATCTATTTATGATTCCTAATCGCTCGTTTTAATTATGAATTCATTTATATAGCATATAAAGTCAATATTCTTTTTTGGCAAAAGGGTCAAATAGACTCATGTACTAACACCGATTGTTCATACAGCACCATGAACTAAAATATGGTCAATCTAAGTCATTATACTCCTAATTATTTTTCATCTAGCATTTTTAGCACATTTCTAACAAGTAACTCATCTAATTTGTTGACATGGAAAAATAAAATAATAAAAAATGATGACATGTTATTTATATGAATGTTTTGGATGATTTTACCATATTTTATTAATGAAGAAAATGTTTTCTTGCAATGAAATAGGGTAGAAATCAAAGTTGTTATATAATGTTTTAATTACAGTGTACTGCACGATTGTGTATGTATAGTGGGGTATTCAAAGTTGTTCGGCAATGAAATTACATGAAAATCGATATATTAAAATTAAATATAATAACTTAAGATATTATATTGGGTAAATTTTATTATTTTTTTAAAAAATAATTTAATTTTTATATATCAATTTTCATGGAATCTCATTGTCGAACGACACTGAATACCCCGCTATACATTTTACAGTACACTCCGCTATACATACACAGTACACTGTAGTTGAAACTTTATATACCAACTTTGATTTCTGCCTATTTCTTTCCAAGAAATCATCCAAAAATACAATATCTTAAGTTATTCAATTATCCAAAAATCCAAAAATATTAATTTATTTTTAAAATAAAATAAAATTTACCCAATACAATATTCTTAAGTTATTATAAAAATAATTTAATTTTCATATATCGATTTCCATGAAATCTCATTGCCGAACGATAGTGAATACCCCGCTATACATACACTCATGTAGTTAAAACTTTATATAACAATTTTGATTTCAACCCTATTTCATTGCAAGAAATTATTATTTTTCATTAATGAAATATGGTAGAAATCATCCAAAACATCCATATAAATAACATGTCATCATTTTCTCTAATTTTATTTTTCCATGTCATCAAGTTAGATGGGTTACTTGTTAGAAATAGGCTAAAAATGCTAGATGAAAAATAATTAGGAGTATAATGACTTAGATGGACCATATTTTAGTTCATGGTGCTAGATGAACAATCAATGATAGTATATGGCCTATTTGACCCTTTTGCCTTTTCTTTTTTTTTTTTTTATTACTAACTCTGTTACAATGTAGTATATATTCATAACTACTTTTTCAATCTACTGAAGCACAAAGAGACAGCAACGCCTCCACTGAGGCTCGAACTTACCCCCTTCCACATGTAGTGCAACCGGGTGCCACTAAACCAAAAAATCAATACTTTATCACATGTGACTTTCCCTCAAAGAGAATCACAGCCTCACATAAGTGTCAATTGTAGACAAAGTGTTTGTCGTCCTTTTTTTTTTTTTTTTCATGAGTTTTATTTTAAAGTTATCACATTTTTTATGGATTATATTATTATTTTTATGTTCCGAATTTCACTTTGCAACCCAAGGATTATATTAATTGACGTTTGGTTTATATTATATCAATTAACCCTTCAAATATATGTAAATAGTGAAATTTGTTTGACTCAAAGAATATGAATATTTAAAGAATATGGAATTATTAAATTTGGTTGCATTTCTGGGAATTTTGGTTGTTTATCAAAGTGAAAAATTGATTTTGCAACCCAAAAAAAAAAAAAAAATCAAAGTGAAAAATTGAAATTTTTTTGTAAAATAGAAAATAAGGTAAGTGAAAAAAATAAAAAATTAAATTTGTTTACTAAAATCCATTCTGATCTCTAATTTCCTTACTTCTTTTCATTCCTCACTTTTATCTTTATTTTTGGAAAATTCAAATTCAGACTTCTCTAAATAAAGAAATAGAGAAAACATAGGTAAACAATGCTCTCTCGAAAGAGGTCGAAAATTTGAGTCCTTTCGCATTGCACCTATGTTGTTGTTGTAGAAATGTACAAATGCTATATGGGGTGATTGTAATCAATAAAATTTGTTGTATTTTGTTTTGTAATCAAACTATGTTACAACATGATTCAAGGAGGTAAACCAGCCTAAGTTACCCATAGCTGACCAGCTCAAACCCAAGGGTTTGAGGATCGAACCTCCAACCTCTCGGCTGTAAGTAGAGCACTCTTACCACTTGGGCTATCCTTACAGACTAGTAATAGATTTAATATCCAATGTAGTTTCCGACTATAGTGGCTTTTTATCAATTTTGTCCTAAACGTCTTTTTGTGCCTAATTGAGTCATTGACTTTGATGATTTTACCTAATTGAGTCACTCGCTATTAGAATCAATGACTAATTGAGAAAAATAATTATAGTCAAGGACTAAATTGAGTATTAACCACTATAGTCGATGACTAATTTTGATAAAGATTAATAACACGAAGGTGAAAAGATAACACATTCGTATTATTACTCTATTTCACTAATTTTGTATTTAATTCTTACATGTTCTTGTTATGATATGATAACAATTTCAAACTGAATTGTAGGTATTTATTTGAACATCTGGGCATATATTGTGAATTTTTTTATTTTTTTTTTAATTATAGCGAGTCGAATGAGATGTGGGTTAATTGTGTTTGCAAAACTCAACTTGCATAGTATGACACATTATGTTATTATTTTTTTTTTTTTTATAAATTCACGGGGCCTTTCTCTGTCCATTAAACGGTTCAAGTACTCCACGTTTGCCACTTGAGCTAATCCAAGCTTACCACTCGAGCTATCCCATTGGGTTGACACATTATGTTATTGTTTTTATATTATGTATATATTAAAAAATACAAGTTTATTCACTTAATTATATATAAAAACAATTAATTAGCTAGAGTTGTACGATTGTTGTACCATTCAATATTCAAATAAATTTTCACAGAAAACTCATGATACATTTAGTCTGGACAGCTACATAGACTTTAAAACCTAGTCTAGATTTATAAAGTCATGTTTATATTTATAATGTGATACAATTTCAAGCCGAATTAATTGTAAAATTTACTTGAGCTCCGTAACATTGATCTTGATTTTTTTGGATGATAGCAAGTCGAGTGAGATATAGATTTTATATGCAAAACTCGCATATAATTTTACTTGACAAATCGTGTTATTATTTTTATTGTATGTATGTATTAAAAAACACATGTTTATTTATTTTTTTGAATACTACTGACTCTATTACAATGCAATATTATTTGTTCATAACTACTTTCTCAACTTATTGAAGCACAAAGAGTCAATATCACCTCCACTGAGGCTCGAACCCAGGGAGCGACTTGGTGCTACTGGACCACAAAGTCCTTAGCGACGTTTATTTAGTTACTTAATTATACATAAAAGTAATTAATTAGGGTCGTACAGTCGGTACCATGCCATTCAATATTCAAATAAATTTTCACCCAAAACTCATGATACACATTTTATTAGTACAGCTACATGGACTTTAAAACTTTTAGTCTATATTTATTAAGTCATATTTGGTTTACATAATATACTTTAAAATATAAAATTGAAGAAACTGTTTATTTGCCGTCTATTATCATTTTTCTATTCTTGAGAATAATATTCTAAACTAATTACATTCCATATGAAAATATTATTCTTATACTCCAAATTAAATTTCACCTTAGAAACCAAACATGTTTCTAGTTGTCATTTGGTTATTCGGATTATATAAAGTAACATAAGAACCTTCAAAAAAAAAAAAAAAAAAAGTAACATAAGAAAATGCAAGGGTTCTTCCGGGAATATGAAACTCTTAATCTTGAGTTTTAGTTGATATTTGGTCACATTTATGAAAATCTCGTTCACCCTAATTTCTTAGGTTACTTAAAAAATTTTAAAATATTATATCACATGAAATTATTTTTAGAACTAAACGCCACTTACATCTCATCCTGACGTGTCATTACGTACTCATTTTGTATTTAATTATTACATTTTTTAAAATAAATTATTTTGAATTAATTTGTGGTGGGGTGAGTAACAAATCAATACAAAAGTTTTTTTTTTTTTTTTTGGTAGCTTTAATTTATAAATAGTGCGTGAGGATTGAAGGTGAAATTATGACGAGGAATCACATTTTTTTTAATTTATACGATGATGAAAAATGAAGAGACGTGGATAAATTTTGGGAGTTGATCAACAACATTGAATTAGTACATTACTCCACCGGATAAGTTCTAAGGGTACGTTACCCAATTATTAAATATTAATGACAGGCACGGATAAGGTGGGAATACAAAGAGAGAGGGTTAGTAAATAGCATTGGGTTCACGCTATCGTGTCGCCACATACGTTGGAACCGCGGCAGCTGGTAACCGCAATCGCGAGAAGTGAGGAAGGCTGTGCTGCTTGGAACTTGGAAAGTATACGTATCACTTTCCGCCTACATAAAATAGTTGCAACTTTCTGAGATGTGACCTCCACCAAGTCCGACCTCTCTCGCTGTTTTCCACAAAACCCCCGGCCCTGACTTAATTAGGAGATACCCAACTCCAACTTCACGGGCTTAATAGGAAAGGAAGCAATTCTTATATTATGATGGACCAGAGTCCATCTTGCAGCACTGTAGACTCTGATTCAATCCACATATATTGATTTTACAATGTACAGAATTCATGTTCATAATATACAGAATTCGTGTTTCATGTTTATAATATACATAAACATAAACACGATATAATGAATATATATACAGAAATTGACTTCATAAAATACAAAATTTATGTTCATAATGCACAAAATTTATATTCATAATACACACAGATCAGATAAACACGGTATAATGAACATGAATTAAACACTTAACATAATACACAAAATTCATGTTCATAATACACATAAATACATAATTCATGTTCATTATATCGTGTTTATGTGTATTTGTATTATGAACATGAATTCTGATCTGTACATTATGAAGTCAAATTTTGTGTATTGGATCATGGTCCACAAATCACAATATAACGATTGAACCCGACAATTTATATCATGACTAGGGTCTACATAGCATTATGGACCTTGGATCGAAACGACGAGGTACGAAATTCATACTGAAGCACAAAGAGTCAATTTCGCCTCCACTGAAACTCGATCTCTCTTCCTTCCATATAGAAGTACAACCGGATGCCGCTAGATCACAATGTCTTAACAAGAATTCATATTCTAAGTATAGAATTTCACAACATAAGACACATCAACATACTCCAAGCTAAGGTCCAGTATAAAACCCTGATTCATGGTATAAGGATCGACAGAACACCCTAGGTATCTGGGAGAGGGAATTGAATTTTCATACGTGCGCAAATTGCATCTACCTTATTTAGAGTGACAAGAAGAAAAAAAAAATAAGAAAATGTTTATTGTACTAGCTAGTAATCACGTTGTCACATATATAGTACATCCAATTAGGGGTAAACAAAGTGTCATTTCAGAGTAGTGTATGTATGTTGAAGTGGTTGAACCCTCCATTGAAGGGCATTCATGAAGTCGTAGAAAGAACGAGAAAACGTAACGTCAGAATTGTCGAAGCTAAATGTCGATTCTACGTGTTTCTTTAATCCATTCCCCTTGGACACAAATTTTTTATCTATATACCTCTACAACATACACAGAACATGCGATTTGAACATGATTATCATTCTAATATTCTATGATGTAGGCCACACATAAATAATAAACGTTTATAGAAAAACAACATCAGTTGATATGGAATGCATGTTTTAATTTGATATTAGAATCAACTCTATGTCAAAGGTCATAGGTCATGGTTCGAAGCCATGCATATATTTGACAGATTGTATATGATTATTACTTTTGTGGCCATATTGTACAGACCTGATATATTTTAATTTGATGCAAGTTACGTTGTACTGTCAATTATGATTGGCAATTGAGATTTCCCAATTTGATGTCTAGGTTTAGAAAGAAAAAGATTGATAGTATAGTGGCTTTCATTTACTTTTGCAATGACTATTTAAACTCATGTTTTACGTACTATGATTCATATCATATGTTCATTAGCTCTTTCAAAATATGTTTAATAACTCATCATAGGTCCAGGATATAGTCGTATGGGGAGAGAAACGAAAAATATCTTTCATCCAAATTCATAATGATTAAGTTTGTCTTTTGACATTTTTCCGAAGTGATTCAAAATTTTCTTTTGTGTGTAGGTAGACGCACATAAATTTAAAAAGACTGAGAAATCATCATAAAGAATACTAGAAACAAGGGAAAAATATCTTTTACCCAAATTTAAAACGTACTTGTATTGATGATACGAAATGCATCAATTAAGTTTATCTCGACATTATCCACAGTAATTTATAATTTTCTTTTGTATATAGTTGGACCCACACAAATTTAAAAAGATCACGACATAATAAAGAAAGTCCAAAGCAAGGGAAAAATATCTTCTACCCAAATTCAAAATGTACTTGTATTGATGCAAAATGCATTGATTAAGTTTATCTTCACATTATTTGAAGTAATTTAAAATTTTCTTTTGTGTATACGTGACCACACAAATTTAAAAAGATCAAGACATCATAAAGAATACCCAGAAAAAAGGGGAAAATAGCTTTAACCGAAATTCAAAATGTACTTATATTGACACGAAATGCACCGATTAAGTTTATCTTGACATTATCCAAAGTAATTCATAATTTTCTTTTGGATATATGTATGTGGACCCATACAAATTTAAAAAGACCGAGACATCATCATAAAGAATACCCGAAATAAGGAGAAAATATCTTTTATCCAAATTTAAAACGTACTTGTATTGATGATACGAAATGCATTATTAATATAATTAAGTTTATCTGGACATTATCCAAAGTAATTCATAATTTCGTTTTGTGTATAGGTAGACCCACATAAATTTCAAAAGATCCCGACATCATAAAGAATACCAGGAACAAGGGGAAAATATCTTTTACCCAAATTTAAAACGTACTTGTATTGATGATACGAAATGCATTATTAATATAATTAAGTTTATCTGGACATTATCCAAAGTAATTCATAATTTCGTTTTGTGTATAGGTAGACCCACACAAATTTCAAAAGATCCAGACATCATAAAGAATACCAGAAACAAGGGGAAAATATCTTTTACCCAAATTTAAAACGTACTTGTATTGATGATACGAAATGCATCAATTAAGTTTATCTCGACATTATCCATAGTAATTCATAATTTTCTTTTGTATATAGGTGGACCCACACAAATTTAAAAACATCAAGACATAATAAAGAAAATCCAAAGTAATGGAAAAATATCTTTTATGCAAATTCAAAATGTACTTGTATTGATGCAAAATGCATCAATTAATTAAGTTTATATTCACATCTTTGGAAGTAATTCATAATTTTTTCTTGTGTATACGTGAGCCCACACAAATTTAAAAAGATCGAGACATTATAAAAAAGAATACTTAAAAGGAGAAAATATCTTTAACTGAAATTTAAAATATACTCATATTGATACGAAATTCACTATTAAGTTTATCTTAGCATTATTCAAAGTGATTCATAAATTTCTTTTGTGATTTTCATGTAAGGAAATACAACTTCTATTTATTTATTCGAAATGTAAATTTAAAGGCTCACTTTTTTTTTTTCATTTTTTTAAATTGGGTAAATAAAGCTTTGGAAGATGAGAAAGAGAATGAAAGAAAATGAAAATGGCATGAAAATTAATAATAAAGTTGGTTATTGTAATTTGATAGTTAGAATATAATTTATGCATGAAAGTTGAAGTGACCTAACTTTGATCATTAACAATTACATCTAATCTAAAATCTTATCTAAAATTATAAAAATAAATTATTTTTTTGGGTGAGTATAGGAGAGGCTACGCCTCGAGATTATATTATTGTAGGGAGACGGCAAATCCAGCGTTATGAGTGAGGAGACAAGCAAGCCCCTATATATATATATATATATATATAGATATATATATATATATATATATATATATATATATATATAATCAAGTGCTAACCGGCCTTAACTTGCTAACCTACGAACTACTAAAGGATTACACCGCAATTACTACATGGTTGCACCGCACCTGATTCAATTTCAGGGCAAAGGTTTGCAGTGCAATTATGTAGTAGTTGCGGTGCAATCCTTTACTATTTCGCAGGTCAACGTTGATTCGCACATGATGAAGAAAATGTAATGCATTCCTAATAACTTAATAAACAATTACAAAACCGTACAATTAATTAGTATATGAAATCTAAAATTTTTATTAAAAAAAAAAACTAGGTAGCAAGAAAGAATGTGATAAGATGCCCTCCTAGCTGGTGCTATAGATTGATTAGGGTTTTTGGAAAGAAGAATGATATGATAGAGGAGGAGCAATGGATGGGAGCATATATGGGGTAAGTGAAGTGATGGCATAAAAAGTGAAACAGTACGGAAGAGTTGGAAGAGACAAACAGATCGCCCGTTTCGCCATTGGGGGGGACGGGAGACACACCTCACATGATCGATGAATGATTTATGATTCCAAACTTGGTCGTTTGCGTAACATGTTCGACAACAAAGTACCCAAACCTTTTTACTAGCAGCCATTTACAGATTTCTGAGACTCTTTTTTTTTTTAATGAATTATTTTATAAATTTACGATTAACAGTCTGTCCCATTACATCAAACCTTGCCTAGCCTGTAATGACTAATGATCTTTTGGTTATGTGTTTGGTTTGGCTAAGTATAGTACTGCTTTACTGTTTATTTCTGGTCAGATCGAAACCTATAATATGTCTGGGTGTTGTGATGATACTGTTGCATGTTTGACTAGTATCTGGGCGTGAATCTGTGTTGGGTATATATCTAACACAAATTAAACACACATTCTGTATGGCTACACATTGGCATCCTCAGTTTTGCCCTAGCAAAAACAATGCTCATAAGTCATAGCTACTCATCATTTTGTCTCCAATAGTTTTTTTTTATAACTAGGTTTCCGGGTTTGTCTGATTCGCCCAAATGATATCAGATTCCTTTGTCTCCTGTACACTTCTGTGCACAAAATCTTCATCATCACTGTTTGGTTAAAGACTTTGTCACGCTGAAAGCAAAATTAAACGTTGATTGGTCAATCACTTGAGTTAACCTAAGAGGGCATCTCCAAATCTCCAATAAATGAATGCATTTGCAATTGGGGGATGTAAGTATGTAAAAGTTGTGAGCAGTGGTAATAAATCATGGAATATAGCTTAATATGGCAATCAAATCAAAGGTGGAACATCCCTTTTATTGTCACTGATGATAAATTCAAGAAAATGATACAGGAAAGCAGCCAACCACTCACTCCAAACCCCCCCAAAATAAAAAGATGGATCTTCAATTCATTCTCATACAACAAAATAACTACAGTTTTAAAGAGCAATTTAATTTCTAGGTTTTTATCATGTTCTCTTCCACCGATGCAAACCCTCTTCATCATCCCCAGTTTCCGGTGACTTCCACCACCTTTCACGGCGGCGGCACCCACCAGACTCTCCTCCCTCAGCTCCAAGACCACTACCTGTTTCCAAATACCCACATGCTGCAGGTTTCAGCTAACAACAACAACAACAACGTTGTTAATAACAAACCCCTAAACAGTTATGTGTTCCCCAGCAACTGCCGGCGTAGAACAACAACAGGTAAAAAGAAGGATCGGCACACTAAAATCTTGACGGCTCAAGGCCCGAGGGATCGGAGGGTTAGGCTCTCAATCTGTATTGCTCGTAAGTTCTTTGATCTTCAAGACACTTTGGGTTTCGACAAGCCCAGCAAAACACTCAATTGGCTCTTCGCCCAATCAAAACTCGCCATTGAAGAGCTTTTCCATACTAAAATGGGTGCTGAAAGGCAAATAACAGTATCCGAAAACTCCCAAGAAATGGGTACAAGGCCAAATGAAGAAGAAGAAGAAGAAGAAGAAGAAACTATTGGGGTTTTTACTGATCTTGCTAATAAACAGTCTAGGGCAAAGGCAAGGGAGAGAGCTAGGGCAAGAACTATGAAGAAAATGTGCTTTAAGGAGCTGAGTGAAGCCAAGATGCTACTCCCTTCTCCCTTAATCAAACTTCCCTTACACAAGAATGAGCTAATAACTACTAAAGAATCCATAACCCCAAGGATTTGCTCAGTGTGGGATATTCCTAAGCATCTTATGATGCCAAAAGGTTTGGGTGTAGGCCACAGCAATGCTAGTTCATCCCAAGGTAACATACACCATTCAATTGCATATATGTCTCCTTCATTTAATTTAAGAGTCTCTAGCTAATTAACAATGCCTAACCTAGGGTGCATTTTCCATAATTGCAGAAAATCCTGGGGCTGCTCTGATCACAACTATCAAACCTAATAGCTAAGCTAAGCTATTCACCAATGTAAGCTACTACATTATTATACCTTATATATGTTTGCCCTTATCCACACTCTACCACTCAGGAACCAACTAAGCTGCCCGTACGGACCATATCTATATGCTCTTAAAATTGGTTTCTGGTGAGGGTGCTACCGATCTATATATATATATATATATACAATTTTGTGTTGGGAACCATCTATTTTGTGGCTAGGGCTTGCTAGATATGTATAAATGCAGATTATATTTTGCTACCTTTTGTTACTTAAATTTTTAAAAGAATTTTGATGAAGATAAACAGTGTGGTGAAATATTGTATCTGTGTGGTCTGCCCTTATGATTTCTATGTCCCTGTTTACACAAGAACATTCTTGTATTCATGGTTAAGAAAAGAGATTGAACTCAAATTTAAGATTCTTTTTGTTTGTCAACTGACTGCTGATTACCAGCCTTTTATTGTTAAGTTCATATATACACAAACATACATATATACATATATAATCATCTGTGTACCACTGCATATATAATTAAAATGGTAGCTGCTTGTCATGAGAAACTAAATAGAAGAATGATTTGGCTATATCATTAACATAGATGATTCAAGGAAGTTGCAATTTTTTTTACAATTCTTAAGGATTGATTTCAGATAATTATATCCCAATTAACAAGGCTTTAGTGGCTTTAGGATATGATGATCCTGACTTTAACAGCTAAACTATTTTATTGCCTCTTTTGTTTACTTCATCATAAGTGTCCACTACTGTGAGCTACATGTCTGAATATAATATAACACTATTAATTCATATTGCTAAAACCTTTTTCAATTTATCATTATTCATGGAAATTAAAATGTTTTATCTTATATAAATCTCTCAATCTATCTCTAAGTAATTTGTGTTATATATGCAAATCTTATTATGTTGTACAGTGTGATATTCGATCTAAGAATATATATAATACATTCACTGCACACACGTTTTAAATTAATTAAATTAAAACAACTCCCAATATTTTACCTTTCTTCTGATATATATATATATATATATATATATATATATATATATATATATATATATATATATATATATATATATATATAATGTCATGCCTATAGATACATACCATCATGCCTATGGTTTGTAGATGTAGCTGAATTCTTGGCTTTCAATGTTGCAAATGGCTCTGTCGTGCAAGGACACCTTTAATTTAATGCAAATAGAAAGTAAAGATCAAAGACAATAACTGGCCAAGCATGCTAAATCTTTTCAAAGAAATACTTATACTATCATAGTATATATGTGAATCACTTTGTGCTTGGTTTGCACCTCTGTGGCTCTCCTTTAACGTAACTCTCCTTGAGGAAAGATCATAGGATTGAATTCCGGTGGTGAGGTATTGACTCTTTGGGCTGCAACAGATAGGAAAAGTATAGAACATATACTAGCTACATACCTTGTAATAGAGTTAATATATACGTAGTAGTATTCAAAAAAATATGCCTTAAGGGGTGTTTGGTTCAAGATATATGAATAACCAAGGTTATATTTGCTTGAAAATATATGGTTCTCATGTTTGGTTTAGGTTATGTAATTTTCTCAATAAATATTATTTAACCTCCACATCAGACTTTTAGCTATATATTTTTGAGAGATTGTGATACCATTATCTTCCTTAGGTATTCTCACATTCGATCTCTTTGCCTTTTTACTAATTTCGTCCTTATTGCTTTTTTTTTTTTCTTTTTTTTTTTTTAAATAATGTTTCTTAAGCTCTTCACATGCAAGCGGCAATCAATTTTATGTTACCGGATTGCATGCATGTGTCTTAGTTAATTATTTTTAAATTATTTACTTATATATATAAAAATTTTGAAGTTTATTGAAATATATGTATGAGTATAGATTGAGGGTAAAAAAAAAATCATTATAATCTAAAAATAACCTCTCAATCGGACGAGTTTATATTACATACATTAGTTTTAGTCAAACATAATTAAGAATTTAACATTTTCAGCAATTTAACATACTTATTGTTCTAACATTTCTTAAGATAATATGAGATCCCACGTAACAAATGCCCCAAAAGCTTCTGTTTTTTTTTTTTTCCAAAGTGTTTTTACTGAGAACTAGAGTACATATACAGTTTTTTTTATTCACAATAACTAATGCAAAATAGAGATATGACATTTGTGCCAATATAATATAATATTTTTGGGAAGACACAGCTAAAGGTTTTAAAGGATAGAATTTAGAGTACATATATAACACACCAATTCAATCATGTCTAAATGCAGCACCGTACCGAGTGGAGCCCATTGGGCAAGTGCCAAAGATATGAATGGAAGGCCAATTCAAGTTAAAAATTATTGTGATATATTGAGCCGACGAATCTTAAATGAAGAGTATTTAATTCTCTAAAAAAAAAGTATATAAACGTAGGGCTGCTAGCTAGCTAGTAGAAGAGGTGCAGAATTGAAGCAACGTATATAGAATATGATTATATGTTACTACTACGTACAAGCTAAGGCAGACAGAACGCCATGCCTTCTGCCAAAACTCAGAAGTTAGTTGTCACATATTTTTATTTTTATTTTTATTTTATGCAAAGATTGGTGGTTTAGTAGCTGATGTACTCAACTATAATTTACAAATTGTACAAAAAGAGTGACATTGATTGTTTCACATATACTTATCTGTGAGACGGGTGGAGTTATGATAGAATTGTACAAAGTGTTTGTTATTTATAAGAGAAATTGTAATACTTTTAAAGGAAAACGTAGTACTTTTTAATCAAAATGTAAAAATATTTTTTTCCTATTAGTTTTATATTTAAGTACTACTTTTTCATATTGATCCGACGTTGTCTCACACAAGTTTTAATTTTGGCGTGTATTTTTACCAATCAAAATCGCTTGGAAATATATGGAAATAATGCTATTAGTCTATTAGAGCATCTCCAATACCAATAGTTGTAGTTTTTGAAGAGTTTTTACGAGTGTGACTATGAAAGAGAAGATGGGAGAGAAGGGGAAAAAGAAAGAAAGAAAGAAAAAATTAAACAAAGATTTAGGCGCAGATTGGACTTGAGATTTGCGCCTCACGCAAGGCAGGCTTTATTTCTTTCTTGATGAGGCCCACATATCTGACAAAAACATTGGTCCTTCATCAAAGACCTCACTTACTCTCTTTCCTCTCCCTCACTCTTGCAAGTGCCAAGCTAGCGCGAAACGGCACAAAGGCCGGCATTAGCCTTCTTCCTTCTCTCTCTCCTGCAGGACCCTCAAAAAATTAGGATTTTGTAGGAGGAACTCATTATTCCCCCTCCAAGTCTCTCACTTCTACATGGACCTAAAAGTTGTAACAACCTCCCAAAAATCATTGATGAAAATGCACTTAGCTTTATGATCTATCCGTAACAAGGAAATTAGCAGGGCACAGTACAGCTCAGTAGTCAAATGCCTGAGTGTAAGTGTATTGTCCATTAGTTACCAATCGGGTTCAAATTCTTAACGGGAAGGATCTCAACATGAAAAAAAAAGAAAAAAAAAAAAAAAAAAAAAAAAAAAAAAAACAAGAATTCATACCCTACCTCACTAAGGCATTCTACAATTTATCTCCTCTCACGACCCTCTGAGCAAGTAGTGAGAGTCCCTTAGGTTTAGGGTTAATCTAAGGAAATGGACTAGCTAGCTGCTACATAGAGAATAGAGAGGCCAGGTTAAAGCATTATGAATTCAATCCCCCGGAAAATGTGGAAGAATATAATTACAGGGAATGGGAATCTAGTTACACATTGCTGGAGAAACAATGAATCATCATGCTACTTGCTGCAAAAATATATTTTTGTATCAAATCTTTCCTGTAAGTCTGTAACTACTTTTTGTGTTTTCCTTGTTGCTGCTCTGATCTAGGAGCTGATCGAGCAGGTAATATATATATATAAATAAATAAATATATATATATATATAAATATATATATATATATATATATATATATATATATATATATATATATATAATGTGAACGAGGGTACGTTTCTGCGAATTAAAATAAGCTAATTAGCACGTACTGCTACTGTGCTACATGGTGTATATAGAAATGAATGCTCCTAGTAGAAGCTAGGGAGAGGGAGTGACTAGGTTAACATGTGACGTAGACTTTTGTATACAAAAATGTATAGGGAGCGAAAACCTAAAATCATTAGGCAATTTAAAATTTACCTTATTCATGGGATCTATGATATTTTTTTTTTTTTTATGAATACAACTGACCCTATTACATTGTAGTATCTGTTCATCTATACTTTTCTCAACCTGTTGAAGCACAAAGAGTCAATTTCGAAATCTCCTCCACTGAGACTCGAACTCATGACCTCCCATCTGAGGGTGGCCACTACATGCCAATTGAGCACAAGGTGTTTGGCGTGGGATCTATGATATAGTTGATTAGTTTGACAAAATCAAGAAACATGAGTTATTTCAAAAAAAAACATTTTATACTTACATGGATCATATCCTATCTGTATTAAATGCATGTTATCAAAAAAAAAAAATCTGTATTAAATGCATGTGTTTAATTTAAAATGTACTAAATGTTATTTTGTTGAAGTTATGTTTTGCGTCAATGTACTAAAGAAGGCTACGTCAATGATATTATTGTTTTAATTGTTTGATGATGACAAGTATATTGACATCACCACGTTTAGTCCTAGATCTTTCAACTTTCAAGTGTAACTATCCATGATTCTTTTAAATACGGAAGGACAACATACGACTAGTAAATTTAAAAGTTAAAATACCACAAGTAATTAAATTGAAAGTTTAGAACTAAACATAGCGGTACCACTATACTCGAAGGACCTTAGTTGGTATTAACTCATTTTTAGTAATACAAACAAATTTTAAGTTTAAATATTTAACAAAATATGTAAAATCTGAATACATCAAAATAAAATAAGGATGCAAAGGGAATTAAGAAAGAAAAGCAATATAATGTCACAATCGACTAAAAAACATCTCCACCATTATATGGGGCAAGACTGTTCACCTGTGCCAAAATGGTGTAGCATTTGGCACCTTCTTTGGAGAAGATTTGCACCAAATGCAGCACCATTTTGGTGTTTCGGCGTCTTCGTTGGAGATGGTCTTACATGTCTTTTTAGTATATATGCAAAATAAGTTAGCATATTTTTTACAAATCCCTTTGTATTTTATACAAATTGCTTCCCAGAAGCATATGATGGCAGTGAGGCACCCTATCCTTGAGCCTTAAAATGGGCTGATTCTGCGAGCCAATTTTATGAAAAATTCAGGAATGAGCCGTCTTCTTGGAGGAGCAATGGCGTCCATAGCAAGAGCTTCTTTGTTGTTGGAATGTATGAATTCCACCAGATAATCAAACAGCTCATCTTTACCACCTCTCAGAGGATCCTACACACCACATAAATATAATGCTTACCAGTTTTTACGCCATTAAAAATGGTAAAAAGGTGAATGCTGAATCAAGAAAGAGTATGTATTGTGCAGAAATGGATTCTTTGGGAAAGGAACTCTGTGTTAACATCGGTAAATATAGTGGGAAAATAAATGGAGGCGATCGATATCACACTTACATGGAGGAACAAATCCAAATGAGTTTTCCCCTTGTACAATACCAGTTCAGCTTGAGCCCCCACTCCATGGAGAGTATCTACAAATGCTTTACTGCACAGATCGAAAAATATAATGGCTGAAATTCTTTCATCATATTTTGTAAAATATAGAAAAGAAACTGTTTTGTCACAAAAAAGGCACTCAAATAGGCCTGATCGAGACTCAGTTGGATTAGTCATATCCAGCGGGATGGGATGGCCAAAAATTTCAGCAAAATCCTTGGATGGATACTAACCTTGCATCTGAAGGAACAGACCAATCTTCAGTGCCATGGAATAGGATAACAGGAGGCAGCAAACAGACAGCTTTTCTAGAGCTCAGATCTTGTGTCATAATATCAGGAGAGAAACTTTCCAAACGCTCTTCACCTTCCATTATACTGTATATAAAAAAGGGCAAAGTATATGGTACCATAGAACATGAGACCAGGAAGTTAAAAACAAAAATCAACTTGGTGCATTGATGGGGAAGAAAATTGATTAGAATTTTCAAAACAAAAAAAAAAATTGATTAGAGAGACCTGAGAAAAACAGAGCGATACAATCCTCTGTCATGGAAGTGATCAACTAGGCTCGGTAAGTTGTATCTGTGCACAAAATTTAGCAGGACATGCCGTTAGGCAATGCTCAGTTAAGTATTTGAATGCCATCAGAGAAGCTAGAGCAAAAGGAAATGGCATATCCCATTATTACAAAAAAAAAAAAAAAGTGTAGCACAATTCACCCACAAAGAAAGGAGGAAAATCTTTCTTATAACGTGACTTCAAACCATGAAGAGGATGAAAAACAGTAATACCAATCTGCAGCAGTAACCATACTGGCACTTACCCGCCTGATAAACCAAAGTATGCTTTTATGCGTGAAACGCTCCAAGAAACCTTTTCTCCTCTTGATTCTTTAATTGCCTGTTTCACAAGAGCACATGCAGAAATATGTGCTCCAGCAGATTGACCCATGAGATAAATCCTGCACAAAGTACAAAGAAAGTACGATTTCGATGAAATAATATGGTTTGGCTTATTACAAAATAGGAAAACTTGAAGGAAATTCCCTAGATTGAGCATTCAACTGGAGGGTATACTTAGATGCCTGTTTACTTAATTCATTCGACATTCTATGTCCTGCCTTCACTGATTTTCATATTTAAGAATATCCATGCAAGCAAGACTTCTATGATTTAAAGCTTTAAGCAATCCCAATTACTACTTGATACTGCTTCTCAAATGGTTGTTTGGCCATTTTCTGTTTATTACAGGGCAATGATTATCTCTTTCAGACTCCTTAATATTTGGTTATACCTAATAAAACATAATATCAATCCAAGCATGACTTCTTCCACTTTGAACCGCTAAGTAATCTTAATGGAAACTTGATATTGATCCTCAAATGATTGTTGAATTTCCTATTTATTGTGGCATGATGAGTACCTGTTTGGGTCACCTCCATATTCAGTAATATGGTTACAAATGAATGAAATACCTTGAGAAACATCTTCCACCATATCGCTTATTGTTCCCTGTGGAAAGTTTCTGAATCCAAGAAAAGTATTATTTATTTGATTATGGACAATACTTGAGAACACGAGAGACACAAGGTAATGTTAAACACAGAAACCTCTGCATACACATGCTCGGAGATAGAGAGAGTGCTGAGCTGATTAGTCTATGATGTATTAAGTAAAATGCTATCTATTTGGAGAAAGCAAAACGTAAAAGAGCAAGATCACTTATTCCCAGCGCAATAATTTGTTATACAAAGTGATGATCATTCAGCCAAAACTAAAAATTACAGAAAATAAATTTGCATCTGATAATAGATACTTAAGTATATATGCATATATAAAAAGAAGGAATGTAGCACATGATCTTTAAATATGATTAGCATGCTACATTCATCACATAGACCATAAATGAATACAGAATCAAAATTTAGCAAAATGAGTGTGTCAATTCCTGTCAGTAACTTATCAACCGACCACTCAAAACATATTTTATCCATTTTGCTTCATATGAAGTTAGAAAAGCATGAGTTAGGACCCACAAGCGGAATACTTACTGGATTAGGCATAGCAATGGATGAGTATTTCTAATCTTTTATATATAATCAGGTACCTGTAATCAATGCATGCCACTATGATATCCCTTTCTGATAACTGTCTTCCTAAGAGAGAACCCCATGCCTTGTACCTGGATATGCATAGAATAAGCATAGAACTCAACTAAAGTATAAAGTCTAATAAAGCATAAAGTCAAACAAGCAGCTTGGAGTAGTTTTATTGGCTAAGATTTTTTATGTTCTCTGTACTAGATATAGAGATTTTTTTTGGCATTATTGGATACACATACTGACATACTATAAGTAACCAACTGACTTCATTTAAATTATATTCACATTCACATTAACATGTTCCTTTCTGGTATTCGAATAACAATTAAGTTTTCTGCAAAGCCAGTTTATACATAAAGCACTTGAATGTCGGCTAAATTTCAATCAAATTGTAATCAATTTGGAGTCTACTCCACACTCTTACAATTTAAACAATTAAAGAAAACAAGACAAAAACAAAAACTATGATAGCTTTCTTACTCACCCAATAATCCATGCTCCACCTGTGACAAATGCCACAACAGGCTTTGGACTACTTCTACTACTTCTAGGTGTTGGCAAATATATATCTACTCTGCAAAACATATTCAATTAAGGGGGCAAGACCAAAATGTTAGTTAAGTGCAAAAATCAAAATGAAACTGAGCGCATTCTGGTTACATACCTATTTCTTGGTTTGTTACCATAAACAACATTCCGATGGACCTGGGGTGAAAAGAAGTAATAAAATGCAACTGCAAAAAGTCCAAAAATTCACTTATATGCCCAAAGAGCTAATCTAAGACACTATTAACGACTTAACGTAATGTAATCCAAAAAGAACAGCAGATATATGAAATTACAGATCCAGAT
The DNA here is from genome assembly GCA_003576665.1 of Ipomoea trifida. Classification (NCBI taxonomy): domain Eukaryota; kingdom Viridiplantae; phylum Streptophyta; class Magnoliopsida; order Solanales; family Convolvulaceae; genus Ipomoea; species Ipomoea trifida. The sequence continues at coordinate 3,455,693 of CP025655.1, forward strand.
CCTTTAATGTAGTTATTAGGTATATGCTGAAGATTGTTAATATCAATCTCATATTTTGATTAAGCATTTGAAATTGACAACTCTGAAAGTAACATTAGTTCATCAACCATAAAGAAAAGGAAAAAAGGGACCACTTTATACGCACCTTGAAGAAACCCAGGCATAAGTAGCATTGCATAAATACAAAGTGCAAGAAGTCTTGTAATCCAGTGATAAGCTAACCTGAAAGGGGAAGTAATTAAAACCCATATCTTCAAAGCAAAATCTTTGAGCCCAGTACAGTAAACACAAGGCTCAATAATGCTTCAGACAAAAGCAACATAACCTATTGTCTCATTAACATTTATAATGCAAGTACAATTTACAGAGTCCTGCTCCCAGTTATTACAACATACTAATAATTCAGTATCATAAAAAGGGTTCCATTCGAAGAATCTGAAATGTACTGGGACGTCACTATCGATCCATAAGGTCCCAAATCCAAAATACACACTTCATATGCATTTATGATTAAGAATTCTGAGAAGCGATTGACAGAATAGAAAGAACAATACCCGAGATAGGAAGAAAGCTTGAAACTGAGGCCAGTAACCAAATGAGTCTCGACGACCGTGTGCAAAGATGCTTCGCCTTTGGGCCGAATCCGACCAGGCACGGTATTGTTTAACGGTTTGCGGCTTTTCCGGTTGTCTGTTATAATGTCGGCGGCCAAGGTCGTAGCCCTAGCCAGGAAAGGTTGATCGCCCGGCATCTGCATTAGCTTCTTCTGGTAATCAATCAAAATTCGACTCGATCGCCGGAAAAAAAGGACCGAGCAGGATCTCAGCTTCCGTTAAAGCAAATCCGGAGAGGAATTTTCTAAATCAGTAGCTTTCGTCGTAACGTGAAAGCAGGCAGGCCGGCCATGCATGTGACTATATTTTGTTTGTTTATATATAAAAATCATCGCTGGCATTGCTCAGTTGCAGAACGCCATCTCTCTCCCTACACGGTAAAGTTTTCTTCTTTCCATCTCCTTCACAGCAACGTGAAGAAACAAATCTACATTGGCCATTCACTTTATCCACAAAATTCAACAGAATTTCTTGAATACAAATACGCGTAATTTGAATTTGGGGAAAAACAGTAACTTGTTCAAGCGATTAAGAGTTGCTTTCTGATGGATTTGTGTAATCTTAAAAAGGTAAACTCTGCACGACTTTAATTTGTTATAGTTTCGTATCCAAGGATCCAATCATTTTTGTTTCTCGTTTTTTATTGCATTCCAAAAAATTATTTTTAATTCATTTTCTATAAAATTGTCTTTTGATCCCGTGACACCAAATTGCTCCTTTATATGAAAAGTTGTAAGTTCGAGCCTCAGTGGATATAATATTGACTATTATACTGCATTGTAATAGAGTCAGTAATGTTCAAAAAAAAAATTAACAACAACTATGTTTTGCCAAGCTACTTCGTATTTTTTTTTTTCAAATAACAAACAGAATATCACACAAAAAAAAGAGTGCCGGTTTCTACTGGTTTCCGATAAGAAATTAGTTTGGTTTCGTTGAAAATCAGTCACGGTAAAAAACAGAGAATGACGAAAGAAAGCCGATGAAGCATTCTCAGAATAAAGACGAGGAAGCATTCTTGGAAGAAGACAAAAAGAAGAAGCGGTTGGATCCGAAAAAATGACTTTCCGTTAACTTTAATTTTTCAAAAAAATCAAACTATTTTTCTCTTGACCGAAAATCATTTTCCGTTAACTTTAATTTTTCATCATCTCCCAAACACTGAAAACCCGAAAAATGATTTTCAGAATTCATTTTTCAAGTTTCTAATCACACTCTTAATAATACCATGTTTAGTGATCTGTGATCCACTATTTTTTTGAATTTAAATCCTCACAAATAATTACGCCACATTTTTATGCTGATTTTCAAGTTTATCATTTTCTTTTTGGATAGGAGGGAGGGGGGACCCGGGAGAGCCTAACTAGCTTCAATTTTATCATATTTAATTCCCTCTTATATAAATTGTCAAAAAAAATTATTAAACTCTGCAATTATTAGAGTTTCTAGCTTCTAATCATGAATGAAGTTGACCATCGTTCCTTAATTTCAAATTTATAAATTTGTCCATAAGATTAATAGGAGAGGGATAGATTAGTGATTTCAATCGCTAGTTCGTTGGGTAGTTCTACCTTCTATTGGGTTGTTGAGCTTATCAATTTTTTAATTGGGTTTAAAATTTTTAGCCTTAATCATAAACATCGGGCTATCAGACTTATCGTGCAAGTTTAACTAAAACTTTTTATATTTTTAAATTAACATTCTAAACTTTCAATTTTGATAAACTAACGCATTTACACTAATAAATATAAACATATAAATCATTCAATCAAATCCAATGGGGTAGCTCAAGTGGCAAGTGAGCTCTACGTGGACACTAAAAATAAATCATTCAATCAATATATACCTCCATTTATAAATTCTAACTAAAAATAATTAATATATTTACACTATACTTTAATATCATTATTTATTTTTAAAAAAAATTATTGGAATAATAAATTAATTAAAATTTTATTTACAAATTTAATAAAAACTATTAAAGATGAGCTTGCATATAAATTTTCTATTTATTTTGTTCCACATTACTTGTGAAACAATTAAACAAAGAAGCCTTAAGTGGTTTAAGCTATCAAACTAACCCACTAAATATCGGGTTAGCTCGTTCAGACTATCGGACTTATTGGGCTAACATTTCTTGGCCCTAACTCTAAAAATTTTCAAACTTATTGATCAATCCATCTATTTCAGGCTAATAAAGTATATACTCCGTATATTATGATATATAAGGCTTAAAAGTATCGGTGATATCAGCATGTTATTACTTTATTCCCTGTACAACAAAGTCTATTACTCCGTATAATTTTACTACAAAGTATTACATTTATGATATAGTGTATTATATAAAAGTTGTATTATATAAAAGGCTTAAACTATTGATTATATCAACAATTCTAGTATGACTCATTTTTATTAAATCCAATCTATCTCACGAATTAAGACTCATGGGACGATCTCACAAGATACCAACATTTTAATAAAATATCCCTGAAGAGTGAAGAGTGCCCAAAGTAGATGAAAACCCAGTTCCATTCTTACCTTTCACTTGTCATCCAAAAACCAGAATTTAATAAAATAATACAATTTTAAATTAATTGAAAATCAAGTATACGAAGGATGATATGGTAAGGAAAAGAAATCAAGTTTCCAATTTGGTTCACCCAATATCGTCACGGCTGAGTTGTCAACTCAAGTGGAAGAAGCTTATCTCAAAAAATGGAGGACCATATGGGATGACAAAAGCTTATCTGTCAACTCAGCAAATCATGGTTTCTTTATTCTTTGTTTTTGGAAATACCTGCATAAACTGCATAAAAGCACACACAGAAAGAGACATAAAACTGAAAGAACAGCCAATTCTCTTTATAGCCTCATGTTTTCTTGCATGTGTAACTGACTGGCTTTCTACATTGTACATTTGTACAGAATGGAATCTTGAGCTCAAAAGAGTGTTAGTCTAACAATTTCAGCCAAGGGAAGAGAAAATTATGGCTGGCATTTACTTTAACTTAATGTCCGATGATGACAGTTCAGAAAGCTTAGTATACAAGAATTGCAGAGATTATACATAGGAGCTAAAAATGGTATCAGAATTTAACTAAAAATGGAGTTTCAGTAGAGAATGGTTTGGCTATACGCATATGTACCATACACATCTGTGGAGGAACTATGAAGGAGAGTTATATGAGAATCCAGTGTTAACTTCTCGAGCTGGCTTGAGAAAAATTGAAGAAATCTGAGCTTAAGTCTTGGCTGCCAAATGCCATCCTTTGGAACAGTCTGATCTGTGCAGAATGTTCCCGTGAATTGAAAACTTCGCTTTGTCCTGGCTTCATTCCGTTGGACAGGTCTGTGAGATCGTCCATGGAATCCAGAGCTCTCACCACCTACACACACACTTGAATTATCAGTGCTACCAAACGGGATATATTCTTTTTTAACTCCAGTGTTTCAGCTCTATAGCTATTAATTACCAGACTCATCCGAGGCCTCTTTGCAGCTAAATGCCGCACACAGGCTGCTGCTGCTTCAATCATCCGGAACATCTCAATTGCTACAAAGTTATTCTCCAGCCTAGGATCCACCAAATCATCAAAGTTTTCATTTTCCAGAGCTTGAGCAAGCAAAGGGCGGGCCTGAATCAAAGGAAACAGTGAACTGATGCCTCTTGATGAAGATATAGTACGAGAATTTTGTTGTTATGCACATTTCTAACATGCTAGAAAAAAGGAAATCACTGTTCTCTTTGACCACAAGGAATATAGAAAGATTTGAAGAAAGTAATGCACAAAAGAGTCTGTTGGTGACTAAAAGAAGCTGGCAAACACGTTTTGTTCTCTCTCTGAATAGCACGCATGGCCTAGGAGTAAAGATGTTTTAAAATCATGGCCTAGGAGTAAAGTTTCACAATTTGGAGTTACAAAGTTACAAATTCCCAACAATGAAGAAAATTTGAAATGTTAATCATCAGGGTTTAGATGCATATAAGATAATTACTCTGATATCAACGTAAAAGTTTGTGGAACATACCCATTCGACCAGACTCTCATCACCTAGGGGCTGAGATGAATCAACAGGCTTCCTGCCAGTAATGAGCTCTAAAAGAACAACTCCAAATGAAAAAACATCAGATTTCTCGGTCAATTTCCCACTTGAAGCATATTCTGGTGCCAAGTATCTGGAAAACAATTAAGCAAGGGTTAATTACCGAGTCAAAGCAGTGTACATCCACAAAAGGTTTACTACCCTAAATAGTTTTCAACAATATACGTGGATACAATAGTTTATGGCTTATTTGATAAACAATCTGCCCATCCCCGAGTGTCAAGTTACTAGAAGAGTCAGGATGTACATATGCCAAAAGTTTTGCTATGCAATGGGATGGTTTTAGCAAATTGAATACAAAAAACTATAACCATAAGGTCTAATATAGCAATGTGAACTGGTGTTTCTTGGACCCAAGATTAAGTAGAGGTCACCTACCCAAAGGTTCCCATTACACGTGTAGTCACATGAGTGTTTGTATCAGCAGCTAACCTTGCAAGCCCAAAATCAGCAACCTGACAACAAGGATATCTACACATATCATAAAAGCTATAGCACAACATAATGGAAATATAGCATAACAAAATGGAAATATCAAAGTGCCAATTATAAGCTATATAGACTCAGTCAGGTTTCCATAGACCCAATAGTTGATTAAACATCAAAATCTTCTCAAAAATTTAAGAAGCCTATACAGACATACCTGTGCTTCAAAGTTGCTATCCAAGAGAATGTTAGATGACTTAATATCCCGATGAATAATCCGAGGGTGACCTGATAAGCATATCAATTTATAACATAAACAAAACTAAAACACAAGGAGAGCATGACAAATCATCATAAGGAACAAGCATGTTTATAATATGCTATCCAACTTTATTTTTTGTATTGCTTTTTATGCATGCATAAGGTAGTGGCATTTTGGGGTTGGACCTTTCTATTTATTTAAATGTCTGTATTGGACCTTTCTAAGAATTATGCCATATTTGGTTATTGGGCTGATTGAATTTCAAAGGAATAACTAGAAAAAAACACTCCAAAACTTTGGAAGCAGAGGAAAGCATTAATTACAGTCTTCATGCAGATAAGCAATTCCCCTAGCTGCACCGGCAGCAACCTTCACTCGGGTTTCCCAATCCATAACTGGCCTACCTTCACCTGCATGTTCCCAGACATGAAAAAGTTCAGTTAGGTTGCAATGGCTATGATTAAATGGAATTCCATTTAATCCATACTTCGGTTTCAAAATCGGTGGGGGAAAAAAGCCAAATTTATCACATCCTTAAATTTCTGACTCTTTAAAGTAGATGTGTGATGTCCTCTAGACTCATTTAAGCATGTGTAGAGTATATCTTACCATGGAGATGGTAGTGAAGGGTGTCATTTGGAACATAATCATAGACAAGCAATCTTTGGTGCTCAGCGATACAATAGCCAACCAGTGAAACTAAATGTCGATGGTGTACTCGGCTGATAATCTCGACTTCTGCTCTGAACTCACGCTCCCCCTGCCCACCTCCACTTTTTAGTTGTTTAACAGCAACTTCTCTTCCATCTGCCAATAGTCCTTTATACACACAACCAAACCCACCTTCACCCAAGAGACTTTGGAATGAAAATCCATTTGTTGCTTCAGCTAGTTCTTCATATGTGAACCAGGCTCTTGAGTTTCCAATGCCAGCAGGGTCAGGCGAGTACACGAAATTGCTTTGTGAACCACTTCCAGCTAGATTAACTGAATGTTGGGATCTTGACCTTAAGAATGATGCATCTGGAAGAGGCAGCAACAAATTCACTTCAATCCATAAGGCAAGGGACTGGTGTGTTCAGCATTTGATAAAATTTTTAATGTACCAAGGATAATATGGAATTTTGTAAATCAAAAATATATTTATTGACTGCAAGCTATCTTGTAGTTTTAAAACCACCAAAAAAAAAAAAAAGTCTAAGATTTGAGAGATAGCATGTGCAACACCAAATTTTCAGATGCTAATCACTGGAAGAGAGGTATGAAGCTCTTAAACAAATCTAATTGCATTCTAATGACCATCTGAAAATCAAGGATTTTTATCATAAACACACTCTCATTATGTTAAAAAAAAAAAATACCTGAATTCTGGGAGGAATGAAATGGAGAGGGCGCCAAATACCATGGATTAGATGCAGCCTCCCTTTTCCTTTGCCTTCTTTTATACCAGACCCCAATTACAACAAGAGCAACAACAAAAACCCCCAAAATTGCACCAATTGCCACCACACGTCCACCTTTACTTCCCCCAGAACCCCCAGATGTAGTGTCTGAAGGAACAGTTGGACTAGGGGTAGTTGATCTGGCTGTTGGTTTCTCTGTGCCAACTGGAGACCGTGTCGAGGGAGGGGGAGCTCCAATTGCAGATGAACTGTTTCGAGGAGGAGGAGTGGAAGTATCAGGTGGCAAAGGCGAGGAGGGGATAGAAGGAGATGACGCATGGGAAGCATTACTAGAGGGTGGGGAGGGAGGAGAACCAGCCGGTGGCGGTGTCAATGCAGGAGGTGGCTTTACAATCGATGGCGGGGGTGAATCAGCAGGGGGTGGAGCTCCCACATTTGTGGGAGGCGGTGGCGAAACAGCAGGAGGGGAAGGCGGCGTTGCAACAGGGGATGCTGGTGGGGGTGAAGTTGGTAAAGGTGCAGATGGAGGGGGTGGAGATGAAATTGGAGGAGGTGAATTGACAGTGGGAGGAGGGGCATTAGGAGGTGATGGGGGTGGCAAAGCTGGTGGTGATGGTGGGGGTGAAGTTGGTAAAGGTGGAGGTGGAAGAATTGGGACTAATGGTGGAGGTGCTTGGGGTGGCAAGGGAGGAGGAGCTGCAGTAACAGCAGGGGGAGGTGAAGAGGTGGTAGGAGGAGGACTACTTGAAGAAGAATTTGAAGGGGAAGCTGGTGGATTTGCAGAAGGAGAAGAATTTGGAGAAGGTGATGAAGAAGCCATAGATTCTACTTTCTAAAATTAGATTGCCTTCTGAGTTCTGATCAACAGTCAAACCCTAACCACAGTGTGATATTCAATGTGCGCATCACTTTCTTTACAAAATTAAAGCTAAAAAGTCCATGAAAAAAGGAAGTAACATCCCAAGGACCACCCTTCAATCAATTATCCAATAATTTCACTACAAATCTCAACAAATAAAATACAAACTTCCAGTTCCCAGTAGTGTTGGTATGTATCCCCAAAATAGAGTGATCAAATCTTAATGCAATCAAAACCTAGATTACCAATTTCAAGGCTTCATCAAAGATAGATAGCAAACTTCCAAACTGAGCAGGAAATGGTAAAAACTCATCAAAACTCCACTAACAGTCAAAAATTTCAGAGCAATGCAGTAGACAAAGGCTGCGAAAAGAAATGCTTAGAAGTGGAGCAAGGCTCACCACTTTGCCTTCGCCATCGATTCTCTTCCACCCAGAACAGAACTGAGAAGCAATACAAGTGGGAATCCTGAAATATCAGAAAACATGCTTGCTAAGAAGCTTATTCCAGATAAGAAAGTGGGAAAGGTGCACCCACGAAATATGCCATCAAACGTGGGTGCGACTAGGGATAGTCTTCCTCCATCATTTTGATTGAACCAGAGAGAGAGAATCAATATCAAAGATATATATATATATTATCCTGTTCCTGTCTGAACGCCAGGAAGACTGTTAGCTCAGTTGATTGCGCTTAATGTTATTTTACTGTAGAACGTTGTAACTTCCAGCTTTATTTATTCATCCCCCTCCATTTGGTAGTTTGGTACTTATTATTATTATTTTTAGTTTGGTAGTTTGGTACTTAATAGATAGTAGATTTGAGAATTTGTATCAAGGATCAAGTTTTAACCACCGCAATTGAATATAGGAATTTTACCAATATGATAATTTCTTGTGAGTATCGAGTCCGAATCTTCTGATCTAAGAAACTATTGAGTTACTGTGTAATTTATTTACAATCATGTTGGCTCAAGTCGTAGGGACATGGGGAACGAAGGACTTTTCCTTTTGAGAGTGAATTTAAAAATAATAATAACAAAATACAATTTTATGTTTTATTTGTTAAATAAGAAAAATGAAAATACTCAATTTTTATTATCAAGTATTACATTTCCATCAAATTTGATTGGACAATTGGTTTGGCTTAACAATCACAAAATATTTATGATTTTTTTTTTTACCACCAATGTTACAGTTGCAGGGTCAAGTCAGGAAGGTAAACGTAAAAGGGTTGGAAGACTGGAAAGAACACAGAGGATGCCACGTCACTATGTTGATTATGTAGTTAATATTCCACGTTAGTTTGTTAATTAGCTTTTCTAGCTTTAGCTCAGTCCGTTATTATTAATTTCATATTTAAGCATCTATAATAAGTATGAGAATGGTGTGAAGAATTTATCCAGTTTTTTAAACTTTTCATCTTTTTATGTGGAGTTGTGCTCTTTACTCGAAAAAGGACAATTCAATATAGTTGGCGGGCTATTATATTGTATCAACAGACGTTGATGCAACGAGACCAAATAAATTAAAATTTTCTAGGAAGAAATAAATAATTTTTTAAAAAAATTGATGTAACCAATATGTATAGTCCCACTTAGGCATTATATCAACATCACATGCAAAATTAAAGGGTCAAAATGTTGGTGGGATGCAAATATGAACGTGGTGGGATTGTGGGAAAAATAAAATAAAAGAGCATGAAGAAGGAAGGGTATAAGTTACAAAAAAGCAAAGTCAAATACAAAATCATGAAGCCCATGTTCTCACGACAACTAGGGGTGTTGCTAATGTTGTCTCTCTCTGCATAGCTTCAATTATTAGACCACGCCACGCCATTCCCTTTACCAATTTGTTTAAACCAGAATCAGAGATCTTATTATTTTGTCTGTTTATAAGTATATTGAATCTTTTTTTTTTTTGTTTTTAATATATATATATATATATATATATATAGGGGAGTAAACTTGTTATTTATTATGAACATTTATTGTTTTTTATCTTCACCATCTTTAAGAACTTCATTTAGAATTTATCATTATCTTCTTGTCGAAAATGTTATTGTATTGTTTTTTTGGGTAGATTCACGGGTCTTTCTCTGTTCGTTTAACGGTCCAGGTCCACCCACGTTCGCTCTGAGAGGCACAGGAGCTGGCCCAGGGGAAATCGTCACTTGAGAGAATCGAACCCGGAATTCTTCCCCACAAAGAGAGCTCACTTGCCATTTGAGCTACCCCATTGGGTTAATGTTATTGTATTGTTGAATGATCTAAATTCGTCTAGTTTTGTTGTTTGACGTATTTTTCTTCCATGTATCCAACACACACACACAGAGATTTAAATGATAGAAGCTAAGATTGGGTTAGGTTAGGAAATATTACAGTATTTTAAAGATAACTTGTAGCAAAATTTACAAATTATTAGCTGAAAATGCAGGAATTAGGCTTAAACCATTTTGAGTTGAGGGATGGTCCTTATTGAATATAATATATATAGATAATAAATGTGCAATCAAATTGTTATTTCGAACTTTTAGTTGAGACTTGAGACGAAACTCATATTTCAATTTGGTATTAAAACCATCTCCAAACGAAAAATGTTGAAGCATCTACCTCACATGTAGGGCGTATTAAACATAATATATCATCAATAAATTTTGTAAACAACATTCATTTTTAGTGACTTTGTAGTTTATTTTTACATCTTGATGAATTGGTGTAACAAAATTCCAAAATATTTCTCTATTGCTTTAATCTTTTGGGCTTGGAAAAGTCAAAACTAACATAGAAGATTGTGTTTATGAGGCTTGTTTATTGTTGAGCTAAAAGAAGCAAAATGAACGGAATGACAATAGGTTGTTCAAAGATCTAATGCTCAAGCCTCAATTCTTTAGTATCACGACTACTATTATAATACTATAGTATTTAGTTTTTAATTTTTAATTCGATCAAGTTTAGTCCTATAATCTTATCAGTGTACACCTATTAAGATGTTGTGTTAGAATAATGCATTTTATGTATTAGAATAATGTACATTATGAATTATAAAAATATATATTGCAGCGGTTTGCGTGAAAAAAATTATACGAAATGACGTCGTTTTTGGATCGTGGTTCACACAACTGTGTGGACCATACCTATTGTAAATTTGACAATTAAATAAGAAATAAAAATAAGAATTATTTTAAAGGCTAAGGAACAATTGTGACTGAGGGTGTAACCCAAGTAAAATTTGAAGACAAAATTTTATGTGAGACGGATCGGGTCAAGGTGGACATGTGATACTTATACGCATAAATGTCATACTTTGCTCAAATGTAATACTAATCAGGAATAAAATTTTTGTTACTTATAATGGTAAATGTAATACTTTTAAGGAAAAATGAAATACTTTTACATTTCGATTTAAAAGTATTACATTTTCCCTCAAAAGTATTATATATTTATATTAAGTAAGGAGATCATTACTTATTATGGAAAATGTAATACTTTTGATGAAAATATAATACTTTTACATCAAAATGTAAAATTATTACTAAACATTTTTCTTCAAAAGTAATACACTTTCCCTTATAAATGTCAAAATTTGTATTTTTATTCATGATTAGTATTACATTTGAGTATATAAGTATGACATTTGCGCATATAAGTATGGCATTGCATGTTGATTCAACCCGACTCGACCCAACTCACAAATAAGGAGCCGTGAGACGGTCTCAAATTAGTGCGACCCAAATCCGAATAGTTATAACTCAAAACTTTTAGATTGACTAACAAAAAAATTATAACTCAAGTTCAACCGATTTTTTTTTTTTTTTTAAATTTTAGTTCAACTTGTTTAAGTATTGAGCTATTTGAGCTTAGTTCCATTAATTTTAATAAATGCTATTTTTAAAATATTTGTTATATAAAAAAAGTATTTTACAACAAATTATAATAACAACATTCAATCTTATGTGTCATGAGCTGCTCGAGTTGAATGTTAAAATGTTTGAATTTGACTTGATTTGTTAGTCGAGTTATTCAAGTTCAAATTCATTTCAACAATGATCACATCGAGTTCAAACAGTTATCAAAACAAATTCGAGTAACTTGACTTACATGCACCTCTAATTATGACAGTCCAATCTTAACTCAAAAACAAGTGGACAAGTGAAAAGGATCATATGGTCCACACTCTAGTCAAAGTTTTAGAACTCTTTGATTTAGAAGACCACCACAGGATGAGCATCTATAATATACAATTCAAACTCTTTCTAATAGGGTCTTTATATTTTTCAAATTAATGTGAGAAAAATGCTTCTTTCAAGTCTTTCTACCTTTATTTTCAAACTCAAATTGGTATATTTGAAAATCAATTTCTCATTCACCTAATATCCATTTTGACCATACAATATATCAATTTCTTAGTCTCACTACGAAAAACCCGAATTCACTTTGATCCAACCCCAAATTGAGAGTGGACCACATATATTTGTACCACAAAATAATCATTTAAAATGTAATTTTATGCTATTTTTCCCTTGCATATTCTACAACTTTAAACAATTTTTTTAAACAATTTTTTTTTTAATACTAGTCCACCCTAAACAAGTAAAATGAATAAAACAACAACAGAGAAAAGTGAAAGAAGTGTAAAGTTAGGGTGTGTTTGGAAAGTATGAAAATGACTTTTAGAAAATGTTTTCTAGAAAATAAGTCATTTTTCCAGAAAACATTTTTCCTTTCCCGTGTTTGGTTGCATTCTAGAAAATTGTCTTGAAGTATGTGGTTCATTTTCTGAAAAATGAGCATAATTATTTATAATTTTAAATATTTAAAATATATAATGGTGGTGGTGGTGGGTGGTGGGGGTGGTGGGTGGTAGTGGTGATGGTGGTGGGTGGGTGGTGGTGGCAACGGGAGTGATTGGTTGTTCTACTGCTGTAAACGGAAAATGACTTCTCCCAAAAAAGGAATAAGTCATTTTCTGAAAAATCACCTATATTTTCCATTGACTCTTATTTTCCATTGACTTTCATTTTCTCACTCTAGCTAAACACTGAAAATCTGAAAATTAATTTATGAGAAATCACTTTCCAGGTTTTCAAGCACATCCTTAATTAGATTAATTAAGAGTTATGGCTTCCGATTCAATTCAAGGCCGCAAACTAGAGATGAGAGAGGGGTAGAAGCATGGATTGTAAATTAGGGGCAAAATAGTCTTCACAATACCTTATTTTCTCCCATTGACCATCGAATTGTAATTCTTAGGGGGAGGCATGAATTGTAAATCAACAAAGGGAGGGAATTGCAATTCGGCCGAATTGCAATTCTCTCCAACCAAACACCGTAATTGTACGTTTCATTGAATTCAAATTCAATTATAGCCTAATTACGTCCAACCAAACGGGTCGTAATTTAATTTCATCCTAGTAGATTAAATAAATAACATATATAACCCTCACTTCTGACCGCCGCTCCCTCACTCTCTTGCTTTTGGCTTCAGACCAAGCGAGCAGCACCAGAAGGCTTCCGTGAGAGGTCGGCAAGCTTGGAAAGCTCAACTCCTTGGAATCTTAGGTATGCGCTGTTCATTCTGATTCTTAAATCTTGATCCTCTTTTACTCCATTTTAACTGGGCTACTTCGTTGAATTGCTGTTTCTCTTTGCTAGGATATTTTTATTTTTTTCTCTATTTTGTGGTGCCGTAGAATGTTCCCTTAATTTGCTCCATATCTTGTTCCAAAGCCCCGACGCTATGTTTTGTAGATGTGTGGCTTTTCTCCTCTGCCGTTGTTGAACCTCCCTGTAGCTTCTCTTTCTCTTTTTGTCCAGATTCTGGTATGTATATCTGTAAATACACACTCATGACGGTTCATTCCTGAATTGCAGATCAAACCATAAGAAAATGCTTGACATAAATTTATTCCGAGAAGACAAGGGCCACAACCCTGAAGTCATCCGAGAATCTCAACGGCGGCGGTCTGCTAACGTTGATATTGTTGACGAGGTCATTGAGCTTGACAAAGTGTGGCGTCAGCGTATGTAACTTTGACTCCCTTTCTCACTAATTTTCACTTAGTCTCTAAAATGTACTCCTTAGTAACTTCTAATTAGACTTGAATGTTGGTGATGCATAATATAGGTCAATTCGAGCTCGATAATTTGCGTAAAGAATTTAACAAGATCAACAAAGAAGTGGCCAAGCTGAAGATAGTAAGTCTGCCTAATATTTACTCAATTATTTCCTACAACACTTTACACAGTACTCTGTGGATGTGCCATCTTTTCTTTTTTATTTTCGTAGACTTGGATATGTTATTTAAAGATTTGTAGCTAGGCTTTGAGATTAGTTTTGTGGCAGATGGCATTGATGTTATGTTAGTGTTTGGTTTCACTGTGATGCATATTTGACTTGATAGCATTAGTGGAGGGAAAAAATTATATGCTAAAATCTAAAGTCTTCTGTTCTAAGGCCTTTATTATGACAATTTAATCTCACTTTTGTAAAAATCAGCATAGGCGCCAATGTTGCAGAAGGCCCTAGGGGCTAGTCGGGTGCCTAGGCAGCCGACTATTTTTTTTTTTTTTTTAAACAGTGGCAGCAGTGGCAGTAAAGCAGTTTCCATTTAACATATGGCATATGTATTAACATACTTAGGCAAATTGGGTTAATTGGCAAAGGCTATAGTGCGATAATAAGGTGAAGTTAATACGCCACTAATGAACTTAATACTAAGGAAAAGTTAATACCAGTTACGATGAGAAGTTGGAGAAGATGCAAAGGTGGCATGAATGAGCAGAGCAGATGGAGGATGAGCAAACAACGGCTGGTCCGGCTTGAGAAGGAGCAGGCGACATTGGCTAATAGTTGGAGATTGGAGGAGTGGAGCTTTGCTTTTGTTGGAAAAGGAGCGGAGCTGCGAAGAAGCTTTTTTTTTTTTTTTTCCCTACTTTGCCAGGGTTAGGGATTCTCAGTTAATTTGGGAAATTGTTTTTTTTGTATCCCCTCAAAACGACTTCGATTTGAGCAAAAAAACCCATTAATTAAAACAAAAAAAAAACTTGGCCGAGGCATTGAGTTGGCCAAGTCGGGCGCCTAATTGACTGGCCAACTAAATATGGCACCTAGGGGTGAAATCCCATAGGCCTAGGGGCGCAGTGCCTAGGAGGCCACCTAGGTTGATTTTTATAACATTGTTACGCGCTAGGCCCCCCTAGGCCAAAGGGGATTTTACCCTTAGGCAGACATTAGTCAGCCGGCCTAGGCACCCGAGTTTGCCAACTCGGGTCTGCCAACTTGATGCTTGAGTTGGCCAACTCAGCCGAGTGTTTTTTGTTGTGTGCAATGTGTACACTGCTGTGTTTTTCTTGTTATTACTACTCGCCCGCCTAGGTGCGAAGTGCCTCTCGTGTGCCCGACTAGCGGCCTCTACAACATTGTTTAATCTACTTATGCACTCTACCCTCTACCAGTGACTTTTAAAAACAGATTATTGTTTTGTGATACTTAATTTTGGTTGTAAATCTGCTTAAGTAGTAAGTTAAAAACATTCAATAATATTGGTTAAAGTGAAATTACTTCATCTTTCAAAGTAGGAAGAATATAGTGCTAAGATCTTACCTGCTATAACTTGGCTATTTGGTGTTTGATTTGAGAAATAATACTACTAGAATATAAATGGTAAGTTTAAAAATATGATCCTTCACTATTTTTGTGATTTTTATTACTGAGTAGGTTGAGATTACCTTGTTTTTTTTTAAAGGTTCTATAGAACTACTTTTTTAATGTCATTTTCCAAGAGTGAGATGTGTTTCTCAACTAGCAAAGGGAACAATATGTCTCCAATGTTTGATTTCTCCAAGACTGAATTATGCAATTTGATTTGGTAAAGGCCAAACAAGATGCAAGTGAGTTAATTAAGAATACCGAGGAGAACAAGAAATTGACTGCAAAAAAGGAGGAAGAAGTGCAGGAGGCCCGAGCAGCATTGTATAAAAGGTTGGAAGTTATTGGAAACCTTGTGCACGACTCAGTTCCAGTTAGTGATAATGAGGTGTGTTAGTATCATTGTACTTTATTTATTGTTTCATTCATCAAAAGTCTTTTCCCTCATTTTATGTTAACATGAATTTCCAGGACAATAATGCTATCATTCGTCAATGGGGTGATAAGAGAACTGAATCAGGGCTTAAAAACCATGTTGAGCTTGTCAAGCTTCTTGGGATTGCAGATTTGGACAAGGGTATTTCTTTTCCTATTTGTAGCATCTAGGGTTCACATAATTTTTTACAAACTTGACATTAATTATTGCCCAAGTTATCTGTTTAATTGAGTCTTGGGATGATGGGATGAATAATGCTATGTATACTTTTGCTTATCTGTCTTTGTCTCTTAGTATTTTTATCTTTCCTTATTTAAATTCAATCTCCGTTTATTAGTTTCACTATCTTTCCCATGTCTTATTTGTTTATTCATTCTCTGCTAATTTGCATGTATTTTACATATTTAGGTGCAAAAATTGCTGGAGGTAGAGGCTACTATCTGAAAGATGCTGGCGTTGATCTGAACCAAGCACTAATCATGTTTGCCCTTGATTTTTTGAGAAAAAGGGGATACTCTCGATTGCAAACTCCTTTCTTCATGAGGCAAGATATCATGGGAAAATGTGCTCAACTAGCACAATTTGATGAGGAACTCTACAAGGTAACTCCCCTGAGTTTCAATAAACATGGCTTCTTGAAGTCTTGATTTCTGCAGTGGAGTTCAAACATTTCAAATTGAAGTTCAATGGAAAAAGCCTTCGAAGGTGGTTTAGTTTATGAAGGGCTTCTCCATGGTTGAACTTGGTGTATCTCCATTTTCAAAATTTTCTTTTTCTTAAGTTTTAATGAAATCAAAATCTAACTGATTGAGTTATCTGTTTTCTAATAGGTAACTGGCGAGGGAGATGACAAATATCTAATTGCGACATCTGAACAGCCTCTATGTGCTTATCATATGGATGATTGGATTCATCCCTCAGAGCTGCCATTAAGGTATTGACTACTTTTGTGGACCTGGTACTAAAACCTTTAAAACTATTATTTCATTACTAGATGCAAATAGTTTCTTTCACCTTTTTTCCCTACTATTTGTTAGATATGCAGGATATTCCACTTGCTTTCGTAAAGAAGCCGGTTCTCATGGCCGTGATACTCTTGGGATTTTTCGTGTTCATCAATTTGAAAAAGTTGAGCAATTTTGTATGACTAGCCCAAATGGCAATGACTCCTGGGACATGCATGAGGAGATGATGAAGAACTCTGAGGAATTCTTCCAGCAGGTCATAACTTTCATGGAATACTGCATGTTTCTTGCAATGTTATTTGTTTTAATTGCTACTTTTTATATGCCTAGGCATCCAAAAGGTTGTAGTTTTAATTTATTTATTGTTTGACTGATGATTGTTGGTAGAAAGGAAATAGTCTACAATGTTCCTGATAGGATGTTAGAATCTACATCCTAATTTTGGCATAAGGTTGGCCTATGCACAGAAGCTCCAGTATATCACTAAACTATTTTCAACCAACTTTCTGTGCATATTCTGTACACACTTTTATCCCTATCTCCAATTTGACAGGAAGGTGGAGCCTTAAATAAATTGAAGAATTCAAAGTGAAACAATGAAAATGACGCTGCTTCTTCACTATGCATCCATTTCTTTCTTGTTGCCTTTGCCACTATGCATTCAGTTCCTTTTTGTTAGCTGCATAATCTTCCTTATAGAAGTCTACTCATATTTGCATAACTATTGGTGCGGCCAGACTGACCGCACGTTAAGGCACGACCGCACCTGAATTCTGCTATATATATAGTACTCTTAGATGAGAGTTGCTCCCCTCTTCTCTGGGCTGCTGAGTATGAGGGGAAAGGCTACAAGATTGCAAATTGTACCATGAACCCCAGCACATGTTGCTTGATATGCCCCTCGTAGTATAGCATGCCGCTGTTCACATAACATGCTGTGCCAGAAAGCATAGTTATCCCAAATGCTATAATTTACTGTTTATAATGCCTAACCATGGAACAAGATGTATTTCATCAGTGTTTAATGCCTGACCTTTTTTTCTTTATTCTTTACTTCTCTTTATTAGGGAAAGGTAGGAACAATTCTATAGTTGTTTCATAGCACTTTACCTGAAATATGCATTTTATCCATGGCTGTGAAGGTAGTCTGAAGTTACATGGCATTTTTATATTGCAGAAGCCTAACATAAGATTAAGTCTTCAGAAACATGGTCTCAGCTTTATTTTTGTGACTGAAAGTGTCATTTTTGTATGATACATGGCAATTTTTTAAAAATAATATTTGTTTTTCTTCAATATGTGGCATTTTTTTTTGTTTTTCTTTTAATAAATATAATTGAAGTTCAAAGTATCGTTTTTGGTTGCAGCTAAAGATTCCCTATCATGTTGTTTCAATTGTTTCTGGTGCATTAAATGATGCTGCTGCAAAAAAGTATGATTTAGAAGGCTGGTTCCCTGCCTCTGCCACACACAGAGAACTTGTTTCATGCTCAAACTGCACGGATTACCAATCAAGAAGATTGGAAATTCGGTATGGGCAGAAAAAGGTGGGATTTGCTTCCTCTATTTTTTTTTGGGTTGTGAAATGATCTTCCTCTACTCTTAAATACGGAGTATGAGGTATGGCAGTGATGATGGTTAGGTTAAATATTGTGCTATTCTACATATTTTCTTACCTTTCTCCTCGTCATCATTGCTGACACAGGGAAATGACCAATCAGCGAAACAATATGTTCATTTATTGAACTCTACTTTGACAGCAACAGAGAGGACTCTCTGCTGTATCCTCGAGAATTACCAGAAGGAGGACGGGGTGGAGGTCCCCAAAGTATTGCAACCTTACATGGGTGGAGTGACATTCCTTCCGTTCAAGAGCGTCCCAACTGGTAAAGATAAAAAATCCAAATGAGCATTTACTTTCTAACGCCTTCAAACTAGAAACAAGGCTTTAAGGAAACACTATGCCAAGCTGTAGCTTGGTTTTAGAAAATTTAACTTAAGAATGATTGTTTGTGATCCAATGCCCCTTGAGACTGATGTGAGAAGCTGTCGTTGCATGAAAATGGATAATGGATTACTGCACAAATGTTTCAGATACATATTCTACCTGATGTTGTGGTAATGGTTTTTTTTTTTTTTTTTTTTTCCCTTATTGATGCATTTATAAAGCAAAATCATTGAATTATTTACTGACATGGTTAAAACCTTTTACTCGTTTGATTTTTCTTTCCTTCTCCTTTGTGCTAGACTTTGATCTCCCCTACACTTTAATTCCACTTGCAAGTGTATTGTGAATATGGCATATCACTTTTTGGTCCACGTGTTTGTGAGGTCTATGTATTATAATGTTTTATCAAATTCTTTATATTTTAATTTGGTATATTTAAAGACAATAATTAATGATGTTAATAGTTAATGACATTATATCTGTCATATTATGATATTTACAATTTTACATGCCAATTCAAATTTTAATTTATAAATATTTAAAATTAATTATTTATACTAGTAATATATTACATTAATATTTTCAAAATAAATAATTACATATATGCATTTATACAATCAATACATTATATCAATATGTTTAAAATAAATAATTACATATGTTTAGTACTTACATTGAGATTTGAACATTCAACCTATTGTATAATAAAAATTATCCACTAATATAATATATACTCATCTTATCATGCAAAATATTTGTCTCAAATAATGCTCACAATTCAAATTGTGAACATTCAGTTTGTAAATTATGAATATTTAGCATGTAAATTGTGAAAATACAATATCTAAATTATGTATTTTTAGACGCGTGTCCACGGAATAATTATCAATCTCTTTGTCTCCCTACAAATAATCCGAATTGACTTTGACCCAATCTAAATTGAAAGCAAACCCACATATATTTGTAACACAAAATAGCCACTTAAAATATCATTTTTATGCTATTTTTTCCAGCATATTCTACAACTTTAAACAGTTTTTATTTAAATACTCAACTTGGCCACTACGGCGCAGTTACAATTGTTTGAATGTATGAACATCTTCTACTTCAAATAAACTCCAACCCAGTCCACCCTAAACAAGTAAAATGAATAAAACCACAGCAGAGAAATGTGAAAGACTAAATAAGAGTCTAAGACTTATGGCTTCCAATTCAATTCATTGCTGCAATTTACATATCTGTAAGTGGATTATATATATTCTGGTGTTTCCATCTTCAACACCTGAAGCAAAAACTCATTCCAAGTGTCAATGGGGCCAGGCATGCACCAGTGCACACAATCCGCGACGGTTTTGTTCTCGTGCGCCCAGTGGCCAAAATGGTTCGGGTGTCCATCGGGTCTCAGAACCATGGATTCAGTCGTGTTCAGCAACCTGAACCTCACCCCCTTTTTACTCCCTTCCCTTTTGGCCGCCATGAATTCCCTCACCTGAGTCAAGTACATCTTTAAGGTGTACCCCTCTAGCTTCTTCTGCCGCTTCGTGAACGGCCTCGTCCTCACGCAGTTCCCGCCAGTGTTCCATTCTCCATTCTCGACGTGGGACGGCGAGAACGTCCGCAGAATCACCAGCCCCTTGAACTTTTCGTGGTCTAACAGAGTCTTGAAGGCCGTGCGAAACGCCAGCCCGTATCCGAAGTAGTGGCTGCGCTTCTCGATGTTGGTTTCGTTGCATCTGTGGCACCCCACGATCTGTCCCTTTTTGTAGTAGAAAAATGGGCGGAAGAACCATTGCCCCGCCGACAAAATCACCACGTCTGTGTTTGCCATCTTGTCCGCCCACACCTTGTCTGCTTCGTCTGTGTAAAGGTTCACAAAGCTGTCTGGCGAAACCCACCTAGGATCGGCGTCTTTGGCTTTCACTATGTGCGGCGACCAGAACGAAAGTAGCGTGAAATTGTATTCCTTGTATTCCCACCGCTCAAATGATACCTTTACAGGATTGGCAACCTGCAAACCGCAATTAAGTTAGCTAATTAAGGTGCTGAACTTGACACTTCACGAGCCTCGCCCCAAGAAGATCATAAAAAGTTTCAAAGTAAACGCCTAAACTCACAAGAACGGGGCACTTACGCTAGCCAAGAGGCACTTGAGCGACTGCATTTGGTTTCTAGCAACGGAGTCGCCCACGAAAGCCATAGTTTTCCCTTGGACAATCTCCAAAAACTGCCTGCCATCGAACAGAGGCAGCTCACACCGGTCTGGCTGCCACCTCCATTTCAAAAACCCAGTGTCCGGTCTCCCAAACTTCATGCAATTCTGCCGATCCTCAATGTCACACTTGGTAACATTCGTGTAGTACGGCCCTTCCGGGAACGGAACCCAGTTCCCCTGGAAGATGTTACACTCGCCGCCGGGGATTAAGTTGAAAGATTGAAGCAGTGAATCGGAGATATTATAGGAGGTGAAGCAGAAGGTTGCGAAGATGACTAGAGTTGTGGAGATTGGCAAGACAGCCTTCCTAAACGCTCCCAAAACTCGTCTCCTCGGAGACTCTGCTCCACTGTCCTTCATTTCGGTGTTTTTGTTTTTGCAGAGGATGTTCTCATCTATCGTCTTCTATATTACTTCATCTTATATTTTATACACATATACTAGCTAGCGAAACCAAGCTTCTGTTCATTGTTCTTCACTTCTTCCCTTCTTTCATACCCTGTTTGCATAATCCACGTGGCTTAATAAACAAAAAACATGCTTCATAGATACACTTAATTTTATTCCAAAAAAATAAAATAGATACACTTAATTTTGGTCAATTATTGAGATTAGGATTAGAATCGAAATCAATTACGTTTAGTATCTTTGAACAATATTAAACAAAAGGGAAAAAAATACTTTTTTAATTCCTCAATTATTTTTTACTAGCAATTTTAGTCTTTTTTTTTTAACGTTGCAATATACATCCATAATTCTTCACAAAAAAAAATAAAAAATAAAATGTAGTTTTAATATCTAGATCAATAAAATGATTAAATCTTATTAAAATATTATTTAGTACATGGTATTTTAATATTTTTTAATGTTTCTTCTTTAATTATAAAATTCTTTAGTCTCGATTTTTTTTATTTGTAAAATAAAAAAAAAATTAATTTTAATAGTTTCGTGTATAGAAAATAGGAACAATGTACCACAATTGAAGATGAAACATTTAGAAAAAAAGTTATCAGTTCTCTATTTTGCCAATGAAATACCATAATAGGGTGAGGTGTTAATTACCTAAAAAAAAATCATAATTTTCTCATTTTCTCCATTTTCTCCCCACGATCCAATTGAAATCAAAGTATGCGATTGGAGTCCAGTTCAAGTATGTGATCGAATTAGCTATAATCAACTTACTTGACTTGAGCGACCGTGCATTCTCATCTCTTAAGAGAGGTCGGGAGTTTGAACTCCTCTCGTATGAAAAAATAAATATGGCTAGTACTTTGCCCCTTAATTGGGTCGGCCTGTTGCGAACGGGAATTAGTTTGAGTATTGTATGAGCTTAAAGATGTTTTCTACAATTAGAGTCTGCTCACAACACCTCGTGGTCTGACCCCTTATTGCTGCATTTATAAAGCATTGAATTATTTACTGACATGGTTAAAACCTTTTACTCGTTTTATTTTTCTTTCCTTCTCCTTTGTGCTAGACTTTGATCTCCCCTACACATTAATTCCACTTGCAAGTGTATTGTGAATATGGCATTTCACTTTTTGGTCCAAGTGTTTGTGAGGTCTATGTATTATAATATTTTATCAAATTGTCTTTATATTTTAATTTGGTATAATTAAAGACAATAATTAATGATGTTAATAGTTAATGACATTATATCTGTCATATTATGATATTTACATGCCAACTCAAGTTTTTAATTTATAAATATTTAAAATTAATTATTTATACTAGTAATATATTACATTAATATTTTCAAAATAAATAATTACATATATGTATTTATACAATCAATACATTATATTAATATGTTTAAAATAAATAATTACATATATTTAGTACTTACATTGAGATTTGAACATTCAACCTATTGTATAATAAAAATTATCCACTACTATAATATACACTCATCTTATCATGCAAAGTATTTTCAAAATATTTGTCTCAAATAATGTTCACAATTTGAATGGTGAGCATTTAGTTTGTAAATTGTAAACATTCAACATGTAAATTGTGAATATTTAGCATGTAAATTGTGAACATACAATATCTAAATTGTGTATTTTTAGAAGCGTGTCCACGGAATAATTATCAATCTCTTGGTCTCACTACGAAGAACCTGAATTCACTTTGACCCAATCCAAATTGAAAGCAAACCCACATATATTTGTAACATAAAATAGCCACTTAAAATGTCATTTTAGGCTATTTTTTTCCTTGTATATTCTAACTTTAAACAATTTTTATTTAAATACTCAACTTGGCCACTACGGCGCACTTACAATAGTTTGAATGTATGAACATCTTCTACTTCAAATAAACTCCAACCAGTCCACCCTAAACAAGTAAAGTGAATAAAACCACAGCAGAGAAATGTGAAAGAAGCCCAAACTTAATTGGACTAAGAGTCTAAGACTTATGGCTTCCAATTCAATTCAATGCTGCGTGCAATTTACTTATTTGTAAGTGGATTATATATATTCTGGTGTTTCCATCTTCAACACATGAAGCAAAAACTCATTCCAAGTGTCAATGGGGCCAGGCATGCACCAGTGCACACAATCCGCCGTGGTTTTGTTCTCGTGCGCCCAGTGGCCAAAATGGTTCGGGTGTCCATCGGGTCTCAGAACCATGGATTCAGTCGTGTCCAGCAACCTAAACCTCACCCCCTTTTTACTCCCTTCCCTTTTGGCTGCCATGAATTCCCTCACCTGAGTCAAGTACATCTCTAAGGTGTACCCTTCTAGCTTCATTTGCCGCTTCGTGAACGGCCTCGTCCTCACGCAGTTTCCGCCAGTGTTCCATTCTCCGTTCTCGAAGTGGGCCGGCGAGAACGTCCGCAGAATCACCAGCCCCTTGAACTTTTCGTGGTCTAACAGAGTCTTGAAGGCCGTGCGAAAGGCTAGCCCGTATCCGAAGTAATGGTTGCGCTTCTCGATGTTGGTTTCGTTGCATCTGTGGCACCCCACGATCTGGCCGTTTTTGTAGTAGAAAAATGGGCGGAAAAACCATTGCCCCGCCGAGAAAATCACCACGTCTGCATCGGCTATCTCGTCCGCCCACACCCTGTCTGCTTCGTCCGTGTATAGGTTCATAAGGCTGTCCGGCGAAACCCACCTAGGATCGGCGTCTTTGGCTTTCACTATGTGCGGCGACCAGAACGAAAGTAGCGTGAAATTGTATTCCTTGTATACCCACCGCTCAACTGCTGTATCAGAAACCTTTATAGGATCTGCAACCTGCAACAAACCGCAATTAATTAAGCTAGCTATTAGATTATCTGGTGCTGAACTTGACCCTTCACGAGCCTGTAGGCCCAAGAAGACCATAAAAAGTTTCAAAGTAAACGCCTAAACTCAAAAAAACGGAGCACTTACGCTAGCCAAGAGGCACTTGAGCGATTGCATTTGGTTTCTAGCAACGGAGTCGCCCACGAAAGCCATAGTTTTTCCTCGGACAATCTCCAAAAACTGCCTCCCATCGAACAGAGGCAGCTCACACCGGTCCGGTTGCCACCTCCATTTCAAAAACCCAGTGTCCGGTCTCCCAAACTTCATGCAATTCTGCCGATCCTCAATGTCACACTTGGTAACATTCGTGTAGTACGGCCCTTCCGGGAACGGAACCCAGTTCCCCTGAAAAATGTTACACTCGCCGCCGGGGATTAAGTTGAAAGATTGAAGCAGGGAATCGGAGATATTATAGGAGGTGAAGCAGAAGGTTGCGAAGATGACAAGAGTTGTGGAGATTGGCAAGACAGCCTTCCTAAATGCTCCCAAAACTCGTCTCCTCGGAGACTCTGCTCCACTGTCCTTCATTTCGGTGTTTTTGTTTTTGCAGAGGATGTTCTATCGTGTTCTATATTACTTCATCTTATATTTTATACACATATACTAGCTAGCTAGCGAAACCAAGCTTCTGTTCATTGTTCTTGACTTCTTCCCTTCTTTGATACCCTGTTTGCATAATCCACGTGGCTTAATAAACAAAAAACATGCTTCATAGATACACTTAATTTTGGTCAAATATTGAGATTAGGATTAGAATCGAAATCAATTACGTTTAGTATCTTTGAACAATATTAAACAACAGAGAAAAATACATTTTTAATTCCTCAATTATTTTTTTACTAACACTTTTAGTCACAAAGAGAGGCTCGAACCCACCCCTTTCATATGGGAGTACAATCTGGTGCCACTGAATCACAAGGTCTTGCCGTAATTTTAATATCTAGATCAATAAAAATTATTAAATCCTTTTAAAATATTATTTAGTACATGGTATTTTAATATTTTTAATGTTTCTTCTTTAGTCTCGATTTTTTCATTTGTAAAATAAAAAATTTAATTTTAAGAATTTCGTGTATAGAAAATAAGAACGATGTACCACACTTGAAGATGAAACATTTAGAAAGAACAGTTATCAATTCTCTATTTTACCAATGAAAAATACCACAATAGGGTGAGGTATTAATTACCTAAAAAAAATCGAATTACCTATAATAATCAGCTTGGTTGACGTCAGTGAGCATGTATTCTCATCTCTTAAGAATTACGAGAGGTCGGGAGTTTAAACCCCATAGAAAAACTTTGTTCATCTATACTTTCTTAACATGTTGAAGCACAAAAAGTCAATTCGCATCCACTGAGGCTCGATCTCATGATTTCTCATATGAGAGAGTCAATACAGGGGCTTGGCATGTCCTGATTAACTATTCATCATGAAATTAATTATTCTTTAAGGTAAATCATGAAATTATTTAATCCTATAATCAGCCAATGAAAATCCACTTATAATTGAAATTGATTATCAAACAAATTTCAAAAGTTTTTGTTATACCCACAACAAATTCTTCTTTAAGTTTTTTATTGAAAGAAAATATTTCAGAGTACGGGTAAATGAATCAAGTACAATTATATATTCTATATGTCTTTTTTTTTTTTTTTTTTTTTTTTCTGAAAACATATTCTATATGTCTTATTTTATCTATTTTTTTTTTACTATTCATTGGTCAAATCAATTTTTATTTTTAATTATTTTTAATGGTTTAAATCTAATTTTTTTGATGTTTAATAATATTTTTAATATAATTTTTAAATATATAAATTTTATATACTAATGTTAAATATAATATTACGAAAAATTAAATTTAAATAATTTCAGTCAAGAGCTGAAAAAAATTTACGGAGTATTAATTTTTAAATTATATTAGATATTGTTAATACGAATAACACCTTAAAAAGATCTCAAAATTTTATATCAAATGAAAAGTAAAAATCAGGTCGTCTAAATTTTTAGTCCACGTCAAAGGAGACGGCGTCAATTTCAGATGGCGCTTACCAGTTGTCCTTTTCCTAGTTTTTTTTATTTATTTATTTTATCTCCATAGTTTTTCTTCTTTTCAGGTGTTAATAAATTTTCCCATAATCTTTTTTTTTTCACGAAATATAATGTATTATAATTAATTTTTTGACATATAATATATTATTATTAATAAAAAGTATATAAAAAATTAACCGCACATATAAAATATTCGTAAAGTAATATTATCATTATTTTTAACTCCCTCGTAATGTACATGTTCTGATTAATTCATGACATTAACGTAAGTACACTTTATTATTTTTCGTTCGTAAACAATATTTGACTAAATGCATGATTAAAAACTGGGGGCTCAAAGGCTTATCCATATTGGTTCCTTTTGAGTGTTTAGTCTTTGCTCCTTAGGCTGGCAGATTTGTTTGCTTGTTTGAGTTGGAGATGTTTTAGAATTGACAATTGGAGCAACTGGTGCAGTTCGTAATTGACTTAATTGTTTGGAAAATTAGTTATTTTGGAATGTAAAATGACAATTTTAATGTAATTTTGAATGGAGGCTACTTTCGATATGAGTTATGTTAAAGTGAATTTGGATTCTCTTAAGTGAGACATAGGCAGTTCAGTTAGTTCTTGGGTAGTAGATTGTGGCAATGGCACAGGACCGATAGCTGCCGTGTAAGAGTTACATCCAATATGGTGGGCTCCTTGTGGCCACCAGACACTAGTTTTCTCACCTAATGGACCGTTAAGTTACCGTGATTTACCTATCCACTATCTTGTCGGGCTAGGGTGTGAGGGCGAGGGAATTTAGCATTTTGTGGACAAAAAATTGATTGTCAAAATATATCCATTTGAGTTGGGAAGACTTTAAAGAAGACTTTGTCCTACATCATAAAAGAATGTGAGTTTGCACTAGTATAATACAATTCTATTTTTAGGTCCGGGATGTTCAAATTGTATAGCTTAGAGGTTTTATCTCGCGTGCAAGGGGTGCAAATTAAATCAAAAAATTATTGGTATATAACCTTTTTTTAGATTTAATTTTTAATAAGGGGGTTGTGAATTTAATTTGTGGAATGCCATTGGTGCAAATAAATTCCATTTTCTCCAATTAAAACATGTATTGGGCGGAATGTTTTGGATGCTAGTTGAGCTTCCAAAAATCTTGAATTTCATCTCTCTCTCTTAGAAATTATTTTTCTTCTTTGAAAAATTTATGCAAGAATTCAATATAAAAATTATGAAGTGCTCACTTGTGGTTTAAGTTTGCCGAAAGCATTATTTTTTAGTGCTCAAAATAGTGTTATAATCCATTTTATCCTAGGAAGCTAATGCAACAACACTCCTAGTAACATTGGGAGGAAGCGAATTGGTTTTAAGGAGAGTATGTGGTACACATGATTGAGAGAGTGTGGTACATGTAACTTAGATTTATAATCAACTTCTCATATATTATCTTGCATTCATATACTTTGAATTACCAATTTAAATAAACAAATTCAACATTCAATTACATATGCATGAACATTTCATATATAATCTTATATTGATATACTTTGAAGTACTTATTTAAAAATAAACATTGGATATTATTCTATTCGCGTAATGCGCGCCTAAAAACTAGTATTCTTATAAATGTAGTACTTACCCCAGACCATCTTTCTATTGGTTATTCTTATAATCCTGTTGACCAGATGGTTTTTTTTTTTTTTTTTTTTTTTTTTTTTTTTTTTTTTTTTAAATCTGAAAAATATATCTATTGAAGACATTTGGTTCAAGTAACGTTTTAGATCAACATTTCAAAATCTCACATGACTTAAAAAATTAAAGATAATGAGATTCACATGGACGTGACAAGCAATAAACTAAAAATTAAGTTTGAAAATTTCACATTTGTAAGTGTACAATTGATAAGTTTATTATATTTATTGACATATTATTTGTCAAAACTTAGATTAGTCATTTGTCAAAACTTAGTTAGTATTGTTAAGCTATTTTTTAGTTCTGTACTATAGTCTGTGTCTGCTTCAGCGGATGATGTGCTTGGGTCAGTACGTAATACAGAAATGAGAAAAATACTCTAACTGAGTTTGTTATAGAATGAAGTCTTTAGGCATTGATTTTTAAAATGAGTGGTACTCATTGTTTTGAGGAGAATAATCAGCAAGAGGTTACTGACAAGGGATTACTTTGCTAAATTTGTCCTAATCATTACAAACTAATTACTACATATTACTCCGTATTTCTCATCTTAGAAACACGTGTCAAGGTGGATAGCATAATGAATTGCTCCAAAAAGTTGAATTAATCCTTACAGGATTTATTACTCCATCATTTCCTAATTTTAGGTTTATTCGAATAGCATACAAAGGTTGATAGGCGAATGAGTTTATGGTGTTAAAGACGTGTCTATGATTATTGAAGCTTGACGTGAAACATTGGCTTGCACGCACCAACTCGTGGAGATGATGAAGATTGAGTTGTTGTGAAAGATTAGACTATATTGTATGGATAAATCTGTTCAACATAGTTTGTAATTTTGGTGATCATCTAGTGGAGTTGGGTTCACGTTGAGTAACCCCGCACTATATTAATAATTCTTTCTTTTACTTGCTTTTAATTGTTTATTTCATATATTGTTTATCACGTACTGTGATTAACACAGGACATAACACAGAAATTAAAATTTTCTTACGTTCAAGACTCACAATTTAACAGCATGCATGTATGTAACATGCATTTTCTTTATGTATGTAACATGCATTTCACGTACTGTCATCACATTTTCTTAAGCCAAATAAGGGCATGCATGTAACATGCATTTTATGAGTTATGTGATATAACTTGAACAAAGTATAGTCAGTATTACTTTAAAAAAAAAAAAAAAAAGTATCCTAGTGTTATAACATTTATTAATTTAATGGGTTTTTAAAGCCCTTGTGAAATATTGTTATCCATGTCACTATGCTTTTGTTTTGTTTTGAGAACCAAATTATAGACATTTTTTTTATTATAATATTTCTCTCCTGGTCCATTCCATTCTTATGAATTCTGAACTCTTTCTATTTCATCTATTTTTATTTTGTGAATGAAGCTTGCAATTAAAATTTTAAACAATAATAATCTATTGTGAATGAAGCTTTCTATTTATAGTTAATTAATGTATAAGGTACGGAGTCATATTTATCCTAAATTTAATGATTGGCATTGGAAGGAGAAAAGTCTTCATACTAATCATACAATCATACTTTAGAACTGATTGCGTCATAAAAATTGGAGAAAAAAAAAATTGTGGGCAAACAATGAATTGTTTGATTAATTAATCCCATTGGATTTAGAAGTCTGATCTTTTTCTTTTAAAATATTTAACAACTTTTATTTTTTAAAATAAATAAAGTGTAAGCTAAAGTAACACTCCATCGCAGTGGCAAGCTAAGCCCAAAACCCTCTATAGAGTGTTTGAAAATTTCATCAACCTAAAATGATTGCATGATGAGTAAATGTATCCCAATGAAAATAGCACTTCATCCACAAATATTATAATAATCAAAGGATTAAGTGGTGTTGAAGTTCATGCCACAGGGTATTATATTCATTGTGAATTTTGGTTCGTGATATAATTTGCGAATGTCATGCTAGGCAAGGGATCAGAAGGAGTTATTAGTTGGAATGCTATTAGTATTATTATTATTATTATTTTAGAATAAGAACAGTTGGAATGCTATTTGATTTGATGAGGGGATCAAATTTTATTGAAGAACGTAACATTTTTTATTAAAATAAAAAAATTTTGATAAAAAAATTGATGAATTAAACCCTAGAGGTGTTTAATTATATTCCTTAATTTCCGATTAAGGGTAATTAGAAATTAATTTTGTTTTTAAGAAAAAGGAATTTAAAAAAAAAAAATCAAATTTCAAATTGGCCACGAAATTTTTTTGACAACTTAAGTGGATGGAAGTTAGATATTTTACACAGGTTATGTAATTTTCCTACCACCACAAGTGATAGTTTGAAAAGTTTCAACTATGTCAGATTGTCAGTACAAGATGTACAATGTGTATATTGAATGAATATTAAAGTTTTATTAATTGCAACCAACCGTTCCAAAAATTGCCAACAACCACTAGTTGACTTGGTTGACCTGATTGTCTAAATCTTTTAGCAATTCATAAATCGAGTCTACATATGAGTATAATTAATGGGTTAAAAATGTTACTACCTCCGTCCCAAAATGATTGTCTGGTTCGTTTAACGAGGCTTGACTGAAGTAATTTGTAATCTAATTTTTCATAATATTAAGTTTAGCATTAATATTTAAAATTTATATATTTAGAAACTACATTAAAAGTACTATTAAACACAAAAAAAATTAAATTTAAAAA
Source organism: Ipomoea trifida (assembly GCA_003576665.1). Taxonomy (NCBI): domain Eukaryota; kingdom Viridiplantae; phylum Streptophyta; class Magnoliopsida; order Solanales; family Convolvulaceae; genus Ipomoea; species Ipomoea trifida. The sequence continues at coordinate 3,486,272 of CP025655.1, forward strand.
TAATAAAAAATTACTAAAGAAAATAAGCAAAGAAGAAAGAGTTAGTTTGACCAATGAATAGTAAATACGACAGGTAAAATGAGACAGAGGGAGTATTTTCTTAAAAAATAAATTAAAGTTTCCAGCTATGTCTATACACCATATATATGTGTAGAGATTAAAACAAAAATTACTTTTGAATCTGCTTTTGTTCAGTAATAAAATTTGCAATGTCGATGGACCAGTGACACTACCAATCCCCAAGTCCATGGTCCATAAGAGCATAAAAAACAAAACAAATTGGAAAAAAAAATAAAAATTAAAGCTTTGTCAGCGCGCCTAACGCCCTCCGTGCACGCGCTCTCTGGGTGCCCTAATTGTAGCCCACACGCGTGGCGCGAGTTGCATCGTCTCCCGTGAATACCTTGTACTGTTCCAATAACTCTTATTTTGCAGAAGCACCAAAATTTTCTCTTTTCATTTCTTTGCCCTCCATACTACCATGTGTAAAAATACTGTTCTAAAGACCCCCAAATAAAAGTTAATACTCAAAACAATCATCAACAATAGTGATTTTTTTTTATTTAGTTCTTAACTTACATCCATCCATGTCCTCATCAACTCGATCTTCTATTCTTCTATGGGTAAAAGCTGATGGATTGGAGAGTTACTAATTAAAATTCATTTTTTGTTCATATCATCATAAGATCATAGGTAGCTTAATTGGAGTAGGCAAAAGGAAACTGGCGTGCAGAGTTTTAATTTTGGCGTAGCGTGGAGCCAAGTACCTAATCATGAGGCCATACTATAAGTCGCACTATTCATTCTTTTACTTCTCGTATCGCTGTGTCAAATGTGTCGTTTGACGAATACGAGATTGAATACAAGAGATTGTTCAAAGATTAATCTATCTAATAACGATGAGACCATTGTAATTTCAAGAATTTCAATTCATATAATATAAAATCATAAATATGCAGTTCAAGTATCAGCTTAGACTTTTAGTTGTGATGGAGCAGATGTTTTTGGATGGATTCATCTTCTTCGGTCTTCAAAATTTGCAGCAAGAGTTGATTCCAGGTATCCACAGGGCCAGGCAGGCACCAGTGTACACAGTCCGCTACCGTAACATTCTGGTACGCCCAGTGACCATAATGGTTTGGATGTCCATCCGGCCTTAGGATCATGGCTTCTGTCGTATCCAACAACCTTAATTTCACCCTCCCTCTCCTCTCTGCCGCCCTGAACTCCTGTATTTGAATCAAATACATCTCCAACGCGTACCCTTCCACCTTCACTTCCGATTTCACAAACGGTTTTGTTCTCACGCAGTTCCCTCCCTTATCCCAATCCCCATTCTCAAAGTGGGACGGGGAGAACGTCCTGAGAATCACCAATCCCCGGGGTTTGGCAATTCGAGAAAGGGTCTTAAACGCTGTCCGGAAAGCCATCCTGTATCCGAAGAAATTGGTGAGCTTTGTGGTGTTGGTTTGGGTGCATTTGTGGCATCCGATGACACGGCCTTTTTTGTGGTAGAGGAATGGGCGGAAGAACCATTGGGCGGCGGAGATGATGACAATGTCGGCTTCTTGAACGTGATCTGCCCAGGCACTGTCGGGCTCGTCTAGGTAAAGGCTCATGAGGCTGTTGGCTGAGGTGCCGTTGGGGTCGACGTCGCGGGATTTTACCAAGTGTGGTGACCACAGTGCTTGGATTGTGAAATTGTAGTCTTTGTATAGCCAACGTCTGAACTTGGTGTTGGTAACGTAGGAAACATCTACTGGATCTGCAACCTGCACATTTTTTACTTAGCAATTACACTCTTACTATTATGCCAAAAACTATTCACTATACTTTCGTATTTTTGAGAGTTTGAACTTGACCCTTAGACCTCTACCCAACAATCTCTCTAATCACCTAGAGTTAGACTTGACCCTTCAGGTCTTTGCCCAACAATTCCCTAGCCATTTAGTACTAGACTTGGCCTTCACTGCCTAACAATTCACCCTAGCTCGTAGCAAACAAGTTATGGGACTTGCCCTAGCCACATGGTACTGGATTTTCCCTTTTAGTCCCTCCGCTAAACAATTTCCTAGTCACCTAGTGGTGCTGAATTGACCTTCACCGATATCAACCCAATAATTCCCCTAGCTTGAAGGCCAGGGAAGGAGTAATTTTATTTATTTATACAACCACATTTTCAAGAGGCATGATGTTGGATTTGACCTTATAGGCTTCTGCCTAAGAATCTTCTAATCACCTGGTGCTAGTTTTGGTCATTCAACCGCCTCGGCCCAATAGATTATTGTAACATTCTTTTTGTCAGGCCATGAGGAGTCTTGAGCATGTATAACTAACTGTATGAGACACTTTTAAATTCGTATCATACTCAGACTAATTCCATTCACATTGGACCAACCCAATTAAATGGCAAAGTGCTGGTCAAATTGGTTTTTTTGTACAAAAGTGCATGGTCACTCAAGCCAACCAAGCTAGTTGATTATTGTAACATATAGTACATATGAAGTATGAAGTTGGAATTACAGTGAGTAAGTAGGTGATTGCTTACGCTAGCCAAGAGGCACACCAGCGACTGCATTTGGTTTCTTGCAACAGAGTCCCCAACGAAAGCCAAAGTTTTACCTCTCACAAGTTCCAAGAACCGCCCCGCATCAAACATGGGCAGATCACATTCACCTGGCTGCCACCTCCATTTCATGAACTCACTGTCTGGCCGTCCAAATTTCATGCAGTTCTGTCTATCCTCAATCACACATTTGGTTTTGTTCGTATAATACGGACCGTCGGGATATGGAACCCAGTTCCCCTTAAAAATATCACACCTTCCCTCTATACCCATGCTTGTTGAAGCATTGGAGCTAGTTGTGAAAGATTGCAGCAGGGAAGAATCATAACTAGAATATGAAGAGACAGAGAATGCAATGAGAATAGCAGTGGTCAAGATTGGTAGGATAGTATTTCTAAAGGTTTCCAAGGCTCTGATCTTCCCATTGGGAACCTCTGCTGCTAGACTGGCCTTCTTCATGTGTTTTCTTATGATTTCATTGCATACAAAATACTTGTTTTTATATGATAGGAAAAGGTAATGAAAGGGGCCAGGCACTGATTCAACTTTAGATTAAGCAGTTTGAATCAATCTGCATAACTCCAGGTTCATTGTTATTTTGATAAAGTTTTTAGGTTTATTAAGCATTTGAATTGGAGAATGATTATTATGGGGCGACCCCGATCGACCCAGGCTCATAACTTGCACAAGGCAAAAGGAAATCGGCATTGGCGTAGCTTTGGAGGCAAGTGGCTTATGATGAGGTCTCGCAAATGCTCTCTCTTTTCCTTTTGCCGAATTTGGTGCATCATAAGTACGCCATGTTGCCTTGCCACTCAATTAAAAATATTAACAATAATTATAGTAGAAAAATGCAAATAAATAAATTATATGCAGTCGTCTCATTTTATATGTCTACTTCAGTTATTGACGTTGTTTGAATGAAGTTATTTACAATAATAAAAAATGAGACAAAGTATTACTCTATATAATAAAAATATATATATATAAATTGATAAATATAATTACTCTAAACTAAAGAAATCGAAGAAAAAAATTACTTTTTAATTTTTTTTTCGGACTGTGGGCCAGGCCAGGTTAAGGTTTTCTTATTGTTTAGATAAGACAAGTCCAAGCTATATTTATTCTGGCAATGATCAATGTAATAAACTAAAGAAATTGAAGGAAAACAAATTGATTTAAAAAATTGTGGGTTGTGCGCTGGGCCAACATGTCTGGGTATGAATGAATTGCAATTGGACCAATTTGAACAGTTCTCATAACTCCATAGCTCCAACTTTCCCTTTCAATACCCAATAATGAAAGCAAGAATACAACTATACTCACATATTGTTACACTTCAACCAATCTATTTGGGTTGATTTTTGCACGTATTTTATCAGTCTATTCAACTATGATAATCATATAACAACAAGAACGAGGGAGGAAAAAAAAAAGAATTAAAATTTGAACTGAAAGATAAATAAATATTCACCTTAGCTAAGCTCCCTCTTCAACAACTCCAGGAAGAAGTCACTCCAGGTATCAATAGGCCCCGGCAAACACCAGTGCACACAGTCGTTAAACATGGTCACGTTCAGGTTCTGCAAATGCCCGTATTTATTAGGATGCCCATCGGGTCTCAACAGCATTGCCTGCGTAACATCGAACAATCTAAATTTCGAACCCTTTTTCTTCCCTTCTTCCTCGGCAATGCTAAACTCTTGCCTTTGAATATCATACATGTCTATCTCGAATTCCTTCAAAATTGCGTCGTTCCTCTTAAATGGCTCTGTTCTCACGCATTCTCCACCTTGATCGAAAGCCCCATGTTCAAAGTGCTGAGGGGCAAACGCCCTCAAGAAAGCGACGCCCTTAAAATTTTCCAAGCTATTAATTGCTCGAAAAGCTGTCTTCAAAGCCCATCTGTAGCTGAAGTCTTTTGTCATGTGGGTAACGTTGGGTTCTGAGCAGTAGAGGCAGCCAACGAGTTTGCCTTCTAGATAAAAGTTGGTAGGGCGGAAAAACCAGTGGCCAGCATTAATGATAACAAAGTCAAAAGCCCCGATCTTGGTTGTCCAAGATTCATCAAATTCATCTAGATATAGATTGAAAGGGTTTCTGTTAAGCTCAGAATAAGTGACACCAGTCTTGACCAAATATGGCGCCCAATACATGGAAATGTTGAAGTTGTAATCTTTGTATACAAGACGCTTCCTGTTATCATCTGTCGTGTTTGAAATGTCCAAGGGATATGCAACCTTGAAAAAAAACAAGCAATTGCAGAAACGGTTAACATATATCTATGATCTGTGGTTTTGAGCCATTCAAACAAAGGGAAAATTCAGATCTAAGTACCAACAACAATTGCTAGCATGTTCCTTTCAACATTTCAATAATTGGAAAATTTTGGATAATACAAATGAATCTCATCTCTGGGCAATGTTTCAAAATTTTGGCAACACTGCAACACATTCAAAATGATTAAATTTGCCATTTTTTTTTGTAACGAGCGAAACCCGCAGCCACTACCCAAGGATTTGCACGGGGTAAATCCCGCTTGAATTGTGACCCTAGTTGACAAATGACCACAAGGAGATAAACCAGCCTAGGTTACTCATAGCTAACTGACTCAAACTAAGAAGGCCAATAGGCTGCTCCCGCTGGGAGTCGAACTTGTAAATTGTAACCGTGTGGTTAAATTTGCCATTTTGATACCTATGTACATGCAAAAAAGGGCCGAAAACAATCACAAAGATATAGCATGACAATAATCTCAATTAAATGAACACACACTAATAAAAGAAAATTCATCAACAATCATCAGCCATCAAAGGTAATCTTAATTCTTAACAAAGTAAACATAAAAACAATTGTTGGACCAAGAAAGCCAGTGTAAAATGTAGCTTACACTGTATACCTCATTAGGCAAGAAAACTAATATTCAAAATTTGAACTTCACATCAAACTAGATGGCACCTCTGTTATTAGAAAGATTATTACTAGACAAGGGCATCTTATTCTGTTTCTATTTCTACAATCATCCACCCAGTTTACAGCTACACATGTTGTCCCCCCAGTTCACAGCTAAATACAGGCTGTCCTTTTCTCTTTGCCAAGAAATGAACTAATAATTGTAATTAAAGTATAAAGATTCATAAATCATAACATTACCAAAAACTGAAATTTTCTAAATCTCCACAAAGTTAGCATAATTGCCAAATGTTAATGCAGGTAGATACACTATTCAATAAGGTTTAATTACTATCAATAGTACATAATTGTCCTATTAAGTTAGTGTCGGTGGTAAAATAAGGTTTAATATCTTTGCCCTTGCCTACAAAAGTCGAAATTCCCTGGCCGCACGACCCAGAGATAGGTGGGACCCGGTATTCAGAAGGATATATCACGGTGACTCAACCGCCAACTAAGTGGGACCGAGTAAGGAGTCCACCACATTAGGTGATAAGGACAAATAGTTTAACACAGATCACATTCATTTAGGGTTCTAAAAATAACTGAAATTTGAAATGGAAGAATTCAATTGAAAAAAGATTGAGAAGAAAAGAAGGTAATTTAATTTACCCTAGATAAGAGGCAAACCAGTGACTGCATATGATTCCTTGCAATGGAGTCTCCAACAAAGGCTAAAGATTTGCCTCTAACAAGCTCCAAAAATTCGCGGGGATCGAAAACGGGAAGATCACACCCGTCGGGCTTCCACTTCCATTTCAAATACCCATTATCAGGCCTGCCAAATTTCATGCAATTCTGATGCTCTTGGATACTATAACAAGTGTTATTCGTATAGTACGGCGCTTCCGGATTCGGAACCCATTCTCCGGTGAAAATATCGCACTTTTTCAGCCTCTCAGAACCGCCGTTCTTCGCTTGAAGTTCAACGCCGCTTTCTACACTAGACTCTTTCCGCAGATCTTCTGGAGGGGAAAGATTAGCACTGGCGTTTTCTGCTTCCTTCTTTGGGGGATAATGCTCAACTTCAACAATGTTTTCTGCAGAAAATCCTTTCGGCTGATCTATTGGAGTGTAAATACTAGAATTTTTATCTTTTTCCGCGTGATCTGTGCAACGGAAAGGGTAGTAGAGAGGGAAGACGGTGAGAAAGATTAAGACTAGGGCTAGCAGTGGGATTAACTTGGGAGTGTTCAAGAACGCGGGCTTTTTAACGGTGGGAAACTCCATGGACGATAGATCAGACATGGGAGCTGAGCTTGCTTCAATGGAGTAGAGGAGAGGACATGAGCGCGTGGATGGTCAAAGAAGAGGAGGTTTTGGTAGGGGATGGGTGGGGCTCCTCACTCTTCATTCCTCATTATATAAAGCTTTTGGAAATCTGAATCTGATAGGAAAGTCACGTACTTTCTGAACCCAACGTGAAACTTCGTTCAACCAATGAATCATATAAATAAAGATATGTTTGTAAATTGTAACAGAAGATTTTCACCCCTAAAATTGGCTGGAATTTAGCTAGATGTAGAAATTTTTTAGGGAAAATGATATTTTTGTTCTTACTGGTTTAATCAATTTGATGGGTCAACCAATTCCCCAATGAATGAAAGTCACCTCACGAGGAAAAAGTTTGAAAGAGAAAATGAAAAAAAAGAATACTTTTTTAAGAATAATACTATCATTTTCATATATACGGAGTAATATTATTAAGTGTATGATATAGTTGTATAATTGGATACATATAAGTGTAAATTATTTCATGGATGAGGTTTATCTTACATGGTGGATCTTGTACAAAATTTAGTTGAATGTATGGAGTTTTACATGGATGAGGTTTATCTTACAAGTGTACGATGTAGTTGAAGGGAAAGTGTATATTATGTTTAATATAATTTATCGCATACTATGTTCATAATATTAGTTTTATATGTTCTTTAACTTAAACCTTAACATACATGATAGAGTAAATATGTAGTTATTCGAAATACGGGTCAGATCGTATTTGAGTATTAGTATAACCTACTTGTTAGTCTAAGTAATGAGCTCGGTAGTCGACGAGAGGTCAGAGAGTTTCAACGCACCTTAAGCACACAACACAGAAATCACACACTTTACGAAGAAAAACAACGCACCTTAAATTTGACCTAAATGCAAAAGGATCAAATTGCCACAGTATTTTTTTTTAATCCTAGACTTTGATCTTGGCAAGATCAATGGCTCTCATTTCAACCCACTTCTGCACCTGAGTACACCATCAACATTTGATCCGTATTATACATACATACATACATACAAATATATATATATATATATATATATATATATAAATATAATTGTGTTCTGGTGCGGTACGCCTTCTCTGGTGCGGTTGTGCGGTTGTTTTAGGTGCATAGTTTCCTTCTTAAGATGCGTGGTTTGTGTGCTTAAGGTGCGTCAGTGGTGAAACTTAAATGTGAGTGCACTTAAAGTTTAAGGTGCGTAGTTTTTCTTCTTAAAGTGTGTGATTTGTATGCTTAAGATGCGTGAGTTGTTGAAACTTAAGGTGCACCATTAAAAACCTTAAGTGCGTGGTTTGTGTATTTAAGGTGCGTGATTTGTGTACTTAAGGTGCGCATGATTTGTATTTTAAAGATGTTTTGTTTGTGTGCTTAAGGTGCATAACCACACAACCGCACGGGAACGCTTCCTCGCACCTGAACCCTTCCACACGCGCGCACACACACACACATATATATATATATAATGTTAGTTTATTATATATATTATATTTAATTATTTTTGTAATTATAGATCATGGTTTTGTTAGAACCGAGTTCATCATAAATCAGGTATGAAAGTACAGAACATGATAGAAAATTAATATTATTATTTTTCGAGACACTAGGCCCAAAAGAATGCAACAAAGCCCGAAATACTGGCCCAAATTAAAACGACGGTCCAAATAATAAATAATGCAAGCTATAGCCCAAACATGAGACTAGAAATAATAAAGGTTAGGGTCATAGACCACTAGACTAGGAGGGAGGTTGTTAATCAATGGATGATGTTTAAGGCGATGGAATGGTGCCTTATATAGTGCAGAGGCCATCCAGATGGTTGACAAATGTATGACATTTGCATGCTTTCAATCTTGATTATACACGTGTCACCACACAGTTAAATAGAGTGCCCTACCTTCTTGTACACAAGATGCATGATAGTTTGGTGGTCTAGAATTTGTGTTGTTATCCTTGAGATTGTGGGTCTGAACCTCTTGACAACACATTTTATATTATTTTGCTCAATGCTTCTTTCTTCACCCTATTGAGTCAAGACTTATCCAATAAAATGAATCCCCGAAGGTCCCATGGCCCCATCAATATATTTTATTTTATTATGTCATGTTAGCTAATAAAATAATTTTATTTCGCAAGTTGAAGATTTTGGTTAATATTTTTAAATCATGTAATTATATATGATATATATACAGTATCCGTTCATAACTATTTTCTCAACCTATTGAAACACAAAGAGCCAATATCGCCTCCACTGAAGCTCAAACCCACAACCTCCTATATAGGAGTGCAACTTAGTGCCACTAGACCACATGTTCTTAGTTACAATTGTGATATTTAATGGCAATTGGGTAAAATTGATAGAGAATGTAAATGTTTGATATAAACTTGTAACCACAAGGTCACAAGTTTGAATTTCAGTGCTCATGAACCTAGGCTAGTTTAACTTCTTATACTCTCACCAAATATATATATATATATCAGTGTTGCAAAAATCCCGCCTAGGCGCCGATTAATCCCCGCCTAGGCGCTAGGCGCCGGTCGACCGCCTAGCGTATCACATTAAATGGTGGTCTAGGCGGCTGGCCGGCTAGGCGACCGCCTAGGCCGCCTAAGCTCCTAAGCTCCGCCTAGGTCGCCAAAGCACCGCCTAGGCGTTGACTAGACAGATTAGGCACGACTAGGCCTTCTAATCGGTCGATTAACTATTGTTCTTTTTTTTTTTAATGGGTTATTTAACTCAAAACAACATGATTTTGAGCGAAATTATCCTAAATTGTACAAACTTTAGATATTTTTTAGGTTAATATTTAATATTTTAGTATTAACTATTAAAGTATTATATAATTTATAATTATTAGTCTTTAAAAAATTAAAAATACTTAAAAAATTTTTAAAAAATAAAAAAATACACGGGCGCCTAGGTGCCGATTAATCCCCGACTAGGCGTCCTAGGCGCTAGGCGCTCGGGAGCGCCTGACGATTTTTCAACCATGATATATATATATATATATATATATATATATATATATATATATATATATATATATATATATATATATATATAACTTATACAAGGCTTGAATAATTTTTTTTTTCCTTTTCCTTTGGAAGTGTTACTGAAAGGCATTGCCAATTGTATACAATACAACAAAGAACAATATGAAGTGCATGACCCAGCCATGTCCATTTCTTGTAATTCCTCACCTGTAACTAAAGTACAAGATAGCCTGAATGCAACAAGAGTGTTATCATCTTATTTAAATCCTAATCATGACAGAACTAAATAAACAGAATCGCCCTAGTCACACTGCATAGGCTTGATGATAGTTTATAGAAAAACCTTCAACTTCTAGTCTGCATATCAAGGAAAGCAAGAAACTGCTGAAGCAAATCACATAAATATAGTTCAGAAGGCAGAGAAATTTGAATAGCAGTTGAGAACATTATCAAAGGAAAACCTCTTTCACTAGGCATTCCATCTCATTTTCTCTTTTTTCTTCTTCCACAAGATTATGAGTTACCTTATTGTGAAATTTTATATTTAATTGATAATCTCAAGCCTTCCCTCAACCACACCCAAGTCCCAACTGTCAAATTGGCATGTGCTGTTGTCTTCTGAGATTATGATGTCTTTACTGCCGCTATCTCATTGAACTCATCAGCATCGTCCCCTACTAAAAGCCCGAGGCTGCCTACTTCTTTCACCACCTTCTACTCCCACCACGTCAATAGTTAATCTTCATCATCTTTGATAGTAGGAACTAGGAAGACGAAATGAAACAGGACTGCCTTCCCCCCACTGCACCCACAAAGTCCTTTAAACTACACAATGCAAAAGGGGCAAGCTTTACCAGATGATTCTGCCGGCCATAAGAGTTTAGCCAACTGTCCAATAGCACGATCTACAGCTTCAAGTCCTTTGAAAACACTCACTTTATCATGACCTACATCGGTCAATTGCCTGCAAAGCCAAGACTGAAACATTTACCTTCTTCTGTTATCCCACATGCTACATTAGATAAACTAATTCAAGCAATAAGATGATTCATGCAATGTTTTTTTTTTATTAGTTACTCTCAAGGAGTTAACTTTGCACAAGGACTGCACAAAATTTATGGATAATATTACAAACAATTAAACATATTCAACACCCCTACAAACAAACAAAGAGAAACATTAGAGGAACACAGTGATCTATCACCTTAGTATGAAGGAACCCAAAGTCATAGCCATCAGATCTATCAGGTTTATGCTCATCTTCTCCAGGTACAAAAATATTGAGGCAAGATTGCAAAGGAGCTGAGAGTGTCTTGACTATGGCAGTTGTTTTGGATGTTAATATTGTCCGGTAGTCTCCTGTTGCTTCAGGAGCTTCTAGAATATCAATCCCAACTGTTTGATGGTAACCTAAAATCAGTGTGAGCATTTTCTTTATGCACACATGCATGCAAGAGAAGAGAGAGAGAGAGAGGAATCTACCTCAATTCAAATATCACAACCTCTTAAAAGGACAACATTGGTAATGTTCTTTCCTTCAGCAGCCCACTTTGCATTTAGTGGATGACAAGAATGCATGAGATCTCCTTAGACAGTTCATTAACAACCGCAGCTGTGTGCTTTGCCTCTTCTGTATCATCAAGAGCCTGGGCCTGTAAAAGAAGATGATTGTCCTTCAATGGGTCTGTTCCTGATATATTTCCACTTAATATTGGTCCCTTTACTAACACACCACATCTAAACTCTAAGGCATACATAAAGATCAATAGATACATCATCAAACTTGACTGTGACACACTAACACTTTCAATAAGTATATATTGTGTACAAGGAAGTGAATATGTGCAAATTTACATGAGCATATTATCTATCAAGAAATTACAACGCACCTCAGAGGTAAACTGCAATGAAGGGATGGCCATCTGTCAAGAGTAGTGAAACACTGAAACTTTAAGTATAAAATAAAGTTTGAAAAAAAAATTTAGAGGAGTTAAAGCTCAATTCCAGTAATTTTGTTGCTTTAAGATCTCTTTCTACCATGGAAGTTTACCTCGGTGTCTAAATTGAAATCTCAATTGCTGGCTTCCTGCAGCAACTATAAAAGAATTTGGAAATCTCAAGACATCATAACAAGTTAACAACTTCCCCAAGGTTCATTGATCAGTTTCCATTAAGTCCAGAAAATAACCAGAAGACATTGATATTTTCATCAATCCTTTCAGAGCTCCGTAAATTGCCTGTGTCTTGGGATGCCTCTCATCATAGCAATAAAACTCAGCCACTTCATCATCAACCTCAACCAAGCTACAACCTGGAAGCTTTTTAAAACCGGTATCCCTCATGGCAACTTTCTGCTTTGCCACATCTTTCCATCTCTTAGCATCACCATAAATATTAGCAAGCATAACATAGTTTGCAGGGTTGTTTGGGTCGAGCTCTATTAGTTTCTGAAGTGCCAGTATGGCAACCTCAATATTCTTGTAAATCCTACATGCCCCTAATAATGAAGTCCAGATGACACTATCAGCTGGCATAGGCATCTTATGCACAAAATCAACAGCCTGGTCAAAATGGCCAGCTCGAGCCAAAAGATCAACCATGCAACCATAATGTTCAATTTGAGGCACAATCAAATGCTCATTGATCATAGATTGGAAATAATGAAATCCCTCTGAGACTAGACCCATGTGAGAGCAAGCACATAACACACCTATGAAAGTTATTCCATCTGGTCTTACACCAGCATTCCTCATCTGACTAAACAAATTCAAGGCATCAGCACCCTTACCATGCACTGCCACACCATTAATTATCGTGTTCCAAGATATCAAATCTTTTTTATCCATGCTCTTAAAAACATCAATTGCATTTCTGACCACCCCACACTTTGCATACATATCAATTAAACCATTCCCAACATATACATTATCAATATAACCAATGCTCTCTGCATATGCGTGTACCCATTTACCCATATCAAGAGCTCCTAATCTAGCACAAGCAGACAACACATTCACAAGAGTGGCATCATTAGGCTGCACACCGGACTCAGTTAACATCCTCTTAAAGGCACCAAGAACTTCAAGAAAATGTCCATTATGAGCATATCCTCCAATCAAGCCATTCCAAGAAAATATGTTTCTTTCCTGCATTGCTTCAAACACCCTCTCACTCCCCTCGACATCCCCAGAATTCGCGTAGCCATTCAACAAAGTATTCCAAGACATCAAATCCTTATTGGGCATCACATTAAAAAGTTTCTGAGCCTCTACCATGTCCCTGCATCCGATATATGCCACAATCATGCTATTCCACAAAACAATATCTCGCTCAGGTGCCAAGTCAAAAAACCTCCTTGCAGAAGCCAAATCACCATTCTCAACATAGCCATTAATCATAGAAGTCCAAGAAACCACATTTCTCAAAACCATCTCGCTAAACACTCTATGAGCAGACTCGACTTTCCTTGCTCTCGAATACAAATCAATCAAGGTAGTACCCACGAATGTATTAGACTTAAGCCCAATCTTGATCACCACACAATGCACTTCCTCGCCTTCCCTTAAAGCATATAACTTCCCACAACACTTCAAAATTATGGGAAATGTATAGCAGTTCGGCCTCTCATCATTGTTCCTCATCCGACGAAAAAGCACCAGCACCTCTCTGTGCTGGTCCTTTTGAAGGTAACCTTTGAACATAGCGTTCCAAAGCGAAGAACTTGGGTAGGGAATTTGATCAAACAGGTGGCGAGCGTGAAGAACTTGATTTAATTCGAAACATTTCAACAGAAAATGAGGGGTCGTGTACTCGTTTTGATTAAGACCGTGGATTGTGATCTGGGCTTGGATTTGTTTGAGGTTCCTTGTTGTCTTGCATGATTGCAATAATGATATGAACTTTTCTTCGAGGAGTCTATGCGGAGGCTTCGAGACCAGGTTTAGAGCAACTTCACCTATTTTTGGAAGAGATGAATGTGCACCATTTCCCCCAAACATTGTTCTGTCGGGTTTCGATTAAAAAACAAGGCGGTCAATATATTTGTAATTTGCATCAACTCGACCCATAATACTATTGGTGGCAAATTATTCCGTCAGCCAGACTAACTTATATTGAATATATAAAATTTATATACTGACCTTTCAAGATGATTGTTCACAATTTATATATTGAATATTTATAATTTACATACTAGATGCTCACAATTCAAAATGTTCAGATAATACGTAACACAGATTCACATTGCAAAGTAAACTCGGTTCATGGTATAGCTATTGACTACGAGAAATATCTTTTTACCCCTACATAAATTATAATTATACAACTTTACAAATTTATGCAATTATTTTTATGTGGTTAATTTTATTTTTTTAATTTTAAATCACAACTTATTATAAATTGTCACATCAGAAACACACTTCAAAACTTATCATAACTTATCATAAATATAAGAGAACGATAATTTTGGTTCAATTATTCTCAAATCGTTTATGCAGTTCTTGTCTTTTAATTTTTTGAAATCTAATCATACAATCACTTCAAATATTGTAAATTTGGTCATTGGCATTATACTCTTCTTTAACGAAGTTAAATGTTAAGATTTCTTGACAAGGACAACATGGTCCTATCCACTAATAAAACTATAAAAGTAAGGCTAAGGCAAGGCACCATCTTTCTTGACAAATTATCTAAGAGCAACCCCAATAATTAAATTTTTTTTTTTTCTAATTTTTGTTGGCAAATTATATCAAGAACCAAGGTCAATGTTGCATTATGGCCTCAAGTATATAAAAATAATCATTTATGTAGATTTAAAAATACAAATAGTATTACAAGTTCATAAAAATGGTACAAATTGATTAATTGTTACTTTTTTTTTTTAGAAAACAATTGTCACTTGAATATATTATTCTCTATTTCTTTTTATTCGAATAAAATCAATATATTAAAAAACTCATTAATAATATTTCGTTGATTTTATAAATTTACAACAATAAATTTATGTAGTTACAATTATAACTTTATATGTAGTGATTTTATATCAATGGTTATACAGTAGATCATTGTCCACACACGTGAACTATGGTCTAATACCACAGTGTTTCAACTAATTACAATGATCACGGCTACATTAGTACCATCAGTATCAACTAATAGAAATGCTACTACGTGCGGAAGGTTCATTGTTTGTATATTATTGATTCATTATTTGTATACTTAAAGTTTGTTATTTGAATATGTAGAAAATAATGAGACTAATTGACTGCTCATTATCCGTATATTCTAGATTAATTATTACTACACTTAAAAGTTTATTACTCTGGTAAAAGACCTTGTAGTCAAGTGGCATAACTGTGGTCCTCCCAAGTGAGAGGTCACAGGTTCGATCCCCAATGGAGGTGTTAGCTCTTCGTGGGATACTACATTGTAACAGAGTCAATAGTATTCAAAAAAATTTACTTAGAAATCTAGAATTCGCATCAACTACAATCCGAGAACTGGTATTAACTACACAAAAAAAAAAAAAAAATCCAAGTTAAAAGCATAAATCAAAACAACAATAAAAACAAATTCATTATTACAATAACGAAGTTACTGCAAATTCGACCTTCTTTAGCTCAATCTTCCCAGGATGATTTCGACACAATTATATGCCAAAAACAATACAGAGAAAAGTAGAGGAAGAGAAACTGGGTAAGATCCAGGAACCAAAAAAGCCTCATATTATTTAATAATTTCACTAACATTAAAGTAGGAGATGATGGGATAATGACCATAAATGAATATTTATAACACTCTCCTTAACAATTATCTTACCACACTCATGCCTGGTTAAAAACCTCATTAGAAAAACCCAGTGAAAAAAACTTAGTAAATGAAAAGAATACACAATATATTATATATATGTGAAATCATATGTTGTCAATTGCCTCATTAAAAACCTTAGCTTAAATTAACAACTTGCTACAAGTCCCACACCAAACAAAATGACAATAAAAGATTACAAATTTCTATATGAAATTGAATTCATGGAGATGACAGATAAAATATTACAATTTTCGATTTCAATAATTAATCAATTAAACAAAAATGCCAAAATCCAAATTAAATAAACATTATTCACAAAAAATAAGAAAAAAAAAAGTCGGTGAAAATCAATAAACGCATATACTGATAACTCATTAGTAATATCAATTATCATTACATCAAGAAATCTAGAAAGCCATATACACAAAGAATCACCAAAAATCATGAAGGCTGCTCTACAGACAGAAGAAATCCATCTAAATCAGAAAAAATCAGTGAAAAAAAATAGAAAATAAACCATCTGCATTAAATAAGAATCAGTGAAAAAATCCTTCATATAAACTCACAGACTTACTTGCATTGCTGTGTCCAGACTTGCAAAGGATTTCAGCTGTCTTCGCTGGTGGTCTCAACTTTGCTGTCTGGACTCTAAGAGTCTAGAGGTCACTTCTCAGTATCTTGGTTGAAGGCACTCAAGGATTCAAGGAAGATCGCAATTTTAATTGAGTTTGAAAAGAAAGTGTGTGTATGTGTATATATATGCCAGCCATCCAATTCTTGAGGTAGATGATCAACCGAATCCATTGCTAATTTCACCGCAATTGATTAGGTAAAATAGTTCTGCAAAGTTTATTTGTTTATACAGGTTGCACGGATATAATAGTAAGAATTGCACCAACCATGCAATTCGTATGCAGGGTAATATTACTCTTATCATTCTATATATGGGAGCTCAATAAGGATTTTCACTTTATCAAATTAAAGCAAAAAAATTAGTACTAGCACATAGAGTTAGTGTCAAACAGGCTTTTGGTGCCGAAATGAGGCAACTGCAAAATGAAATTAAAAAGCACTGTAGAGCACTAAACTTAAGTGTTGGAACTGGAACAATGGATCTTGTAAAGAAGGAAACTCTCTTTGTAGCACGAACATGCACTTCTTTCCTTGCACAATGTTCTTTAATTTCATTTTACAGTTGTCCCATTTTGGTGGCAATTGCAAAAAGCCTATTTGACACATCCATAAGCTAGTACTAAATTTCCTTGATTTTAATTTGATAAAGTGTAAACACTTATCAAGCCTCCATTTATAGAGGTATAGAATAATATTGCCATGCAGTACAAATTGCATGGCTAACACAATCTTACTATTATAACCACACAACCTGTAAGAACAAACAAACTTTACAGAACCGTTTCACCTAATCAATCAAAGTCCACCATGAATTCGGTGGATCATCCACTCCACAAAAATTAGATGGTGGCACAATTCTTACTAGTTCTTTGCACAACTTTTCTGTAGTTAAAACTATCATGCTATTTAATGAGGAAAAAACACACACACACACACATATATCAAAACAACATCATTTTGAAAATAAAAAATAAAAAATAAAAAATCAGTAGGGCAACTGACCTAGTATGAATCAGCTTTGAGTGGAAACCAACAATCAATCTAAAAAATACACAATTCACCCATTCATAATTTATAATTCACAATTCAAGATTTATAAATTATAATTCACAATCAAAATTCACCAATTTACAATTAACAATTCACCAATTACAATTTATAAGACAATTAATATATAGTAAATCTCAGGACAATTTCATGCTTTATGGAATTAGGGTTTAGGGAATAAGGAGGTTGAGGTTCGAACCTGAGGAGCAGCAAGCTGCTGTTGGACGTTTTACGACTGATCGGAGCGGTTGACGGTCGACAGAGCTGCTGACTGAGATGAAGACTGAAGACGGCGACACGGTGAAAGTTGGAGCTACTGGTCGCTGGCTCGCAGCGATCCAACGGCAGTGCGGCTGCGATTCCTTGAAGACGAAGTGGTCCTGCAGCTTTCTCGTAGAAGTTTGTTTGAAGGGATTGTCGTTTGCGTACAAGGCAGGAAAAAAAAATTAAATAAATAAAAAGTTAATGGCGTTGTACAGATTGCTTGACTGCTTCAAACTTGGAAGGAGAACAGAACAGAATCATAGTTTGGCCGATGATGCCGCGATGTCGTTATGAGTGCTTCGAAATTCGACGGCGCTATGTAATGTAGATCTAGGAGCGAGGAATGGGAGAGTGGGCGCAGAGTTTAAGTAACAATCGCTCCCTTTCCTTATTCTCCTCTCTCAAATAGCTAAGCTAGTACTGGGGACTAGTCATGTGCCCGACAGGGCACGCGCTTTGCATGAAATATCTACCCAATGACTCAACATTTGGGAATGGAAAATGACTTTTTGTAACTTTTGAAAGTATTGCTAACAACATTTTTAAACGACAAAAATCGTCTTAAAGGATCTTTATCCGTGAGAGGAGTCGAGTCAATATGAAAATGTAATACTTATTAACGAAAATGTAATACTTTTAAGATAGAACTTTTGTCAACTTTTCTATGTTGTTAGTCATATAGTCAAGCTGTAAACATATGAAACATGTTCTTGTGGTATACATTGACATTCCAGCTAAACTTTAAGACATGAAGATTTTTTTTTTTCTCTTTTCCTTTTTGTTTTGGTTGGGAAGTGTTATTATTGAAGGCCAAGTGTATACATTACGACAAAGAACATGAAGAGCAAATACAGTCATGTCCATTTCTTGTAATTCCTCATCAGTAACTACAGTACAATGCAGCTGGGGTGTTATTATCATCTTATTTCCTAAATCCTAATCTTAAAGCCTTTAACTTCTAGTCTGCATATCAAGGAAAGAACATAAATATAATTCAGAAGGCAGAAAATTTGGAATAGCAGTTCAGAACAGTTAGCTATTTTATCCATCTCATTTTCTCTTCTTTCACAAGAAGATTATGGTTTACCTTATTGTGAAATCAAATAATCTCAAGCTTCCCTCAACCACACCCAACGCTCAAATTGGCATGTGCTGTTACGTTTTGAGATTAAGATACGTCTTTATAATTCCCATCATCTCACTCCCGGGAAAGCGTCCAAGACAACCTCTCACCGCTGCTATCTCACTGAACTCATTAACACAGTCCCCGCTAAAAGCCTTGCTTCTTTCACCGCCTTCTACTCCCACATCAATAGCCAAATCTTCACCAGCTTTGATAGTTGGAAGGGGAAATGGGTCGAGCGAAGTTTCTAACAGGACTGCCTCTCCCCCCACTGCACCCGCAAAGTCCTTCAAACTACACAATGCAAAAGGGACTGGTTCGAAGCTGTGGTCTCCATATTCAACAGGTGTAGAGTGGTCTCCGGTGACACAAATGAAGAACTGGAATTCCCCAGATGATTCTGCTGGCCATAGAAGTTTAGCCAACTGTCCAATAGCACGATCTACAGCTTCAAGTCCTTTAACTTTGAAAACACTTGCTTTATCATGACCTGCATCGTCAATAGCCTGCAAAGCCGAGAATGAAATATTTACCTCCTTCAATTATCCTACATGTTACATTAGATACATTATGTCAAGCAATAAGATGATTCATGTAATGCTTTTTTTTAACTTGTTACTCTCAACTCTCAAGGAGTTAACTTTGCAGAAGGACAACACAAAATTTATGGATTATGCTACGAACAATTAAAAGTATTCAACACCCATATGAACAAAGAGAAACATTTGAGAAGCATAGTGATCTATCACCTTAATATGAAGGAACCCAAAGTCATAGCCATCAGATCTACCAGGTTTATGCTCATCTTCTCCAGGTACAAAAATATTGGGGCAAGACTGCAGAGGAGCTGAGAGTGCGTTAGCTATGGCAATTGCTTTGGATGTTAATATTGTCCGGTAGTCCCCTGTTGCTCCAGGAGCTTCTAGAATATCAATCCCAAGTGATAAACCCAATCCAGCTATAATCTTGGTAGGAGCTACCATGCATGGCGAGAGCCCATGTATCTTTTCAAATTGAGGAACCTAGACAAATTAAACAAACCACCTGAGAATAAAAAGTTCATAATCAGAAGCAAAATGATTCTTTTTTGGTGCTCTATTGTATGCTCAAAGCACTGTCTGGTAGAAACTCGAAATCAGTGTGAGCATATATTCTTTATGCATAGATGCATGCAAGAGACAAGAAAAGAGAGGAATCTACCTCAATTCGAATACCACAACCTCTTAAAAGGACAACATTGGCAATGTTCTTTCCTTCAGCAGCCCGCTTTGCATTCAGTGGATGGGCAACAAGAATGCGTGATATCTCTTTAGACAGTTCATTAACAACTGCAGCTGTGTGCTTCGCCTCTTCTGTATCATCAAGAGCCTGGGCTTGTAAAAGAAGGCGATTGTCCTTTAATGGGTCTGTTCCTGATATATTTCCACTTAACTTTGGTCCCTTTACAACCACACCACATCTATGCTCTGTGGCATACCTAAAATAAATAATCAGCATTAACTTCACTCCCTCATTCGAAAGATAAAAGGAAATTTTTACTTTAGAAGCAGCAGCAAGAAAAGGGTTAATCCCCTATTTTAAGAGTCTAAAAAGTATAAGCATGAATATATTGTGTTCAAAGATTTAATTCGATCTTTTTAAAGTTCAACGGCCTAATTGATATTTCACTAATAGTTAGGAGGGCTTCTCCCTTTAAAAAAAGAAGAAGAAGAAGAAGAAGAAGAAGAAGAAGGATTTAGAACTTTTTAACTCCATAGACCATAGGTGACAAGCAAGGATCAAAGTTTTAGGTAAATGAAAGCATATGTACCTGACTCTAACTTCATATTCAGGAAAAGATGGAAGCTTCATTCCATCCAAAGCTGCACAGAGTATTGGCCCTTCTTCTTCAAAATGTCTATCAGCCCTCCTGTTGATAACTATTCCAGTGGCCTCATCAAGGGTTGCAAAGTTTGACTAGGATAACAAAGTTAGGTTAAGGGCAAGAAGTGACAGAGCTTATGTACATATAACACAAGGAATCAAAAGGCTGGACCCAGTGCAGAAGGCACCACATCATACAGTGTAAAAGGGAACAAGGTCATATCTAACATTCCAACCTCCCTAGAATGAGTTGCAATTCAATACATTAAAAATGACAGAAAAAGGTCATTGGCACTGCCAAAGCTCCGTTTGTATGCAGAGACACCTCTTTATTGCTTTTCCTAGTAACCCATCTGATGCATAGCATACAAGAAGAGGGAGAAAGTAAAACTATATTAAATGACAGATTTCAATGTATGATGGATAAGATTGGCATATTCAACTGGTTACTCAAGAAGATGCATAGTGGCATAGTCAGATATAGCACAAACACATATTTAAATGCAAAAAAAAAGGGCAATGGGAACCATATATACATACTTTAAATGCAATATCACCAGGTGACATTGCCAGTCCAGCACCCATAGATTCAAATGCACCTCGGCCCCGGTAATACACCCTGGGATTGTAACCCAACAATGACAGATGGGCAGTATCACTTCCACATCCAAGGCCTACTTCAACAGGATCCATTAGACCACTAACTCCAGCAGAAGCTATAGCATCCAAATTTGGTATTTTTGCTGCTTGCATAGGAGTCTGGTAACCAAATCTTGGCAGAGATACATCTCCCAAGCCATCAATAAGCACAAAGGCCACCCTTTTCTTTGGATGCTCCGAGTTACCCATTCTTAATTCAATAAGCCCCAGCAATTCTTCCCTCTAATTTAACAATTAAATAAAAAGCATAAAAATGGTAGCTCAGAAGTTTCAAAAAACATTTCATATATGCTACTTGGCATGTTTGAACAATTTCCCCACTCAAAAGTTTCTTCACGTATTGATTTCAATCAAAATCAAAACCCTTCCCGACAAGCTCAATAAACTTAAAAGCACTCAAAAGTTACATATGTGATATATCAAGACAAATCGTTTCATGTATACATAGAATTGGGAATTTCTTCCGTTATTACACAAAGCAAACCATAAATGATAAGAGATAACTTCAAAAACTAATTCGACATGGGATGATAATACCTGAAAGAAAATGTTGAATCACGATTCTTGATTTGTAAACTAGTAAAGGGAGAAGATGAAAATGAATGAAGGAGTCAGGGACGAAGCCAGAAGGGCATTATCAAAGAGAGAACCAAAGAGAATTATCAAAGTAGAGCTCAACTGCAATAGTGCTAGAGGATAACAGAAAAGAATTCACATAGTATCCACTTTAGCTTTACAGAGTAAACATAGCAAGCTAATACAAAATAAGGTATCACAGCAAACTTTCGCATATTTTAAGAAGAGGAGCATTTTGAAACATTTAACCACCACTGCTTACAGCCACATTATTTAAACTTGAAACACATTGAACTACATCAAAAGAAAATTTCCACAGCTGCTTTGCTAGAAATATGTACTTTCAGGCTTTACCCAAATTACCCAAATTTGATCAAAGAGAGCCACCAAACAGCAACAATTCCAACAAATTTGATCACATATGAGTATATGACATACCCAAATTACAAAACACTGGATATTCAATTATAGACAGATACAAGCAATTAGGGCAAAATTCAAATTAGGAAAAATTTACAACTCAAAACTTAGGGAACACAATTGAACAAATTAAGATTTATAGACGGAGTCGACGAACTACGAACCTGAGGCCTGAGGGTGAAGACCAATCCGGCGACGGTTGAAGCTTGAAGATGACGCTGGTGTCTACTGGCGAAGGCGCGAGGCAGAGGAGTACAGCATCGGCTGGGGCGTAAGAAGAAAGCAATTAAATAAAACTAAATTTAAAAAATTATATATATACATACCCAAAACGACGTCGTTAATGTTTTTTTTTACTTTAATTTTTTTTCTGCCTTGTAAGCAAACGACAAATCCTTCGTCTTCAGGGGACCACTTCGTCTTCAAGGAATCGCAGTCGCACTGCCGTTGGATCGCTGCGAGCCAACGACCAGTAGCTCCGCAACTTTCACCGTATCGCCGTCTTCAGTCAGCAGCTCTGTCGACCGTCATCCGCTCCGACCAGTCGTAAAGCGTCCAACAGCAGCTTGCAGCTCCTCAGGTTCGAACCTCAACCTCCTTATCCCTTATTCCCTAAACCCTAATTGCATAAATCATGAAATTTTCCTTAGATTTACAATATATTATTTGTCTTATAAATTGTAATTGGTGAATTTTGATTATGAATTATAAATTATGAATGGGTGAATTGTGTATTTTCTAAATGTGATTGTGAATTTATAATCTGTCATAGATTGATTAATTGATATAAAATACATTTTTTTTTTTTGGTTTAGTTTTGGAAAAAATGTTTTGGTTCAGTATTTAAATTGTTTTTATTGGTGTTTGGTTTTTTGTCATCAACATTTTTTAATTGCTTGAACTCTGCCCCTACTCAACATTTTTATAAGAATTTGTGTAATTATAAAGAGGAAAAGCAGATTGTGCTCTCAAAATTGTCGGTAAAGTTTTTATTTTCGGAATAACTACGCAACCCAAAATCCTCACTCCGATAGAACTAAGCAGATTGTGCTCTCAAAATCTAACTCCAAACAGGGACGGAGCTAGCTGCCCCAACTGCCAAAAATTAGACAGGCTCAAAACGAGTGGTCCATGAAATCTAATGCTAGATAGCTCTTCCATTAGTTGAAAATTATACTATAGTATGGATTTGAAAATTCTTCTTTGTTTTTGTGTGTGTCTTTTGTTGTTGTTGTTGTTTTTTTTTGTTATTTATTTTATTTTAAATTTTGAATCTTGTGTGACTGATGTTCATAACTTTTGTTCAGTGGTTGGTTGATTCAAACACATGGTGGTTTCCAACATTCTAGTAATCTAGTAACTGCTGTCTTATCATTGAGCTGCTGAATCTAATGATGGAATTTTGATTATCATTGATGTTGATGGCTTGCTCTGCTGGTGCAAACACTGAAAGTCAACTTGTCAAAACTTTATGTGTAATTGTCCTTAAGGGTCACTGGAATAATCTGTTGAAACCCAAGATTGGTTTATCAGTGACTTCGACAATTATTAATCATACGCTACTCACACTCTCTCCCTGTTGGTTCTGGCTTTCTTGGTCATTCTTCAAATGGGTAGAAACAATCCCGAATTACAGGCACTCTTTGCAATCTTCTTGGAGTATGATTTATATACTCACAAAACATAAACATTTCAAGAGTGCAAAAGATATGCTTCACCAAATTGCACGTAAAGATTTCTTGTCCTCGCCCACAGTTCTGAATGCCCTTGTGAGGAGTGATGATGACAGCGATGTGAATTCGCAAGTGTTCAGTTGGTTGTTGATATTTTATGCGAATTCAAAGCGCACGTGGGATGCAATTCAGGTGTTTGAGCATTTAAGGATTTGTAGGATTAAGCCTGACCCGCATGCTTGTACTGTGCTCTTGAATTCATTGGTCAAGGAGGGGTTGACTGATACTGTGTGGAAGACATACAAAAAGATGATAAAACTTGGGGTTGTACCGAATATACACATATACAATGTGTTGATTCATGCATGTTGTAAATCGGGTGAAGTGGAGAAAGCAGAGGAAATTTTGAGTGAAATGGAGTTCAAGGGTATATTCCCCGATTTATATACATTTAACACATTGATATCGTTGTACTGCCGGAGAGGCATGCATTATGAGGCTTTATCTGTGCAAGATAGGATGGAAAGGGGAGGAGTGGAACCTGACATTATAACATATAATTCTCTGATACACAGTCACTGTAGGGAAGGTAGGATGAGAGAGGCTATGCGTTTGTTTAAGGATATAAAAGAAAAAGCTACTCCGAATGAGGTTACATATACCACGCTGATAGATGGTTATTGCCGAGTTGGTGATATAGATGAAGCTTTGAGATTGCACAGTGCAATGGAAGAAAAAGGTTTGTGTCCAAGGGTTGCCACTTATAATTCAATTCTCCGAAAATTTTGTGAAGAAGGCCGGATGAAGGAGTCAACTAAGCTATTAAACCAAATGGGTGAGAAGAAAATCGAACCTGATAATGTCACTTGTAACACATTGATTAATGGCTACTGCAAAATTGGAGACATTGTATCGGCTCTGAAAGTGAAGAATAAGATGCTAGAGGCTGGACTCCGACCTGATTCTTTCACATACAAAGCATTAATCCATGGGTTTTGCAAGGCAAAGGATACGGAGAGAGCCAAAGAAGTGATATTTGACATGATTGCTGCAGGATTCTCTCCGAGTTATTGTGCATACTCATGGCTTGTGGACACTTATTGCCTCCAAAACAACAACGAAGCACTCATAAAATTGGCAGATGAGTTTTCGCGGAGAGGTTACTGTGTTGACATTTCATTTTACAGGGCTATTATACGAAGGTTGTGTAAGAGGGGGAAGCTGGATTGTGCTGAAAGGATCTTTGGCATGATGCAAGGGAGGGAGATATTGGGAGATAGTGTAGTGTACACTAGTCTAGCATATACATACTTTAAAGAAGGAAATCCGAGAGCTGCTTCAGATTTGTTAGATGAGATGTACAAACGAAGGTTAATGGTAACCCTCAAACTATACAAAAGTTTGAATGCTTCTTATAAGGACGAGAATAGCGTTCTAGATTTGTTCTGGAATAATGTGATGCAGAGAGGCCTGATTTCCCAGAATGTTCATAATAGTATCCGCTTAAATCTGCATTCTTAGATATTATGGTAAATGGAGACACGAGTTTCTCTAAATATTGTTACCGAAGCAGCAAGAATTGAGGAGGCCACTTGTCCAACTCAAAGGTGTGTAAGCATTGAACAATCTATGAATTACTATTACTTGTATATAATTTAAATAGTCATTTCTTGTGACAAAAAAGTGGAAATCGCCTACCTTAGGATTGTGGAGGGGTAAATCATGGTGACTCCTCTGATTAACAGAGGCTAGACTTTTGCTCATTGCGCACAAGGAGCCCCCTCATTTGAGAGGTTGCTTCCACATTGCCGCTAGTGCTCAGTGTGAGACTCAATTATCCCCTTGGTCTTGTCACAAATTTCACCTCTGTGACTAGTTGAGCTGCCCATGCGGGCTTAAATAGTCATTTCTTGTTTCACCATTTGAATTCAACAAGTGTGACGTGAAAAGTTTGTTGCTTGTCAGTAATCAACCTCTTCATAATTTGGAACTGCAGGTGAGAGTTGTGATTCCTACAACCGCAGAAAACGAGCAAGTGGTGCAGAAAAGACTGGCACTTGTAGCGCATATGAAGTGCGTTCAACACCTGCATGCTGTATGTACATCTCCATTGCATTGATGGAACTTGCAACAAGAACGATGTCTTTGGTACTTCAGATCCTCTGCTAGCAGGAGTCACCTGAACAAAAGTGTTGCAATAGACAGGTAAAAAGACTATTCCAGTTTCACAAGGCTTGCAAAGTGAGTCAAAATCATGTTGAGTAGTGACAGCTGGCATAGTTGTGTATATTGTTTAAACCACAGAAAACCCACTGATTTGGGCTTGTGGCTAGAGGTAGGATTAGCAAGAAATGATGAAAAATGATGGTATTGGGAAGCCTTATTTCAGTTGTGATGTTGAAGTTCATTAAAAGCCCACTAACCTAATCTTAGACAATTTTTTTTTGGAGAAATTCTATTATTAATTAGGCATTCTTAGCATCATCGTGCATTCATGCTAACATATTCTTCTCTTCTTTAAGGTCGAGATTTTGTCAGAATAACAACAATTTGATTCTATATAAGTGAAACTTAAAAATGGTTAAAAAATCTTAATTATTTAACATGCTTTACTCAGTGATTTCGATAGGTCTAACTGTAAGATTTATCACATGTAAATCAAGATGAATATTGTTGATGTGGGGAGGAGGTCAGGAGCCAAATTGATGAAGACATTACATGCATAGACCATAATGGAGGGTTACGTGAGTATTATTATTCATGTGCATTCCATTGTTGGGCTGGAAAGCCATGTGATTGGTCCCAAGGCTTTTCCTCAACTTGTGGTTCACACTTCTCCCTTTTTTTACCTTTTGTTGCCCACAATTAATGCTCCCTATGATCCAATTCCTGCCATGCCTTCTAATTCTTACTTGCCAAATTATACCATGTACCATGGTCCATCTTGTATTGTGGACTTGATTCAAAAAGATATTTAGATTATGTACCTGCAGTTAGCATATTATGTAATTTCAAATAAAGTGAAGGTGCATAGTAGATTAATTATAATAGGTACATAACGTGTTAAGTGTATGTATAAGTACATTAATATGTTAATTACATATAACGTATTAAGTGTATATATAAGTACATAATAATATGTTAATTACATGTATATAATTTGAATGTTGTTTTGGATGAAAACCTACAAAATAACCTTGGTACATGGTATAACAATTGTTCTTACTTTCATCCAAAATTATGAGATTTGAATTAGAATTCACGCATCTCCAAGTCTTCTAATTCTGCTCTTATAGTTGACTTTTGTTTCTGCTCTTATAGTTGACTTTTGTAATATAAACCAGTTCCACGTATCACATTTCGTAGTATATTTTTGTATGAATCTTTTCCACTTTTGACTGTTATTGATTTCTAAGTATTTGTTTTTTCATTTTTAGTGCATCATTTTGATTTTTTCTTTTTTCATATGTCCTCCGATAATGTTTCACCGAGAGTTAAGGAACAAAATTGCCCTTTCATTTCCAAAAATAACTTGGAGTTGACAATTTTTGTACCTGTAGCTATCATATTATGTGTTAGCAATTATAAAACTATTTGTTTAGATGTACAAAAACTGTTAACTTTAGGTACATAATGTTTAACTGAAAGTACATAATTTTATATCAGAGTTCACAATGAAATATGAATCCTGGTCCATAGGATAACAATTGCACACACCAAAAAAAAAAATACTGGGGTTAGACAACATCAATCATGTTAGTAAATAGCAAAGCATGAAAGTTATTCTGATGACTCATTTAAAAACATGCAAACCAAAAGAAGGGTGATCATATGATAGGTCATAGGTAGTTATCTAGTTTACGCATTAATTTGCCTCCATAAGGATATGAGAAATCCTACACTCAAAATTGCTGTGGTGGTCCTCCCTGACAGCCTCCAAAAGATTACAATTTGAGGCTAGTATTCCACCCCTTTCCAACAATGCTTTCAACATTGGTTGTGTTCAATTCAATGTCCCGTGAATTGAAGTGTGGGGGAATATGTGTTTTAACCTCAAATGAAAATTCTAAAATATTAAAAATATTCATTCAAATGAGATTTTAAAACATTTTCAGCAAGATAAATAAATACTGCACCGCAATTAGTAAGAAATAAGAATAGGTCAGCTATGGGTAACCTAAGCAGCTAGGCTGGTTTACCTCCTTGTTGCCCTTTGCCAGCTAGGGTCACAGGGCGAGGAAAACAACCTCGTTAAAACAAGAATACATGAGTAAGCAGACAAAGGTACTAAAAGCAGAGGTCTCCTTGTTTCTTGGAAGCATATATACACTTGCCAAACATGCTTAAGTTGCCTACATGAGAGCAGGAGAGTGTGAACTGTGAATTCCTATTGTGAGCTGTAACTCCCAAAGCAACTACTTTTAACTGATTCCAAAAGCCAAAGCTACCCGTACCCACATGACAGAATATCCAATTGCACCTTGGGTCCCACCAGAATCAAACCCAACCACAAGATAACATAGCAACTTTTCCAACCCATTGTTTGCTGACAAGTGTCGTCTCCTGATTCTCTCTTCAATTTGGTAGTTGGCCACTGACCACTGTTATTTCCCTTCCCTCACTTGCCCATAAGTTCAAACCCAAGCTCCCAAGCAGACCCCCAAAACACACATTTGAGACCAAGAAAGAGTTTTTTTTTTTTTGAAAAGAAACTTCAAACATAAATGTCGAAAGAGGAAAGCAGCTGTGGGGATTTAGATTTTGGTGGTAGCAGCAACATCAAAACTCATAATTGGGCTAGTGTATGTCATACCTGCCATTCGGTGCCATGCTCCATCAACTGTCGGACCAACTCAGCCTACCTCAGTGCTAGTTCTCAAGGTTGCATGCATGCCACAAACCGTGAGACATCCGCTCACGAGCACATGTGGTTGTGTGACTCTTGCCAGCGCGCTCCTGCTGTGTTCTGGTGTAATGCAGATGCAGCTTCTCTTTGTGCTGATTGTGATGCAGACATCCACGCTGCCAACCCATTGGCACGGCGCCACCACCGTGTCCCACTTCTAGGCACCGTTTATGGCCCTCCAGACACTGACCAAGGCGGTGGAGGTCCCATGATGATCACTCATGCTGGAGATGCCACAGAGGATGATGGATTCATGAGGGATGCAGAGGAAACAACCTTGGATGAAGAAGATGAAGATGAGGCAGCTTCTTGGTTGTTGCTTAACCTTATTCCTGCCAAGAACAACAACAGTAGCCAAGGTGGTAACAACAGTAATGGTATGTTGTATGCAGGTAAGGTTGAAGATGCGTACTTGGACCTTGTGGAGTACAGTTCTTGTCAAGACAACCAGTACAGTGATGATTATAGCATAAACCATCAACAGCAGTACTCTGTACCTCAGAAGAAAATGAAATATGAAGGGGATTGTGTTGTCCCCGGTAAGGGAAAAAATCAGCTCCAATATCATCAGCATGGGAGTTTCCAGTTTCTTGGGGTGGAATATGAGAATTCCAACACTGGTTATCCAGCTTCAATTAGTCAAAGTGTAAGTTTTCTTGATTTCATCCATGTACTCCCAAATTATACAGTATTGTTTAGCGAATCCTTTTTCTCTATTGGGGATCAAGGTATTTAACCACAGAATATGTTTTAAAGTAAACTTCCACTGCCAAAATTGAAAACAGGTTTCCATTTCCTCCTTTGATGTTGGTGTTGTTCCTGAGTCTACCATAACTGATGCCTCATTCGCCTACTCAAGACCCTCAAAAGGAACGATTGATCTCCTATCTGGTCCACCAGCTCAGATGCCGTCACAGCTTACTCCAATGGACAGGGAAGCTAGAGTTCTCAGGTACAGAGAAAAGAAAAAGTCTCGCAAGTTTGAGAAGACCATCAGGTATGCCTCAAGAAAGGCCTATGCAGAAACCAGGCCAAGGATTAAAGGTCGATTCACAAAGAGAACAGATGTGGAGACTGAAGAGGACCAGATATTCTCCACAGCATTGATGGCAGAGGGTGGATATGGCATTGTTCCATACTTCTAAACCTAGCAACACAGATAACAGAATTCTCCATAGCTACTTACAATACAGTATTTTCATCATATAATTTGACAAGTTGTGCTATTAAATTCCCCGCTCTGTTGTAAGTACCGATAGATATGAATATTCATTTAGACTCAGTAGATGCACACAGATAAATAGTCATTGCATATATATTAAATGATTGACAATGGTAATTTTTGTTTTTAATTTTTTATTACTAAAAAAGGAACAAAGTTCACCTAGAAGTAATGGAATAATGAGAAACACTTGGGTACTGAAAAGCTTACAACTTTTTGCGTGTTGCAGTATAATTGAAGCATGAGGCTACTTTTTACTTTTCATTGGGGTCCTTCCTTTCCATGGACCTCGTTCTTTTTGAATGAAAATAATCCCCATACTCTTGCCCAAAATGAGACAAGTACATGGAGACTTGGTTGGATTACGAAACAAATACTTTGTAAGAAACAAAAATCCATCAGAAGGGGAAGTAAGTTGCAATGAATTCAGTAGCTGCAATTACATATATAGGGTTCATGATAAACCTTAAAATGGTGTTATAGTGGAAAGTTTTGAATTCCAGTCAGTGCTAATTAAAAGCTAAAGAAATCGCATTAACCTACCCTCATTGGCAAAGAGCTAAATAGTGAAATTTTAAAGCAGGAGAAAAGGAAATAACATGTTTAAGAGTATAAATACTCTATTCTAGTTTAAGTTCCAAAAAAAGAAACACGATTAACTAGAGCTCTGAGAAATTTCTTTATGCACAAAATCTCTAATTTAGATGATCATGAAATGAAGCTAGAAGACTTCAAACAGCCTAAAGAGATATGCCATCAGGATAACAAGATTGCCTTAATCTAACTATGCCCATAGCTGAAACCTAAAGTTCACTAAATTATGTGCACTCCAGCATATCATAGTTTTAGCTTATGTACTCATAAAGGAGAGGACATGTTATAGCTTAGTAGAACATGTAGATACAGGCTACAAGAGAGGATAATTGTGGCTTCCAAGTGCCATCGAAACATGGTTCAGTTATTCACTTTTTTTGACCTTCATGATCCTCAAGTCTTCTTTCCGATTTAGTGCTTTCATTCTTTCAATAGCACTTCTTTTACAACTCGAGTGCAGAACCACACTCACCAGTCACCACTGTCTCATAAGTGTTTATCAACACTCAGAAACAACAAACTGATGAAGAAGGAAAGGTGATGTCTATTTGACATAGATAGGAATCTATTAGTAATTTTAAATCATTAAAGCCAGCATATTCAACTGAACTATCCAGGTCCAGAGGAACTTTTAAAACTTATCCCTACTCTGAACCACACATCCAAGCGATGAAGGAAATACAAAGAATTGTAACTATGTATTAAATTGTTTTAGCATGCTATAATAAGCAGGAGGATAATTCTAACCTAGATTAAGAAGGAACACGGATATACGATGTAATAAAAGAATAGAACACTTTTACTTTTGTGAATGTAACCTCCTGATAAAAAGTTAAATTTGTTTGTCTTACCTAGGCAAGGAATAAATTACTTTTGCATAAAGTTGAGAATTTTGAGGCTCCAAAGCCGATACCCTGTATGTTGCACATATGTAACCAAAGAGGTCCTTACTGATCTAAAAGAACACAGTATATCTATTTCTGTTCTGCCATTTGTTGATGTACACACTTGTTTTTCTTTACCCTATATTCTCTGGTTCTTTTTTTTTTGTTGCTCTAGCAAACAACCATGAAAAAGGAATCATCATTGAGCCACTGTGTTGTTATTCAAGATTGTAAACCCTGATGGAACTGATTTTTTACCATAGTACTGATAAAAAGGCTACAAATCAAATTGAATATTTGGAACAGATAACTGATAAACATAGATTTTGGGATATTAAGATCAACAATGGTCAACCTCCAAAATTGTAATTGTATATCTTGTTTTTGTCTCTTTTATTTTGGGTAATTAGATCACTACCCTTTTTTAAAAAAAAATGTTTTCAACATAGCATGTTAGTTTATTTCAGTTCACAGTTAAACATTGAAAGCTTGAGTTTGAAAATTTTGAACAAGTTAAAACTGTACCTTTGCCTTTTTGGGTGAAAACTGTTTAAAGAGAGAAGTCTCACACAAGAAATGAAAAGGAAAAAAAAAAAAAAAAAATAGTGGCCTTAAATCCAGATAGCTAATTATGTTATTTATTCTTCCAGAGTATGACCCGTGCCTTTTCCACAAGGCCTTTCCTATCTTTTGGCACTTAATGTATCTGTTTCTGCTATGCTATTCGATGAACCTTGTTGCTTTTTCCACAGAGTTGCATTCCAGCAAGGATTCTCATCAACATGATACATTGTTATCCAAATGCAAAAAGAAATTAAAAACTAATAACAGAGGCAAACTCTTGAAGATATCTAAATCAAGCTTGGCACAATTACTAACATATTATCACCTGAAAAATAACACTGCTCAAATATACACAAGAATGACCAGGTACACCAGATAACAAGTTCAAAAATTAATTTTTGGCACTAGAAAGGATGGCAACATGAAATTCAGGCCATAATTTTCCTCCTAATTTTCTTCTTTTCCCTCTTTGAAGATGGGGATGAGTTAAAGCAGGCGACTCTATACTTTAAAAAAAGCATGCTACACTTCTAAAATCAAAAGTAGATTTAAATTAACAGTCACGAAAGAAACATGAGAATCTTTTATTTTGGTGCTACTTTAAGAAAGAAATGAGAAATTCCCTTGAAGTGACTGTTGCTGTTTGTCTAGCAGAGCTTACTTAATTAGATCAGTGAGATTATAGCCACAAAGACTATGGAGCTAACTTAAGCCATAAGTAACTGAGATTTGATTATGAACTATTCACCATTTCACCATCCAAGTTTTGCCAAACTGGCCTATAGCTCCAACTATAGTACCAAAATGTCCATCTCCGCTCATGTTATCCAACACTAGAACTATTGTCCAAAAGAAACGTGCAACGAGCGCATTTGTGTCGCATTCTCAAATTCTAGCCTCAGATTCTAATTTCATCTCCCATATTCACCGCTAAAATTATTCCAAATCGTACAAAATACAATATAATGGTCCATGCACACTCATTATGTCCAGATTATGACTGAAACACGCAGCAATAAATTAAAAGCACTTGGAGATCTCTTTTGCAGTATAGGATAATTTCAAATATGGATTAAACTAATTAAAGAATGTTAGCGAAATTGATCTGGTGAATAAACTCACATAAGAATAAAGATGCAGGAGGGTTTACGGTTTACCTGCCACCGGCGGGAAAGAGCCTCCGCTAAGTGCGATCACGTCTGATTCTCCTAATTCCGTCATCGCCTGATTTGCTATTGTTCATTTATGGAATGGGCCGATGGAAGTTGGACGTTAGATGATGGCTATTTATGATTGAATGGGCCGTAAAATCTATGTTCAGAATGGCCCAATGGAAGTCCAAGCAATCCTTATACGGCAAATTATTCTGTGGACCCGGATCCAAAATACTTTTACATACTGAATGTTTACAACTAAATGTTCACAATTTGCTTACTGAATATTCACAACAAATTGTGAATATTTAGTATGTAAATTGAGAACATTCAATATGTAAATTGTGATGGGTCCACCTTGCACAAGGTGGACCTAGATCCATAGTATAACTATTGTCCTTATACAATAGACAGGGTTCACGCACCGTAGACCCTCATGCATATGTATGTGTGTTATAAAATTATGTACCTTAAGAGTATGAATTCTATACCTGAAACAAATTAGTAATTGTGTCTTGTGTTATGAATTGTGTCTTGTGTTGTGAAATTTTGTGCCTATAAACACAAACTATGTACTTAAATCAGATTTGAAAAATATTTAAATATATAACATGTGTATGTGTTTTAATTTGTGTTGTGTTTTTTTGGGTATCTTATATTATGAAATTATGTACCTTATAATATATACATTTTCATAAGTTATGTACTTTCGTAGGTTCATACACTGCATGCGAAAATATAATAAAGTTATATATTATAATATATAATAATTAATATCAATTCCAATGCATGCAAAGTTCAGTTCCCATGCAAAAGGAAATTAATATATACATTATATATACACGCATGCATGATGATGCCGAATCCTTAATGATTCACTGGATCCTTCAATTGCAACAATTTTAACGAGGCAATGAACTCATGAAATTAGCCAATTCATGAATTCATGAACTCGGCCATGAATTCGGCCAATTCAGCCAATTCACGAAACATTCGACCAAACAACAATTCGGCCAATTGACATTTTAAGGACTCGGCCATGTCAACAAGAATTTGGCTTCATGGATTCGTCCATTCTCATGGCTTCAGCCATATACTCGACCATTCATGGATTCGGCTAATCCAATATATTTCCCAATTAATTTTCTACCAAATTAAAATAATATTCATAACTCCACAACTCCAAATATTATTTAAGCTTTCATGGTAGTCCATCTGAAATATTAATCACATTTACTATATAAATGTCCAACCGATCTTCTACCTGAGTTTTCATGTTTTTTTCGTCTCTAAGAAACCATTTTGTTTTACATGTCAAAAAGTTGTTTTTTTATGCCTTTAAGTTCTCATTTGGAATAGTGATCCCAGGAAAACGCATCCACAAAACTTCTCCGACCCACATACATTTGGTATGCATAATTAACTAACAATTAGGTGCAATAAGATTAATTAATATATTTGCCTTTAAAAAAATACTTAAAATAGTGACTATTTTCACGTATATATGATAAATAAAAGTCCAAACATATATTAGGATAGGAACAATATTGTAATTAGAAGGTGTCATGATGAGCCTGTCCAGGACCCTATTAACCTCAAATTATTCTAGGGCTAGTAAGTCAGGGTTTAGAATTTTCTAGACCAGAACAAAGACCATATTCGACTATGCTAGAGGTCCGAGCCCCTAACCGGCCAAGGGGTTGAGCTCCGGCTGGCCCTCGATCCATGTTCATAGTTTATCCAAATACCTTGTCTTTTAAAGTTATTTTTGTAATTTTAAAAATTTGTTTAAAGAAAATTTCAAATCCTTTACCCTATAAACTAACAAAAGCATAGATTTAAGAAATGGTCACCTCTAGCCGTAGCTTGTGAACCAACATCTTTTTATACTAATAAAAGCTTGAATTTCGATTACAATTAACAACTTAGCTTCAAACTTAAATCTCAATGATTAGTAATTTAGACTGAAAAATAATTAACTAATTAAAAGAGTTATTTTCAAAAAAAAAAACTAATTAAAAGAGTCAATTACACCATTTCATTGAATTTGAAGTAATGAAGAATCCATAAATGCAAAATGCTCCAAAACACACGTCTAGCGGGGCCCTTTCTTATAAAGCACATAATGTGGGAATTCATACTCGGTTTCAAAGGGTAATGCCACACTCCATCATTATATTCAATATAATATAATTCCTCTTTGTTATTAAAAGAATTATTACGGAGTATTTATTTTGTTATAATAAAGATCTTCTAGTCAATTCCAAGCAGCATGACGGTGACTCAGGTTACAAGCTCAACTCCTAATGAGAGTATTGAGTCTTTGTGTTTAATAGTTTGAGAAAATTTGTATGGACAGCTATTACATTATAACAGATAGTAGTAAAAAAAGATTAAACAATTTCAAAATACATTCCTTTAAATGTTCAATGCACGCAATGCTTATGCCTTCACAATTTTAGCAAGGAATATGGGGGAATTCCTTAATGTAGTGGTTCATATTTTTATAATTATTTTTATAATTTGCACTCCAAACATATGGTCCCTACATGTCCTAACACTATCAACATGACATGTTTGGTAGATAAGAATTATAACTTCTTTCCCCCTAATTTCAAAAGATAACAAAATTTATATTTTGGTATGAAGAAATTATAATTACACAAAATTACAATTAACCAATTTTGAGGAATATATTGCAAATCTTGCCTCACCTAGGAACTGCAATTCTATTATATGTGAGAAGAAAAGTTGGGTTGTATGTAATGACCAAATTAATTAGCCTTCCATAATAATCTTACGTCCTCCCATAGGAATTGCATTTCTACGACCATTTTGGTCATTATATTACTTATTCCCTTTCAATTTAAACCAAACATTATAATAGCACCTTGTTCTCAGATGACATGTACTGACTCTCTCATGGAATGGGAGATCCTGAGATTGAGCCTCAGTGGAGATGTGCTTCAACAGATACTACAACTTACGTAGAGTCAGTAGTACTAAAAAAACCTAATTTGAATTCTTACTTTATTCCACATTATTTCTCTCTCATGTAATTGCAATTACATACTAGCTTCCCTGTCCCTTAATTAATCCCCTTATTACAACTAAACACCCTATAAAAGTCACGGTAAAAAAAAAGAAGAAGAGTAAATCCACACTATGCATGATCACCCGTAAAGAATCCATTAATCTTACTTTGAATAGGAAAGATGAAACACTGTGGTCCTGTTTGGTAAATGGCTGTTAGCTGATTGGGTTGGTAAATGGCTGTTAGCTGATTGGGTTGGCTGTTTGGGTTAGAAGGTATGATTTGTTGATAACATTGGCTATTGTAGAAAATTGTTTGATAAATTAGCTGTTAGCTGATAGCTATTTGGTATAATTTCTTTTCTCAAAAAGCTAACTGAAAAGACTGCTTTGAGTAGCCTTTTTGAAGTTACAAAAAACTTATTATTTACCAACTAATAGTGGTCAAATAAGCTAAAATTGGCTGATAGACTGATTATTTACCAAACAGGCTAAGGCCTGTTACTATCCCAAATAGGAAATCACATGCTTGAGTCCCATTCCGATTCAATCAAGGATATTAGCATAATCATGTTGAACAGATATTATAGATGATTAATTAGAGGGGAATTGATGGAATGGAGAGTTGGAAAGCAATGAATGAGATCCTTTGTGGACGGATGCAAGCAAGAAAACAGTAAAGCAAAACCAAGATCGAAATAATACTGCAAAGTCTAGTCATTGCCCAATGCCCATAGGGTGCATGTAGGCAGTGGTGGGGTACGCGCAGTGCTACATACAATACATACAATTGTGTAACCCCCACGAAACTACTTGTTGCATGTCCTTTTCAATCGTATATATTTCCTAATCCTAATCCATGCATATATAGTACAAAGTACAAACCCAGATTTTTCTTGTATAAATACCCCTACAACAAATTAAAGCTGCAAACCACTTCAAATTACAGAGAGAGAAATTAAAGAGAGAGAGAGAAAATAATGAGGCCAGCACACAACACAACGTCGCCGGCTGACCCCACGGGGTTTCACCGGTGGAATTCGCCGGTCCCTTACCTGTTTGGCGGCCTGGCGATTATGCTTGGCTTGATAGCTTTAGCTCTCATGATCCTGGCTTGTTCTTATAAGAAGCCCGCCGGAGAAAACCAGGATAATAATGATGACACCGATCGTAGTCAAGAAAAACCGCCGGCACACGTGATGATGATGAAGCCGGAAATGGAGCCCAAGTTCGTGGTTATCATGCCCGGAGATCACAACCCCACGTGCCTCGCCAAGCCTGCCATCTGTACTCGCACCGATCCCGACGACGTCGTTTGAATGCCGGAGATCACTTCCTCGCCGCCGGGCCGGCGGTCCACATTTTTCCGACTGCTTTTACGGTTTTGTTTTTAGTTAGGCTTTCTCTTGGATAGGTCCAGCGGAAATTAAATACGTAAATTGATGAGTAGTATTAAAGAGTTTCGAAAAATATGAAAATCTAATTTATATCAATTACACAAACTTTTGTTTTTTTTTTCCTCTTTTATATTTAATTTGATGGTAGAGTTTCTTCTTATCTTATAATCATTATTATTAATTACTTCTTTGAGTTAATTCCAGCAGAGCTCCATTATCTTTGGTGTCAATTTCAAATTTAGTCAACATTATTGTTTTTATCATTTAACATCATATCCCAGATAATTAATTTTTGGACACTTTTAGTCCTTCCATTTTTCCTATTTTTAGTAAGGACAACATTTTTATCTTTTTATATTTTTCTTTGTTATTTTTCTAGTTTCAACCGATTTAATTGGTTTAGGACTTTAGGTAACCTCATCTTTTTAGTAACCATATTTTTCAACCAATTTTTAGTAATGCCCTAAACCAACTAAACCGGTTGAAATCGAAAAAATAACAAAAGAAAAATATGAAGAAACAAAAATGTCCTTACTTAAAATAGAAAAAGTCATGAGCATGACTAAAAGTGCCTAAAAAATAATAGTCTGTGATGTTAAATGACAAAAACGATAGTCTATGACTAAATCCAGAATTGCCACAAAAAATAAGGGATCTTTGGTGAAATTAACTCTTATTATTATTATTATTATTATTATTATTATTATTATTATTATTTGTTAAAGTTCGAATCATCATTCTATGAGAATCATTTAAGTATCTATCGTTTTATGTTTTTTTTTAAGAAAATGAGAGTATTGAAAATAAATGTTGGTTCAATTCTTCAACATTTAATCCAATTCATTCGAAATTTAATGATGAGCAAATTTCTTTTTCTAATAGCCTATATGGCTATACGTGCCTATTTTCTTTGTATAAAATACAATCATAAATTTTCTTTAGCTTCCTTCCTCAATGCAATTATAACAAATTCATTTCGTACATCGCACAAGTGGAAATACTAGTTTAATTAATAATTGATTAATAGTAATTAATATCTTAAATACATCGATTAATGATTTTTTATTAAGGAGGTTAATCGCTTGATAGAGTGAATCTTAGTTACATATTTCAAGCCAAAGATCTTGTGATCTAGTGGCACTCGATTTACACTCCCACATGGAAGGGAGGGGGTTCGAGCCGTGTAGGTTGAGAAAGTAAGCTATGAACCGATAGTACATTGTAACAGAGTCAGTAGTACAGTACTCAAAAAAACTTTTTCAAATGTGAGATACATGCTAACTAAAAGTCTTTAAGAACTCAAAATTTTCAACTTCATTATTAGTATACTTTGAGATTTTTTTTATTTATATATTATCTATTTTGAGTGTATAATATATTAAATTAATTATCTCCACTAAAAAATATAAATCAATCTATTTTGATTTGATCCAAATAAAAAATGTACTCTACTCAGAATAATAAATCAAATGACCACTTAAAATATCAATTTTGATCATCTTTCCAATAAAGGAATTATATTTAATATTTTGTTGTAGATTAAGTTCAGTTTAAAAAGTAATTACTTAATCTAGATTCGAGAGGATATTTAGCCTTACTTCACCTTTGAGAAAAGGAAAGTATGAGATGTCAAGACCAAAGTTTTTGATAAAATGTCTCTTAGACAATAGACACTCATATAGTCATATATGAGTCATGAGAATAATGTCCTTATAAAATGTATGTTTTAAGAGTGGCATAACCTTGAGAAAGACTTCCTCCTAGTTAAAAGGCACCCGTCACCAAACCAATTGATTCTTTCTCTTATTCCCGATTTGGTTATGTTGTATTATTGACCTAGTTCCTATTCCCTTCCGCCTTTTATATTCATGTTATTCATCTCAATCATTACTTGTTTTGTTACATTCATCATCCAATCTTTGTCTAGGGCTAGATTTCTATAAGATTTAGTACATTGTGCTCGTGATTTGAGAACGAAAATCTCACCTTATACTCCTTCAAGCCTTACATCTGTAAAAATTAGAAGGAATAGATATATTTTTTTATAAAAAAATACGGTGGCATTTTCGTCATAATTATTGCCAACCTTACTTTGTAACTTGTAACGCCAATTTTTTAACGAAGTTTACTGAAAAAGTTTGAATAAAAAAATTTTAAACGAAAATTTACCGAAGTTTGCACACTTAAGTTAGGGACGAAAAGTGCAACGTAATGATAACTTAGGGACGGAATTTGCAATTTGAATAACTCAGGGACGAAAAGTGCAACTCCAATGATAACTTAGAGACGAAAAGTGAGCATTACCCTAACTTAGGATGAATTCTACAATTACTCCATAACTTAGGGACGAAAATTACAATTTTCCCTTAATGTGTCATTCCACTTTTAGTCATTTTTTTCAAAACATTTCCGTTGGTCCTAGCATTATTGTGACATGACCACTTTTTTTAATCCGTCAAAATCTTCCTTTGTTTTTCTTCTTGGTAATAAAATTGTTATCAACAAATGAGTCTAATGCAATATTTTTTTTAAAGTACAATTGCAAAAACCACAAGTCTATTTCATAACAAACCTTAAGTCTAGTGTATAAGTTTACTTCATAAAAATCCACAAGAGTTGTGGTTGTATTACCAATAAGAAGAAAAGAGGATTTCGAGTGCTTAACAACACAATTTTTAATGTCATTTAAACATATTTGTTGACCGGTGACCAAAAATGGTCATTCAATAATAATGTGAGGACCAACATGAATTTTTAATTTGAAAAAAAAAAAAAGATGATGAAGACTAAAAGTGAAATGAGATATATAAATCTAGAACTAAAAAGGGAAAAAGACTTAACACTTAGAACTGAATAGACAAAAATAACCTTGTATTTAATATCATTTAAACAATTTTATTAACGAAGGACGAAAAATAAGCATGCTACAATAATACTAAGACCAAACGTGAACGTTTAAAAACAAAAAACTAAAAATAGATTGGTACCTATATGGCTATATATAAATCTATGACAAAAATGAAAATTAACTTTTTATCGTCACAATTATGATTATATTAGTGGTCTAGTTTCCAGCACATATGAGCTGTTTCGTTTTCTTTCCCCCTTTTTCATCGTTTCATTTGTTCTTATTCGCTGTTTGTTATAGAAATGTTCTTTAAAGTACAGTTTTTAAGATTTCTTTCCTTCTTGCTTATTTGGAAACATGCGTGTACCCTTAGTTTTGATTATTAATGTATGAATCAATTTGTCACCAAGCCAGCTCAGGTTTTAGCTAGATAAGGTTCTTTTTACTTGGGGCAATTATGGTGAAATAGTTGATTTGGTAATTATAAGGTTTCAAATTATTTATTGACTTTTATTAATTTAAGTCAACTAGTTATGAACAACCTTATGCACTATTCTTCCTCTAAATCACCGAAAATGCACATCATCAACCATGCAAATACACACTTGTGGAAACCATAGTGCACACCATCGACTATGTAAATACACACATGCGATGATGCGAAAGCCACACTACACACCACCAATTGTACTGTGCAAATGCACACTTGTTATAAAAGGACCTTGTTCCTCCTCTAAATCACGTAGAAATGCACAGTTACGGAGCCCACAGTGCACACTAGTACATTGGCCACAATAAATACACCTAGGTCAATCACAAAATAGTTAATATTATGCTTAAATGTTTTGTTCTTTTGTGAATACTATTGACTCTGTTACACTATATATATACACATACGACATCTAATATCCTCACCATTTGGTTGGGGTCTTGAATCGCCGGAGAAAAAGACTAGTCCAAAACTCTTTAATATGGCGCACTCTATACATATTTGTTTAAAAAATTCTGTTCCTATATTTTTCTTTTTTTTTTTTTATAAATGAAGAAATTTTTTCAATAAATGTACCTTATTATTTTTGAATGACAAGGAAAACTCAGAGCCATTATTCGAGCGTGTGTATTGGATAAACCTCACTGCACTCTTATGTAATAGCCTGCGAACAACACAAGAAAGATAAGTTGCACTAGGAAGACCTTGTGCTACAGGCCAGGTCAGGCTCGATTGAGTGTGTAGCGACATGTATTGAACTTGTAACCTGTAAATATGAGAATTATGCTTCATTCACTCGAATACTCCTTTTGAGCTAAATATATCTTATTTATCCGTAATTTTCATTTTTCAATTACTTATAAGGCTAGCATATATAATTGAGAAGTAACCAATTAACCATCACCTCAAGTGTTCTAAAGACGGAATAATTCTCCACTATCGTAATCACATATTCACATGGTCATATAAAATTAAGATAATACAAATTAAAGTGGAATTTAACGTCACATCTGAAAAAGAAAAAAATAATAATTTAGCCGTAATAATTAACAAAGCCCACCGAATTTGACAAAGTTGGACAACATATATAAATATATTTGGTATAAATCACAATGTGTTTCCGATCCGATATTTCTCCGTTCGTCTTATGGTTCGAATCTATCTGATTAACTCTTGCTCGCTCTGAGAGATACGAGAGTTGGTCCAGAAAGAATCATCAATTGTTGAAATCAAATTCAAAATATCTCAAAATTCTTCCTCACTAAGAGAGTATTTGCCATTTGAGTTACTTTATTATTACAACATATATATTTAATAATGTGGTAATGGATTAGGTTAACGGCCGTGGCTTTTCGGATATGAATTATGTTGCGCCTTTAGCGGCCAAGCTGATCGTTTCTTGATGAAATGATAAGAGAGAGACCTTTAATTTTTAGTTTAAATTATGGTTAAGAGTTTTTGAATATAATATTGATAGTGTAGATGGATTAAATGTTAGAATATATCAATAAGAGGATAACTATGATGAATTATTGAGTATGTAAATTGTAAATAATACGGAGTATAACATACAGAATAAATATAATAGTTATATGAAGGAATTGAAATAGGAGGTTGAAAAGTTGAACTCGATAAGATAATTAGCTCTTGTTAATGTGACGAAGATACTTTTGAATAGTTAGATGATGATGACGATACACACATGAATTTTAAATGGCTTGTTGCGTGATAGTATTTAATAAATAATAAATTAAAATCTTGACGTGATGTTCTTTGGTTGGTCAAGATGAATAATAAGTTAAATGATACGAATATCTTGTAGAGAGTTAGATGGTGAGTTGTTTAATTTGTTCGAGTTTGACTTCCCAACTCGAGAAATGTTGGTAAATCTTTCATAAGTTTTAATTAGGCTTACAGAATTTAGTCTCAGTAATTTAAGTGTACTATAATTAGATGTCATTTTGAGATATTATAATTTTGACATATAATTATCACATAAAAAATTAATTAGTTTAAGATTAAATTATTGGTAAATCTCATTTCATTATAGGTCATTGTTATTGGTGTATGTGTAAGTAAAATAATGCTACTTCCTCTATGGTTCTATCCCACTTTATGCATTTGGTCTAGTTACGAGGTTTAACTGAAGTTATTTACAGTTTAATTTTTTCATAATATTTAATTTAGTAACAGTGCATTACATATTTAGAAATTACATCATTAAACATAAAATTGAATTTAAAAATTATTAGAAAATAACTAGAGACAGAAGAGTTAGATTGATCAGTAAATAGTAACTATGATTGGTAAAAATGAGATAGAGAGAATAATTATGGTATTGATAAAAACAATCTAGATAGATTTTTTTTTTTTTTGTGAGACTGTCCCTGCTCAAAGCGGGCATTAACTGACCCTTCTGAACCTAACACCGCCAACATCAGCCTAAAGGAGCCCCAAAATGTCTTCGGGCAGGGCTCTAAGACTGTTGTACCCGCATCCTTTGCTTGACCAAGATTTGCAAAGAAATCAACACATTTACTGCATTCCCTCATCACATGTGTGAACGTCACCTCCTCATAGACTGAGTAATAAATAGATGGATGTGACTATGTGAGTGGAGTTGTACTATAGATATTTCAATTTTAATAATTATTTCTTTATATATCGATTATATTAATCGCTAATTTAATTTTAAGAGATAATACTTTTTTTTTCTCTCTCTAAATTAATATAATGCAACTATGCAAGTGACTTGACAAGAATGATGCTCTAAATAGTACACACAACATTTTCCATGTTAATGATGGTGGGGAGTTTGCTGAAAAATAAGTCTAAAATGGACAAGGGACAAGGGAGTAAGTAAAAAGATGTAGCTAGATTGCATTGAAAATGTGGAGAAATTTGGGTCTATACCAAATTGCAAATCCATCCACCTCTACTAGCTTTTTGAAGTGGGAGACAAAAACAGATATTAAAATTCATTTGTATTTTGACCCCTGCTGAATTTATTAATTCTTAATTGATTGCTTGTGAAAGGCATGAAGTTGATGGTGTTTGACTAGTTGACCCCAAGTATTTTCTTTATTCTCTATTTTCTCCTATGCTGTCATTATGTTAACCTCACTTGAAGGATGTACTTATTTGTCTTCTGTTCTTTTGGTTGTTTAAATATCATCTCAGCTGCCCTAATCCTCTAAACTTGATGTTCATTGTTCAAATTCTATATGGTCAAGGTGGACAATACATTCTTTATTTATTGAATTTGAAGAAAACAAAATCTAAGGGCTACTTTAGGTATTTTAAAATTCACAATATATATAGAAAAAAAAATTACACGTTGAGATTATATTAGCCTTTA
This sequence comes from Ipomoea trifida, assembly GCA_003576665.1. NCBI lineage: Eukaryota > Viridiplantae > Streptophyta > Magnoliopsida > Solanales > Convolvulaceae > Ipomoea > Ipomoea trifida. Next base: position 3,530,578 of record CP025655.1, read on the forward strand.
AAATGGTTATTAACTGTACTACACCTGTATAGGGGTGACGTGTACTTAAAGAGTTATATTACGGATATTTAAGAAAAAAAAAAAAGAAGAAGAAAGTGAGTTATATTAGGGGGAATGATGGTTTTACTCTATTAATTATGTTTATATTGTATATTATGTTCTTGAATTATTACCATTTACTTTTCCACTTTATAAATTCTTTAAAGTGACAATTTTAACCAAAACCGTTATTGAAATCATCATATTTAATGAAAATGTTATATTACCTCTATTGTTAATAGCAAATGAGTTATTTCGCGTATTTTTCTCCGATTACTTTCCCTCCAATGGATTGCCTCGTATATTTTAAACATACAAAAATTACTAAAAGGATTTTATCCTAATTGCAGAAATTGAAATAAATGCTTGTGTGTGTATAATGTAATATGAATATGAATTGTACTAAATTCTTTGTATCATTTGATTAATTAATTTTCAATGATGATTATAATAAGTAGATACAATAAAATAAAAGGTTATAAAATTTGGTGTAAAAGAATTTGATCCTAGAGTTACCCTACTCAAACCCTACTGTTCTCTCCTCTTTTGTTTCCTTCACGGCCGCCGCCTCCGTGAAGCAAGCAGATCGGAGGCGGCGTCTAATCATCTTCTCCTGCTGCTATCTCCACCTTAGGCGGCGTCCATCTTCATTGTCTTTTCTGCATTCACGGTTTTCTCCTCCATCTCCACCACTACCAGCCGTTACTCTCTTATTTTCCCATTGTTGTTTCCCTTTGCTTTATTTTATTGGTTTAATTTTGTTTGCAGTTTTTGTGTTTTTCCTCTTGTTGTTTTGACGAGTTTCTTCCTCTCGTTTACTTGGCGAGTTCTTTTTTCATAATGCGTGAAACGATAAAACTAGTCATAGCGTACGTGAATCTCATCCTGGGTGACAAACATGACAATGAGAAAGAGACTCCTATGAACTATGATATGCAGTTCAGCCCAATGGAGATATTGTCAATGGATAGAAGAATGGAAATATATACTCAGGTGGTGTGCAAGACTATTCAACCAGTGTCAGTCTTGGGTACGTTTGACCAAATCATTAAAGAAGCTTTAAGTTCGTTCAAAGAATTCGGCTTCAAATTTGTGAAACAGTCTGCGAATCAAGTTTTCTATGTTAGGGAAGTTGTTTCTATGTCTGACTGTAAGGAATGTTTGACCATTCCATTGATCTTTATTGTAAACGTTTCAGCCTATGATTAATGAATTAGCTTCTTTATTTTCAAAAAAAAAAAATTTGGTGTAAAAGAATTTGATCCTAGAGTTATCTTTTTGAAATTAAAAAAAAAAAGGATAATTAAATAAGAAGAAAAAGTCAAGATTTGCGGGATAGGTAGTGTTTGGGTTGGTGGGAAATGGCGTATGCGGTGGATCGGAGAAGTATGGATTTGGAATTTGGCGAAAGAGCGCACAACAGAGGTGTTGGTGTTGCGCACTTCAATAATTGTTCTCCAAACAGTAAAGCACAATTAATTATTCTCATCTCTATCTCACCATTCATTAACCACCATTCACTTCTACTTTCAGTTCTTTAATTTATTATTATTATTATTATTTTTTTCAACTTGAATATATATATATATATATATATATATATATATATATATATATATATATATATATATATATATATATATATATATATATATATATATATATATATATATAGAGACCAAAAAGTAGACGGGAATGTGTAACCAGACCCCATTTACTCATGAGGGGTTTTTTTTTTTTTTTTTTTTTTCTTCCAATTTGAAATAATTGACAGGCACCCACAAGATAACATGGTCATCCTAAATATTTAATGTGATTGTTTGTATTGGTGGGTTGAAATATTACCGGTTCAGATATAAATCACAGTAACTCGTAACTTAATAGACGATAAATTATTTTGTAAATATGGGTCCAAAATACACAATTTACATACTGAATGATCGCAGTTTACATACTGAATGCTCACAATTTAAATTGTGAACATTATTCAGTATCTAAATGGATATGGGTCCATGGTATAACTATTGTTAATAGACATGGCCAAATTGTGCATGCACAAAGGGAATCTGTGCACTTTGTCGTTGCTGAGTTTCGAACCTTGGTATCTTATCCCAAATACTGCCTACATACTGAACTAGTGATCTAAACTCATGTGAGTCACTGTGTGATATTATTTCTTTCTTAAGCCACTACAAAGGTAAATCATGAGACGCGCAATTAGTCCACAGGTCAGATCATAGTTTTCATGTGTGTACAAGTTAAGGGATTCAAACCAAACCTTCCAGCATCCTTGAATCTTTTTCGCATATATGTTTTCAAGTGGGATTCGACCCCCACACTGCCACCTCCGTCATGATCATTAAGTCAGGCAACGAACCAATTACACTAACTCCCGAGGATACTATATGATATTATTGACAAGTTAATTAGTAGAGGAATTGCTTCTAATTTCCAAGCATATATACGACTTATTATTTATAAAGTAAATTTTTTAGTGAAATTTATTCTTTAAAAAGGATCTATATATAAGTTGACGGTGAGTTATACCATATGTTTTTGTGACATATTTTCCACCTCTTTCTATAGTGGGGGACATTAGTGACAATAATTTGCCGTGGCAGCCCAACAAACGCATCATTTAGTTGAATATCAACGTTGTTAAACAAGTTCATTCCCGGCCTCGTAAGTGCTGCGTAGGCAAATCACAAGTTAAATGCATGTACTGTTGATTAATTATTATTATGTTATAAGATGGTTGGGAATCATCAGCAGGTGAAAACGATTGGACTTGTAATTTAATTGGTGTGCGTAGAAAGATGGGGTACTAGGTTTGAATGGAAACAACTAACCTGGAACCAATTCCGTTTGAAAACAAAAAAAGAACCAATTCTCCATCGCCAGTTAATGAAACGTGGAACTATTTTGATATGATCAGACGAAGACATATAGGAAATGACGTGTACTTCAAGCAAACCACTAATCGTGTTTGTTAATTGCCTTCTGCTTTTTTATCTAAATCTAACCGCATCTTTTTGGTACTTCGATTGGTGCTTCCACGCCAATCACGATGATAAAAACAATGATTGTCTTTCTTTCTTTATATATATATATATATATATATAGCAAATTGTCATTTTGGTCTACTGACTATAATGGTCCTATTAATTTCCATCCACTAGCTACTTTCAAAGGTATTAATTGCATATCATGACTTTTCAATTTGTATCAATTTTGATCACTCCGGCGAAATTACCGGTCAAATTCGTCGGAAAGTTCAAAACTACCCTAAAATAATGAGGTAGTTTAGTCATTTCACATATGTTTTCTTCTTCTCCGGCAGACCTGCAAGTAAAATAAACTCACTCCATAAAGCTAAAATCTTCTTGCAGTTTTTAAGCAACCAAACACAAATATTTCAAACTAAAGGTATGAAATTCCAGATCTACTTGTATCAAGTTCAACAACTGAAAACAAAACCCCTAAAATACCCCTATTTGTTCGGCCATTGGTCTCATCGGAGTAGGCAGTGAACTCGCCGACGCGCGACGATGCTGTAGGTGTGGAAGCTTTGGTCGATGACGTTGCCGCCAATGGCGTAGTTGGAGGAATCTCATCTGTACCGCCTGAAGGAGTCGACGAGGAGGTTCACGTCGACTGTGTAATTTATGAAAGAGTCGGCACTGGCGGCACTGTGGGACCCATAATTAGTGGAAGGTTCACGTTGCCATTGTTGTCATGCTTGCTTCGGAGAAGAAGAGCAGAGCATGTCATCTAGCACACTAAAACACACCCGCTGACCTACACCTAACATTTCATTCGGGACTGGACTCGACTTTTGCTGAGCTATTAATTTGAACTCGTGACCTCGACTCTAATACCAATTATTGGATCTCAGTGTTGCATTATGCTTACTTCCCATTGGGTCATCCATCATGTGACTGCTGTAAGTTAAACACGCTTAACCACATAGTTCTTTGGCTATCTGGTTGTCATCATACTTAAAATCAATTGGTGTTAAGTAGGTGGACATTAACCATTTAACCGCATCTCTCCATAGTCAACTACAACGCCACATCTCGAATCAAGTATGGATGAACTTCGCTCAACCCGACCGACGCCCAACCGTCAATACAGTTCTCTCATCCCAATTCCCAAGGTGACAGAGCACATTATGGGATGGCTCTTTTCAACTCTAAAGGCCAATATCTAGCAGCCTCCATCGAAACCATGAAGCGCCCCAGACCCCTACATGGCGGAGGTCATGGCCTGCCGAGAAGCCCTCTCTTGGCTTAAGCGGCATGGAATAATGGAAGCACAGGTGGAATCCGATTGCTCGGGTGCAATTAATAGCTTGTCAAGGAGAACATTAGACTTATCCTATGTTTGGCATATTGTTAACCACTGCTATAGTCTAAGCCCTAGCCCCTAAGGGAGTAAGGGATAGTTTTGTGAACATTACTTTTCGGCACATTAGGAAAACAATGAGCCTTGTTTCCCGTGCGCTTGAATTTCTAGGGCAATGGGCTCTCATGCTGACCCTTGTACATGAGAGGGTGCCCCTCCTGATATCATTTTCTTGTTGATTATATTGCTATGTCTTAATAATATTGTCGTTTTTTGTTTTCAAAAATAATTTTCTAAAAGGATGAAAGCAGGAATTTGAAACGAACTAACACACACTCCAAGTATCCTCCAAAGGATGAAATGTGCGAGAACTGTGCCACGTGTCAAACAATCAGAGCCTGCAACAAATGTCACGTAACTCCAGTCCCACATCGAGTTTCATCAATTCAGGCCGACTCGATATTCTAATAGTATAATTTAGGATTTTTTTTTTTTTAAATCACATTATATATATACTAACAATTTAAAAATGGTTAATAAAAATTACCAGTTCAGTTAATTAATTGAATTTTCACCGAATTACTACATTATTTTAATTGAGATTTATGTGTATCCTCGTATATAGTATACGCTTTAAATACATTAATTGAGTTTCCTTAATGGCATAGAGTTTTTTCCATTTTTGGTTCTATGACTTTAGTACTTCCGTCAATTTAGGTACACAACTTTCATTCCTGACATAAGTAGTGCTTGACTTTGATTTTTTTTTTTCACTTTTAGTCCTTGACTTTGATTTGTTTTCTACTTTTAGTCCTTTTGGTCATCCGAACGACAACTTTTAATTGGAATCAACAAACTATTGTGCCATTAAGGGTAAAAATGTCTTTTGATAAAGCCCTAATATATTTATAAATAAGATCAGATAAAAAATAGGAAAAAGAAACGTTATTTGCTTGTTCTGCTTCGCTTTTTAAGCGACAACTTTTAATCGGAATCAACAAACTGTTGTGCCATTAAGGGTAAAATTGTCTATTGATAAATTCTTAAATACATTAAACGTTATTTACCCTTAATGGCACAACAGTTTGTTGATTTCAATTAAAAGTTGTCGCTCGGATGGCCGAAAGGACTAAAAGTGGGAAAAAATCAAAGTCAAGGACTAAAAGTGGCAAAAAAAATTAAAGTCAAGCACTACTTATGTCAAGAATGAAAGTCGTGTACCTAAATTGACAGAGCCACTAAAGTCATAGGACCAAAAGTGGAAAAAACTCTAATGGCATACTATGCATTACCTTTGTACACCATACACCAATAATCTGAAACATCTTCCTTAGCGCAAATTATATTGTGGACCATATTCAAAACGGTGCTGTTTCTTTTAATGAAAAAAATGGCATCCGTCCGCACCGTTAATAGTAAAGTAGCTCTATATTAGTGTAACATATTCAGTTTTCATTTATATATACTGCAATTTCCTTTCAACACAATTACAGTTTCTTTTTTATATAACTACAGTTTCATTTGACATTATACATTCAAATATGTGAAACTGTTATTCAGTTTCATTTCAACACAACTACAATATCATTTCGATATAACTATAGTTTCATTGGACAATATACACTCAAATATGTGAAACTGGTATTCAATTTCATTTTATATACACTACGGCATTAGTCTTCGTTTCTTTATCTGTAGCTTTAGTAGTAGTATGAGTCTCTGGAGGATCAAAAAGAAGATATTCACCTACCGTCCTTCTTGAATGAATTTCATGCTCTGCTGGTGGACTGTAGTGAAATGATAGTTGTTCCAATTCATTAATTATTTTGTATGACCATCGAGGGACTTTTTTACTTATTTTGTGTATTACAGTAGATGAAAACGCATCAATTTCTAAAATATCACCAATTTCTAAAGTATTCGTATTTTGGTCAAAATTTTCGTAATTGGAATTCGGGAGAAGAAGATCATGTAACCGATTTTGCTTACCTGTCTCTCTCGAATCTGCGATCAAAGTATTTTTTTTATGATGGAAGGCGGAAGCTCTCAACACAAAATACAGTTTCATTTCGATATAATTACAGTTTCATTTGATAATGTAAAAGTAAATGTGATGCAATATCATATGAAATAAACTGTAGTTTCATTTACGGAGCTCCGTTAACAAGTGACGGCAACCGTTTCTTTACTTAAAAGAAATAATGTCGTTTTTGGACTATGGTCCACAAAGCTTTGTTGACCATGATGCACGATATAACAACTGCTTCCTTAGTACTGATAGTAATATTAGTTAGGTAATAAATACAAAACAAAATCAAAATAACAAAATATATGATCGAGCATCTATCTTTTTAATTCTATTATTACATACCTTATAAAAACGGGTTTAGCCATCTCTGTTCTCCGCATACCCACTCAAATCCAGAGAATTGAAGAGAGAGAGAGAGAGAGTGAGATTACAGAGATGAGTCCATCAAGAAACGCACTTCCGGTATGGAAATCTCCATTGCCGTACCTTTTCGCCGGCTTATCTGTCATGTGTGTGCTCATAGCATTGGCGCTTCTCTTGCTCGCCTGTTCCTACCGGAAACGCCCCTCCTCCTCCTCCTCCTCCTCCTCCTCCTCCGCCGCCGCCGCCGCCGCCGATCCCGATGAGAAATCCAGCCATTCCGCCGCCAACAGAAGCGTGGAGATGCCTCCGACTATCATAGTCGTCATGGCCGGAGATTCGAAGCCCACCCAGTTAGCCATTCCGGTATGAACGGTGACGGCCCGTACAATTTTGCCCGGATCTCTCTTAGATTACCGTCGCCGGCTTCAGAAACGTGTTTTCCGGCGTTTTTTTTTCTTTACAATTTTGGTCGTCGGAATCTTTAATTTAATTTGTTGCTCCTGAGTCCGGCCAGTCTGTACTGTAGTCAGTAGGATTGAGGTTTGCCGTTTATGTGATGATTAATCGGAAAGAAAATTTTGACCTGACAAATCAATGAAATAATTTCATTTCCTTCCCCAATTTCTACATAACAAATCAAAGAAGTTTACCAGGCTTGCTCCGAGAATCAGTTCGGTTCTATTACATGTACTCTTAAATTTTATTCTTTTAAATTTAAGTGTAGAAATAAAAATTGGGGATAGAGAAGGGAAATGCATATACATTAGTATTTTCCGGACTATAATTGCAAGACTTGCCCAAGCAATGACGTTCGCAGACAATTCTCGTATTAATGTTATACGTTACAATATAATCTTCGCAGACAATTCTCGTATTAATGTTATACGTTACAATATAATCTTCGCAGACAATTCTCGTATTAATGTTATACGTTACAATATAATCTTCGAAACGTAAAAATGTACGTTATTATTTTTTAGACTTCATGATTTCGAAAAATATCTTGAATATCATGAAACGACTGTTAGACCTATGGATTACTTGTTGTTTGGCAATAATTGAAATTCTTTAAAAATAATTTTTTAAAAGTTAATTTTCAAGGTGTTGGGCGGAGGTCGGAGAAGGATCAGTAAAGGGCTAAATCCAGCCGGCATTGGACCATGGGTCATAATACTGCACTTGTGTTGAACGGATATTGCACTTGTGTTGAAAGAGAATTGCAGTTGTGCGGAACAGAGACCGTTTGAAATTGCGCTGAATTGATACTATAGTTGTGTTGAACGGATGAACGACCTCTAATCTGCGCAACTACAGTTCCCTTTCAACACAACTGCAACTGCAGTATCTGTTCAACACAACTGCAGTATTAGCCATGACCATGATCCACGGTAATGACAAAAGCTTGATCCAAACACAAGGATTACACAGCGTGAAAACTGAGAAAGTGTTAGATGGTGCATAGATGCCAAAGTCTAGATTATTCATTCTCGTTTGTGAAGCATTGGCTTCGATCACCTTTTGCTTTTAAAGAATTTTCTGTTCTGTTGTGGACGGAGCACTTAGTGGCATTCAACGGTGAGGAGAGGCTGTCTTTAATTTATTGCAATCAGTGAATAAAACTTTTTGGCTTGGCTTTTTCTTTTTCCCCTAAACGATATATTACATTAGCTGAGGATGCGGCGAGCCGAGAAAGCAAAAACCTTAAATTTAGTGCGTACTGCGTAGACAGTACACAGTACGTACACCTGGGAAAGCTCTGTCTTTCTGCGGCACATGTTTTGGGATATCCCGTGGGCTTTCCAACTCGACGCCGCGCACGCGGCGAGACGGCAATGTTAGCGTGAGGTGTGTGCACGTCAGGCACACACGCCCACGCACGAGTCACGAGTCAAATTCTGGATGCTTCTAAGATTGCGCAGCAAAACACGAGCCTATCTAACTTTTTGGGGGTCAAAAAGCTTCAATTAATCCCAGCGTACAACTAACTACATTGTATACAATAATTAATTAATTAAAATAAAAGTAAATTAATGTATACAAATATATAATACATGTATATACACATACATATGTCACAATTTTAATTTCTAATAAGATAAAATTAAAATATAAATAAATATTTAAAGTGTATTAAGGGAGGATAAAATTATCTAAGTTTTCTTGTTAAACTATCCTTCCGAGCCATGTCACAAAGCATGTTCGAGGTCTCCGCCAACTGCTCAAATATCGCACGACCCATGCACCTCATTGCCTTGTCGTCCACCCTGTCCGTAAGCCCCACCCCCTTTCACTACATACCGATTACCCCAGGGCGATCTGCCATAGCTGGTCGGATTGGGCCAATGTCGTCTAGCCATCGGCCAAGTCCAATCCACCCCTACTTGACTAAATGGACTCTCTTTTAGTCAAGCACATCCCTAGCTACTTGAATTGTTTAAATGGACTTCCCTTTCCTAAGGTTTGCACTATAATACCATATACTTTACATCTTACCACACTTTGGCCTCCAAACTTTCTTTTGTTCTCAACTTTACACCTCATTCCTTCGATCTTTGCGCTCTGCCCCCAACTTTATTTCTCGATTCAATTTAGGCCTAAAAAATAATACACCTGAACTCCAATTATTTCGATTCGGACCTAATTAATTTTGTCTCCCATCCCTAACTCAATTGGTATTGAGCTCAGGCCTGATGGCTCCACCAGATACTAAGTATAGTTGGTTGATAAATTATATTGTTACTATTATTTTCCCTGATCAAACAAATACTTAATCTTAGCACCTATAACTATGACTTAATAGTTTGTTTTAATATAAAACTTTCAACCTTACTAATAATAGTGATGGTATACAAAGAGATCTGTTCATAAACTACTTTTCAACCTACTGAAGAACAAAGAGATAGCAACGCCTCCACGGAGGCTCGAACCCACCACCTCCCTCCCGTATACAGGGAAGGGTTTGATGCCACTGGACCACAAGGCCACTGAATTCAGAATATTTTTAAGATATAGAGTTATAAAAACACACACAAAATAAAGATAAAAACTCAAATAACAACCAACTCAACTCTTATACCAATTAGAAACTAACAAAATAGTCAGAGACCCAAACCAAGCCATATTAACACCCACCCACCCACCCCGAAAAAAAAATTTAATCACCTTTAAGGGATTGTTCATGATTAACCAAATGACTTAGGGTTTTTGAAGAGAATCTGAAGAGCACAATGAGAATCTTCCCTTTTCACCATTACTATATATAATAACTAGCTAGTGAAGTTATGAAGTAACTCCTAACCCAATCCTCCACTAAAATTTCACAAGTGAGAAACAACAACAACAACAAAAGAAGACCAAATGAAGCATTATTCCAAAAGTGACACTTCTTCCTCTTCAGCCTCCTCCACCTCCACCTCCACCTCCGCCGCTGCCGCCGCCCATATCCATGCCTGGAGCTGGAACTCTCCGGTGCCTTACCTTTTTGGTTGCTTAGCAGCAATATTGGTGCTTATTTTTGTGGCCTTGTTCGTCCTTGCCTGGGCACATTGCAAGAAGTTGCACTCATCGTCAAGTGCCGGCGCCGGCGCAGAGGTTCAAGAAACCTCTGCCGCCGCAACCGGAACGATGAGTATAGAAAATGATGAAGAAGAATCAATAACAACAATGCAACCAAAGATGTTGGTCATCATGGCTGGAAATGACGAGCCTACTTGCATAGCTACTCCAATCTCCCTCATTTCCATTACCAATCAGTAGCCTACATAGTTATCGCATACATATATACATCCTGCTGCTACTGCATGTATATATTACTGATGATGAACCATAATTAATAATTACCACTGTATTGTGAAATTAATTTTATGCAAAAATATAATCCCTAATGCCCTGCTTGGTTATAGGAAAAAAAAAAATCCCTAATCCCTAATGCATACACAACTTATATGGATATTTATGTATTTATATTTTGTTTAATACACTCACACATACATTAGGTATATTTATTAATGGGTCACACTTGTGTGAGACCGTCTCACATATTCTTATTCGTGAGACGGGTCGGGTCGGGTCGAAACGACATGCAAATGTCATACTTATATGCTCAAATATAATACTAATCAAGAATATAATTTTTCTTACTTATAAGAGAAGAAGTAATACATTTTTCATAATAAGTAATTTTTGTTACTTAGCTTATATGTGCAAATGTCATACTTATATCATTATATGCTCAAATGTAACACTTTTAAATGGAAATGTAAAAGTATTATATTTTCCTTTAAAAGTATTACATTTTCCCTTATAAGTAACAAATTTTTTATTCCTAGTTAGTATTACATTTGAGCATATAAGTATTACATTTGTATCTTGACCCGACCCGTCTCACGGTGAGACGGTCTCACACGAGTTTTTGCATTTATTAATACATTTTATTTATTATTTAATTTTGAGTTTTCTACATATTAGTAATTTTAAAAGAATTTTAAAATTTCTTTTTTTCTTTTGAATACTACTGACTCTATTACAATGCAGTATCCGTTCTGCCGTTCATAACTACTTTCTCAACCTATGAAGCACAAAATACGATTGCCACTACGGCACTACTACATATTACATACTCCGTACACACAATGACACAACACATATTACTAATTAAACTATAATGGATAGTTGCCACTATATTGTGAAATTAATTTTATGCAAAATTTCCCATCTCCTTAATCCTTGGTAAACTGTATTGCCTAAGACCCTAAGTTATGCTAAATTCCATTGTCAAATATATATGTTTCAGTGAAAGTTATGATTTTAAAAAAATAAGATTAAAGGAAATTTTGTTTGAGCCCGAAACTCACTAAGATAAATAATTTAAAAATAATGCAATTTTAAAATAAAAACTTTTTCAAACTAAGTACAAAGACCATTTGTCACAAATGGTTTGAGGTGATAGTGTTGGTTAGTTTGAATGTAGGGTAGTGATACACTAAGGTGTCAAGATTTTAGAGTGCTTGAGCAAGTACAAGTTCTTTATATCATACTTTTGAGCATAAAAGACTCTCGAAAAACTTAATAAAACCAAAGAAAACCAAAGAAAAGGAAAATTCATATTCATCGTTCTCCTTCGTCATACAAATTATTTTATCTTTAAAATAGTTGCTAAAGTCTGTCTTATTTAAGAAAGGAAATAAGGAAATTGCATGCTTCAAGGAATTGATATGATGAGAATATTCCACGTCATTTGATGCTTTCTTTCATGCATGAGTTCTCAAATTAGTCTCTAACCATAAATAAAGGATTCATTTATTTTTCGTGGCTTAATTCAAGTTGACCGTCGTACTTCAAGATGCATGGGATTTTCCAGTTGATTGGATAGGCCGGGTGTTACCTTCATTTATTTGCAATATGGTCATATTCCTTAAAATTTGAGCATGTAAGTTATGCGTGCAAAGATTGTCTATTCAGTTTTAACTATTTAATGGTTGCTAAGAACTTAAACAAATGAGCAATTGAGCATCATTGACATAGCTATGCAGGGAATTGAAAATGAAGTTTTTGGCCTGTCAACACCTACCGGCCATCTAATTAAAATATCTAGCAAGCTAGCTAGATGCCCTGTCCAGAAAGAGCCTCAAAATGAGTACATCCTTTCCTATCTTTATTTTCACTTTTTATTTTTAATTTGTAACGTGCATTAATATATAGGTTTGAAGTGATGAGAGTGGTGTCAAAACCCTGGTAGAAAATCATATATTTGGTGACAAGATCAGGAAAAAGAGATACGGAACACTGTAGTTAATTGAGTTTAGTGGACGCCGCGCCTCGGAGGAATAATGATTACATGACGACACACACACACACATATATATATATATATATAGCCTTCTAACTTTTGTCCACCACTCTCAATAGTGAGCCACGACTAGCGTTGCTGATGCTTCACATCAATTCCTAAAATGCGATTTATTACAGTGTAGTATCTGTTCATAAACTACTTTCTCAACCTACTGAAGAACAAAGAGACAGCAACGTCTCCACTGAGGCTCGAACCCACCACCTCCCGTATACAGGGAAGAGTTTGATACCACTGGACCACAAGGCCCTTGGTATCATTAAATTGTACACTTTTACCGCATAAAAGAGCTCATCCTAAACTCACAATCTTTAATATTTGTGATAGATAGTGAGATCAAACTCCCACTCTACCGCCGGAAGCAAATATTTAGTGAGGTTTCACAACTATTAGACTAATGTCTGAGCAGAGACGGAGCTATTATATGGGTAGTGGTGACAGTTGCCCCCATTCCCCCGCCCCACCTCTTTATGTATGTATGTATATATGCACTTATATAGTATTAAAGTTTATATAAAAGTTATATTTATATTCAAATTACTAATAGTTTAAGTACCTTAGTTGGTTGAACTCCAAACTTGAGCCAACATATACTTTTTCTTATTTTATCTCTTTCATTCATTCACAATATAAATTAAATATTTTTTTAGTCTACTTTTCATTAATCATTTAATTAATATAGTATACAAGTTTATATTATACTTCATTGTATTTAAATTAATTTAGAAAAAGTTAAAGTTGATCTCTAACTAATAAAAGAAATTAAAATTAAAAAGTATTTATGAGTATAGTGTAATTCAAATTATTTTATCTAATTGATTATGTTTCATATTTTGTCATAAATATTTTCACATTTTCATCATACTAAAGTATACTTTTCGCTCCGACAGTACACTAACTATCATTTAATCTATCAAAAATATTTTATTATAATTTATAACATATTTTGTATTTTGTATTCTAACGCTATTTAATTAAACTTGACCCCTTCTCAATTGATTTTCTGAATCCTTCCCTAGTCCTGAGATATTCCAACCTTAATCATGTTGGGCACCATGCAATTAAGGAAAAATGACTATTTATTAATTAATTAATTTATAGAGATAAACTGATAGAGGAAGTAAATTGCATCTCTAGTGTACCATGTTCATAAATTTGGGTTCTTTCAAGGAACCCATAAAATTACATTTATGAGCCTTCAATTCAATGAACTCATAGGTATTCTTAGGCTCATTGAATGAACCCAATTCAATGTATTTTGTATTTTAACTTTATGTAATGCATTATTTTAGTTAGTTTTTTTTTTTTTTTTTGAAAGCTTTTATTTTAGTTAGTTTGGTGGCTTAGTTGTACTATTTGATTGAGTATGATATCTTATTTGACTTTTTTTTTATTCTATTTATATTAATATTATGACTATAGAAGAGACTTTTACAATATCGTCTTTTTTTTCACTTACTATTTATTTTTTCAAAAAGCCCAATCGGTATAACAAAAATACCCTCACCTTTTCATTTTACAAAAATAGGCATTGCAATTAAACAAATTATAAAAAAATTAATATGGTTATAATTCTTTTAATTTGCACCTAATAATGCATCACAAAAACTTTCACATGCATAGACCTACAGAACAAACATCTCGTTCACTACTCTGTATGAACATAAATTCAAATTTGAATCTTCAATTATAGAGATGAAAAACCTCACTTCAACAAGCTAGCTAGCACTTAATTATGGTTCATCCATGTATCAATCAAGTAATTCAAAGACCTCATTCTATGACAATTGATACCATTAATTATGGTTCTAGTTAAAAAGCACAACTTCTACAGTAAATGATAAGAAATATTTTGAGTGGCTTATGATTTATGATTCTTACGATTATGAATAGGGCAATCATTAGGGCATTTGATAACATGTTGTCACATACAAGTGACACTATGAGATTAATTTGAAGCCGAGTATGATAAAGATTGTTCTGGACTAGTGATTTTTGCACTTTTTGAGTAATTCAAATACATTATTGATTTATTAAATATGAAGTAAAATATATTTATTTATTTTCAATATTTTATGATATAAAATGAACAATTACTCATTCATAATGGACCATACTAGAAAATAAGTGATTACCGAGGTATTGAAATACATTAGAAATATATATATATATATATTAGAAATATCTATTACATTGTAGTATGTGTTCAGTCAATTTCGACATCTCCTCCACTGAGGCTCGAACTCATGACCTTTCATTTGAGGGAGGCCACTACATGCCATTTGAGCACAAGGTGCTTGGCATATATTTATTTATTTATTTATTGTTGTTGTTAAAGTCATTACCAACATATTTGAATTTATTGCGCCCTTAGCTTTAATGTTAATATTGAAAGATCATCAGAGCGATTGCTAGTGATGGTTATAGATAAGGTATATGTCTGTTATTGTTTGGTTGATAGGTTTTTATAATACTACTATGGGTTTGGAATAGTAGTGGAATACTCCATTAATTGAAAAACTCATACCTTTATTAAATAATAGTTTCATTTTCCTTCCTCATTTATTCCCCAACTACTATTAATAATCATTCTCATTCTACCCTACTACCAAACATGCAAAACGCTTTCACCAAAACTCATTACCCTTACCAAGTATTTGATACCAATACCGATTCCGATTCTCATGTGCGAACCAAACACACCCGTTTTTTGTTTTGAATATAGAGTTATAAAATTGTGAACATAGATATGAAATTGTGAACATGAAGTTATAAAATTGTAAATATAGAGTTTATGAATTTGTGAACATGGAATTATAAATTTGTGAACATGAAGTTATTAAATTGTGGACATAGACTTGCAAGGTGGACCCGCGTGGCCGCGTCCATGGCATAACAACTGAATTTTCCCTGGCAAATTATATTGTGCACCACGGTGCACATAGCAATGTGCACCACGTACCTAAACGACGTCGTTTTGAGCATTGTAAACTAATCGTCCGTTTTTTTTTTTTTGGAAATCACGTTTCCTGTTTCGGCCGGTCTATGTATTTATGTTAATATTCTGTGTATTCCAGGCAATCATTCTGTGTATTCTAGGCAACCGTTCTGTGTATTATAGGCAACCGTTATGTGTATTCATGTTAGTAACACATGTTGTGATTTCATGTTAGTAACACATGTTGTGATGTGTTTGTGCATTCGAATGTTTAGGAGGATGAGTTTTGTGTATTTTGTGTAAATATTATGTGTATTCATGTTATTAACACAAGTTGTGATGTGTTTGTGCATTCGAATGTTAGGACGATGAGTTCTGTGTATTATGGGCATCAATATTCTGTGTATTATGGGCAAACATTCTGTGTATTCTAGGCAAACGTTCTGTGTATTCTATATAATGATTATGTGTATTATAGATAATGAATTCTCTGGAGTCATTCGCGTCCACTAACATCTGTGTATTTTGTGTCAATTTCTGTGTATTCTGGGCAAACATTCTGTGTATTCTAGGCAAACGTTCTGTGTATTATAGATAATGATTATGTGTATTATAGATTATGAATTCCCTGAGTCATTCGCGTCCGCGTCTACTAACACCAAAACGACGTCGTTTTACGTACGTGGTGCACATTGCTATGTGCACCGTGGTGCAGGGTATAACGATTGATTTTCCCTGCTATGGGTTATAGTTGGGCCACCTAGTTTACCTCTTCCAAACTGTTTGTCCGGCCCAAGTAGTGTACAATTTCCTTTGATCTCAGGCCAACAAGCCCTACACAGTTTTGGAGCACAATTGGGCCCAGTCGCCTCAAACATCTTTTCCTAGGCAAATTATACTCTGAAATAAGAATCCATCTTGAAATTCAAGATGGATTCCTTTTTCTTAAGAATCCATCTTGAATTGTGAAATTAGATCCAAAACAAAATCCATATGATGTATATATATATATATATATATATATATATATATATATATATATATATATATTCAATTAATCGTCATAGCGTCAACTAGAGTTATACATCAACCGCCACGAGGGGAAATCCGCCTCGTCATGTTTTAACAAGCTGAATATATTCGCTGGGGGTACAATGGCTTAGATGGACTATATTTTAGTTCATGATGCCGGATGAACAATCGTGGTTAGTACATGGGCTTATTTGACCCTTTTGCCAATTTAATATTATGAAAAATTAAATTAAAAATTACTCAAATCAAATGTCGTTAATTGAAACAGACACATCAAATGAGACGAAGATATTAGAGAATACTCTCTCTGTTTCATTTTACATGTCCTATTTACTATTCATTGGTCAAATCAACTATTTCTTTATTGTTTATTTTCTTTAGTAATTTTTTATTACTTTTAAATTTAATTTTTTGTGTTTAATAGTACTTTTAATGTAGTTTTTAAATATATAAATTTTATATATTAATGTTAAACTTAATATTGTGAAAAATTAAATTATAAATAACTTCAATCAAGCCTCGTTAAACGAATCAACAACCCAAATGGAAGAGATGTAGTATTATTTCGGACCAAACTTCACTGAGGAGTGTGGAGCAATAGTGGTCCGTGATATAATTTGCGGTTTTCCTACACCCGGTCCTAGTGTTGGTGGCCCGATCCGGGTCATGCCTCAAACCAACTGAACCCGCGAACACGACATTTCGAATGGAGCTACCGTTTCTCCAACAGGTTTGGGTTCAACATTCATCAGAGTCCAGATAAGCTCCTGATTTTTCCAGAATTTACTATGAAATTCATGTAATTCAACTTTATTTTTCTCGGTAAGCACCAGGTGAGCTCCTGATTTTACTTCCAAAACCATTTCTGATATTTTACTTCCAGGTGAAAATGATCGGTGTGATTCAGTCACGGAAGCATCAATCGAATAAGCTTCTAATCTCACATTACGATTTTGTTTCATCATCAAGTTTGCAAAAATTAGTACGACTTTTCTAATTACTACGTAACTTGTTTTTTAAAAAATGTTATTAGAGGAAATAGAGGTAGATATGAGTGTTTTTTGTGTCCTTGAAAGATATTCCTATCTCTATAGTTTTATGTAATATGTATTTTTTCGGTTTTGATTTGTAGACGTGCAGCATCGTATTTTTCATAGAAGAAATGATGTTATACTATGATTCTTAGCGGTGAATATATTTTAGTAGTTTTATCAGCCAGTGTGTGTAGGTGTTGATTATGAGAAAATCCAGGAGAAAATAATTAATTAAGCTAAAATAAATAATTTGAGGAGAAAGTACAAAAAAGGGGTTGGAGTTCCATTGGATTCTTGAGAGGCTCCCCCTTGTCTAGTTAATTCACAGTAGACAAACTGATCCTGCAAGGTCAATTCAGGGTGGACAAAATGATAGGTGTCCACCTGAAACCATTAGCATATATAAGAAGAAGTTTGGAACAGATCACAGGAGTCAGTGGAGTGTTACTTTGTGTTTCTCTTATTCTAGAAATTCTTTCCATTAGCAAACATGTTAAACTATGATCAGTTCCTCTTTCTATCCTGTTATTCCATATTAGAGTTACAATTTTCACCTTTGCTCTGTTAGTCTGCTGCTGTTTGTTTTCCCAGCTGGTGACAAAAATAGTAATTTCCATCACTGTAATCTAATGTTACTTCAATTTTCCCCCTTTTTTTGGGTTCTTTCCATCACAGGTTTTTAGCATTGTATTTCACATGCTGGTAGAGGCACATAGTGTTTGACTGTTTATTGTATTCTGACCATTAAGAGTTTACGTAAAATTATCTATCAAGCGTGCTCCTATCAGTCATTGATTGCGTATTATTTCGTATTTTAGATGTTTGTGATAGTAAAATTGGCTCCTAGTTAAAGGATGAATTATAAGTTATAACCTTACAACTTAATAACACCAGTAACTTACAAAATCTAATGCCATAATGAAATCTAATACTTGAAATACTTGGAAAGTTTACCTCTTTCTATCTACTGCTAGAATGAAATCCTTATTGAATAGGATAGCACAGAAGAGAAGGAGAGACAAAGGCAAAACTAAATATATGAAGGCCCTTCATTTCAACGACAAAAGCAGTAAAGGGTAATACTGAACCATAAAATTCATCTTAACTGGCCATGATTGTGGAATTTGCAACATATTGAAGTACTTGTGCAGTTTAAGATCAATCATGAAAGTGGTCACCATCAAGATCCTTTAAGCTAGGATAAGGACTATTAAGCTGCAGCTCTGTGATCATTTGGCGAAGTTCTGAATTTTCTTCTTTTAGTTGACCATTCTCTTGAATTACTTGGTCATGGCGCTCTGATACATGGTTTAGTTTTTCTAGGAGCTGGTGATTCTCATTCCGGAGCCAAACCACTTGAGACCAAAGCTCATCCAGATGCTTTTGTTTGCGCATGCGTGACCGCCTTGCAGACTCTCGGTTAGATATCATTCTTCTCTGTTTCCTCTCAATTATCAGGCTTAATTGCTGCTCATCAGCTTCATCAGATGTTGAGTTGCTGCTGAAACATGTTGCTTTCGAATTGAGTTCTTGAACATTGGGAGCGATCTGAAGATAATATGGAGGGTTACAAAGTCTGCTTAGTTGAAATTCAGGGGTGTTGTGACTCATTCCAAAATGAGTAGGATATAGACTTTGGTTTGAAGGAAGTAGGTAATTGAGCTCTGTGATCTCAATGGGCTGCATGGCTAGATAGTGCCTGGGTATGCAGAGACACGATTATGTCTTAGTGAAGGGCTTGGTGGAAGAATTTGTTTGAGAGCGAATGGGAACTAGAAGGAGAGGGAGTCCTTTTATAGGATAGGGAAAAGATAGTGGGCCCCGTTTTATTGTTTTGGAGAAATTTCAGGAATAGTAGAGTACCTAAATTCCTCAAAGATAAGACCGCCAGACTATGATGGTGAGCGTGTGCAAGCACTCGTGTATATACTATAATGATAATTGTGTATTCAGAACAAGCAAGTACATACCTAATTAAAGGTCTGTACTCTGTATATCTTGATACTTACTGGGCTCCCTTTGCATTCATTCAGTTGCTACATGTTCACATGATGTTGGTGAACAACTATAAGTTTGGAAAAGATAATGTTAATGTGCACGATAGTATTATGATTCAAAAATTGCTCACAAATTTGAGAGTGCACATGGATTCTGAGAGCTTATTAAACTAAACTGTTGGGAGTTCATCTGTTTAAATGAAGGAATTCATTGAAAGGAAGAAGATAGATGAATGATGTTCAAGAGCAGATCTGTAGACTGTAATTAGCACAATTGTCAGGCAAAGCCAGTCCAGAACTGTCTTTCACTCTGCTATGGGCATTAGCCATTCATGCTCACTGATCTAATGTAATGAGAAGAAGAGAGATAGGAAAGGCCTGGTGTTTTCTGCAAATGGAAAGTCATAAGTTGTGAATGATGTCATAAGTTGTAAATAATGACTCATGTACCACCTATATGTGATCTATAACTGAAAGAAGAATTAAAGTCTGTTCTGTAGTTTCTACTTTCTACACAGTAAATGATTTAGAGTCCCTAGATATGTGTTGAATCTTGGTTGGAAGGCTTTCTAGGTGTTGAACATTAAACCGTCCATAGCCAGTAAAATTAGTTTTTTCTCTGTACCAGAGTTTACAGTAGTTTCCTTTGTCATTACATGATAAAGCTAAAGTCAAATCCACTAATGCAATACTGATATCTAGCCAGGTTGCTATTACGTCTTACTAAGGCGTGTTTAAGTTTCTGATTGAAAGGGAAACTTCACTGTTTTTCACTTGAGAATATTAGACATGGACCTGTGATTTGCTAGCCAGATATATGTAGCGGTCTAAAGCTTCTTTAATTTTCTTTTTTGACTAACACTGGAGATATTACTAGGACCAAGCAGTCACTTATCCATGTAAATTACATGTTCCTGTTGCTTACTACAGTGCTAAACCTAAATATGACTTTAAGTCACAGTCACAGGCACCAACTTCATAAGTTTGATGCACTTGAAAAGTCTTGTTATATGGTTGGTGGGGGAGAAATAGGTGGTGGTGAATTGGATGTACTTTGAAATTCAGCCCTCCACTAGTGAAAAGAAATGCATAATGCATACAGAACTAAAACTCTCATGGAGGCAAATGTTGCTCTCCCTACTTCATTGTGGGTCAGGCTGAGCTGACTGTGGTCAACAATATTATTAATCCATATTGACTCTTCTTTCTTTTCTTGTCTTCAATATCTTTTTCCTTGTTCCCATTTTTTCTGTGTTTCCTTTCCTGATAAAGACCCTTTTCAGGTGAGGGCTCTGCAAAGAGTGATTAGTATGTGTACTTGTACTGATAAGGTACTCCTTAGACTGCACGTATTTCTCCTATGAAATGCTGCACAGGAAAGCAACTGCTGAAAATATTGTGTTTCCCCTCTAGTTGGTAATTGCCTCCGGTCAAAATTATCATTCGTGAGCATTTTGATCATCAAGCACATGGGCATACTTTATAGGATAGCTATTTAAGTCCAAGTATATCACTTAGCATATGTTTGCTTTTTTGATTTAATAAAGATTCTAGCACTGATTTGTGTGCTTTAAGCCATTGTCTTCTTTGCAAAAGAAAGGGAAAAGGGAAAAGAGAAAAGGAGAAAGGCTGGAATGGTCTTCAAAGCCAAAAGAAAAGGTTAAATGGTGCTACCATAGACCATAGTAGTGAAAAAACAGGATATGATAATACCCACTGAGAAGATGGATCTTATCTTTGAATTACCATTGCTGCATCTTCTCATTTTGCTTTTTTCCAATATTACCCCTGGTTCATAAAAATTCATGGAATTGAAGGAGATCAATGTCCAGAATCTAAGGAATATGGCTTCCAGTGGCCTGAACACAGATGCAGGATCTTGCACGGATCGGAGGGATACTTGACTTGACATCTGACCCTTGTGATACAAACAAAACATCTGTTCTGTATGTACGCATGCAGAGTAGGAGATGAGAAAAATGTGGGCGCACTGCGGTGCTGTGGGTCCTCATTAACAAGCACTCGTGGGTGGCAAGCGCACCGGCCTCTACCAATAGGCTACCGATCAGCTCAGCAATGTTCAACCCAAGGTCCTAACAAATACAAAGCCAGATTTTTGTTGTTCAGGTATGCTCTCTCCCTCAAGCATATACACCGTATCATGGATTAGGGTTCATCTTGCATTATTAATGCTGATTCAAAATGATTTTTAATTATGTGCATCAGTCTATTTAAATAAATAGAAGACACATAATATGCTAACTGATGTCAATTGTAGTATGTTGTAGCCACATAATTTATTAATTAAAGTACATAATATGTTAACTGTAATGTGCAAACGTATAATTTTTGAATTAGGTTCACAATGCAAAATGGAATTTAGTCCATGATATAATAATTTGGCATACACACACGCTTAGTCACGCCAATATAATCATGAGGGGCTTTCAAATTTGTGGTACTGTCACTTGTACCTTATGTGACCCATTTGTGCACCCCACTCAAGTAACCCATGCAATTTCCTTTCCTTTCCTTCGTGGGTAGTGAAAGCATTTACTTTACATATAATAATCACGCATTCAACCCAATCAAGTTTTTGGCCCCTATTGATTGGGAGACACAGGACAAATTGCTCTGTTGTTGCATCATGTTTATTCAACTTTGGTTGATTAATTTGAATTCTTAGCAATGGTATCCTTTAAAATTTTGTTTTTTCACTGTACCCCCTTTAAAATAGCACAAATGTACAGGTATGTTCATTTTGGCAGTATATTTGGTCAAGCCAATTACATTTTTAGATTCATAAAATGGATAAGAAAGGTTTTGTGTTATTTAAAGAGGTGAACAATGCTCTTTTGCTGTGTGGTTCTTGTTTAGTAACATCTCTTTCTGACAATCTGACTATACTGCTACTGATCATGGCCTTAAATGATTAATGCATTAATTAAGTCCCTGGAATATATTTATTATTGCTTTATAAACACAACAGTAGTTTTAATAGAAAACTTAAAATCATGGTATGGTATCTCCATAATGAGGTCATCTGATCTGTAGATTGATGAGAATGGGATAAGTTCAATGTCTGCTGACCTCTCTTTATATCTTCATCTTCTTTTTTTAGTCAATCTCCCTTTGAAGTAGGTTTTATATTTTCTTATTATTTAAAATTTAAAAAAAAATAATTATAAAAAATATATTTGTTAAGAATAACTTTAATTTATTAGAAAAATTGATTGACATGATGTTATTTCAAAATATACTCCGTAATAATTAAATTACATGAAAAATCATTTCATGCATATGCGAAACATATTTTTAATTTCTAATATATTATTGTCACGTGTAAATAACAAAAGACTATAAAGGACAAAAAAGTAATTCAATAAATTTTACGCCCCTTACCGAAAACAAGAATCATGTCACCCTTAACTTAGAATAACTTTCCCATCTTTCAAAAATTCATAATTCTAATTGATCTAAACTTTTTCAAATTAAAACTACATCTGACATAGCAATAAGTTTCTTTTAAAATTGAAGTTTGAATTTTCATGCTTACCAAACAACTTCTAATTAATGAAAATGTATTGCCATCTTAAACCAATTTTTAGGTTAGATAGTTAAAAGATATTTTCTTCTATTAAATTTGACATCTTTTCTTGTAATATTTGAAGTATGATATTTCAAGTAAAATGATGTGCTTGTGTACCATCTGGTTATAAGGTTTAGATCCACTAGCAATGTGGATAGCAAAGGTGTTTGGTTATTTATAGGAAATGTGGCCTTAGCTTTAATTTTATCTAAAGAGTTGTACTACATAAACTCTTATTTTCTACTCCATCATTTTTACTCTTTAACATGACAAGATATAATATGTTATCTTCATTCTGTGGGATCCAAGTAAAGTGTGAACATCAAATTTTTGTATGAGGGAGTACAAATAGAGAGTATAATTTGGAAGTCCAAGTAGTATTTTCCTTATCTAAAATCATACTTTAATTGAGTCTAAAAACTAATGCACGCAAACATTAGACTAATGCACACACTTAACTTTGTTCTTTGCCATGTGTCAATTTCATAAGCTCTAGCTATATTTTCTTTCTTTTGCTTTTGCAATCTTGCATGGTTTTGATAAATATAATGCTTCAATAATTGGGATTAGAGTGAGCTAATTACATTTTTTCTACAGGATGAAATATATGTATCTCAACTCCATTACCAACTTGCATCTGACACCAACAAAATAGCAGTCAAGGTAAAGATTGAGGTAATGCATCATCAGATTTGTCTAGATGCTCTCTGTAAAGCAGTTTTATCAATTTGCACGCTTGCTTCTTTTTTTTTTTTTTCTGAAATCCTAGTAAAATAAAAATAAGAACCATAGTATGATATTGCAGCTTTAATGAAGATTCACTGTGGACTGTGGCTAGTTGCAATAGGCTACTAGGCTTTAAAATAGAGATGATATATGTAGGCTAGTCTGCAGACACTGCTTATCTTGTGGTGCCTCTCTGTTTATTTGCAGAATTTGTTGCTTTGTGCCCTTAGCTTCTTTTTTCTAGTCTTTTGCTTTGGAGTGTCTTCTCAGAGATCAGGTCACAACGACCTTAATTATGATTTGGTTTACCAATATTATTTCTTGATAGGATGAGAATAATATAATTTAAGATATTGCATGATGTAAATAAGTTTGGCATTTGGCATTTGGCATTTGGAAAACTAGCTGCTTTCCTTCAGTCTGGAATCGAATTAAATACGTTTTCACCGACCTATATATTGATAAAAAAAGATTCAGATTAGGCCACTAAATTGAGAACTAAAACCATTTCGAACAAGATTTGGTCTCTAAGTAGGATTATTTTGGATTAATTTCTTGTGAGAGTGTCTCACGAATTTTTATTCATGAGATGAGTCGTATTTAGATGAAAATATAATATTTGTGATGGAAAAAGTAATATTAAGATTGTTATTACTTATAAAGAAAATTGTATATTTATGAGGAAAATGTGATACTTTGAAAAGAAAATGCAATATTTTTTAATCAAAATGTAATATTTAGGGGTATGGTTGAAAAAAATTACTTATAAAAAAATATAGTACTAATCAATTATAAATTAATTGATTGTTACTTGTGATAAAAAGTGTAATAATATGAGAAAAAAAGTATAATACTAATCATGTATAAATTGATTGTTACTTATGGAGGAAATTGTAATACTTCTAAGGAAAAATGTGATATTTTTTATGAAAAATGTAATATTTTTAATTCAAAATGTAATATTAAGAGTAAATAGTTACTTATGCGACTTGTCTCGGGGGTTGTATGAGTTTTTGTCAAATATTTTTGAATTGGTTGAGATTTTTTTAAAAGGACAAAATTTTGTGTAAGTCATGGGTTTCAAACCATGAGACGGGGCCGGATCTTTGAGACCCATTAATCAAAAATCATACCCATCACATAGATTGAGACACGGAAGACAGTCTCATATAAGTATTATCATATTATAATTATAATTATCATTTATGAGTTAGTTTGATATTGTAATTATCAAATAGATGATAAATATTGACATATATTCTTTATTATAATTCTTTACCAACTCGTTCTTGCATTTTCCCATTTTTTAAAATTTTGTTGATATAAAATAAAAATAAAAAATTGTTGATATTATAATTATCATTTATTTTTTTTTATAATAATGATCTTTTATGAATTTTACTATAAAATAAGAATAAGATCGTATCTTAATAATATTAAAATAACATATATATTTATAAATTAACTCAATATTAGTAAATGCAATTTATATATCTATTGTATTGTATTACTTTTATAATTAAAGTAGCTTTCTTAAATGCATTTCGATTGGTTGGAACCAATTACTCCATATATTTGTAACTTTAAATAAATAAAATAAAATAAACTTTAAAATAAATGAATAAAAGTAGTTATCGACTCATGTTCAAATTTAAACACCTTTTCCCAAGATATTGTATTGTATTTATAAAAAAATATAATAAAACAATGTTTTATAAACCTATTCTGATTCGTCGAGAGATTTTTTAAATTATTTAAAATTTTAATTTTAATTTTAATAAATTCATACTTATATAGCTATTTTTAAAACACTTACATTTATTTATTTTTTAAAAACAATTACTTATGAAAATATATTCTCAGCTAGTAGGTGCTTCTCATTTGATCATTTGCGTTCAAGTAAGAACCACCCCTTAGGTAAGAACTTATGAACTACTATATGGATATACACAATCAAATATTCCAGGCACACAATGCACTCAATCTAACATAGAGTAAATTGTGTGCATCTATGTTGGTTCTTACGTTCACTTAAGGGGTAGTTCTAATTTGGTTATTATTAATATATATGATCAAATGAGAAACATCTCCCATGTGAGAAGTGTGGACTGATCCTGGCCATTCATAGGCATGCTATATAAATCATATGCCTGAGCCTAAGCCAATATGTAGGCTTTCTGTTAGGTTCAAGCATGAGTCTACAATTGGTCTGACTTGGCCTGAAGTCATTTTAAAAGTCTATTTAATATGTAGGTCACTAAAAAAGTTTCAAAGTCTTACATGTTAGTCTTTTTAAAGCCTAAATATGTGTAAAAAAAATGTAAAGATATACCTAGGCTAATACAAATATACAATAATACAAAATAATACATAACTGACATAAGTATATCACAACAAATTCACATTTAGCAAGATGATCAAAAGACTGGAAGTGAAAAACAAAATAGAATTGGGAATTTTGGGGGTTAGGTTTGGTAATTCGATCACATATATACTTGGGGTTATATTGTAAATATAAAAATATATTAGTTATAAAATATTATATGTATATATATATATATATAATTATTTAATATTAAATATATAGCTAAATAGGTCAGGCCTGTAGGCTTGAAGGCTAGACCTTGTATATATAAGCTTGAGCCTTTTTGGCTAAATGGGCTTTAAAATAGGCATAAGTCTGACCTTTTCACTAAATAGGTCAGACTAGGCTAAGCTAAGTCCAAACTATGCCAGATTATAGACCCTCTCCGAAGAGGTCTGACCTATTTTCATCACTATTTCTAACCATTGATCAAGGGAATCCTAGTTCTATACACACAAAATTTCCCTTCATTTAATACTCATATGTGGACTTGACTGAAGTAATTTTGAATTCAATTTTTTTTATTAACATTATGTTAGTATATAAAATTTATATATTGAGAAACTACATGAAAAAGTACTATAAAATACAAAATTTTAATTTTAAAAATAATTAAAAACTAAAAAATTTTAAAAATAATTAAAAACTAATAAAGAAAATAAGCAAGGAAGAAATAATTGATTTGACCAATAAATAACAAAAATGATAGATAAAATGGGAAAGAGTGAGTAACATTTATTACTCACTCCGTAATTACTAATGTGAATTTGAAATAAAATATACATTTAAAGTGAAATTCTATAGTTCAATACTCTCAAAATGAAAAGTGGTAATGTTATTTTCAGAATTTCTGTAAACAGTTAAACTTGCACTCCTTTTTATTTTTAAAATAAAACATTTGGCATTTTCTATATTTCGTACTCTCATTTATAAATCTGAATTTTTTTTAAAGAGAATATTTTTTTACTGAATAGAAGGAATACAACATACCAATACATCCATTTTCACCAAAAGAATAGAGACAGGCTTTTAAAAAGAGAGTCAAGCTTTTTGTTTGTTAGTTTTTTTCTTTTCTTTCTTGATGCACGAGTGTTTTGATGGGGATTGAATTAAAAATCTCTTTTATATCTGTGGCAAATACAGACCATCTGTTTAATCTTTTAGCTCGGACTTTTAGGCAGCTTTATTCCATTGTTATCAGCTTCCATCATTTACTTGGTGCTGGGCATTCAAATGTTCAAATCCACAATGATTGAATCAATAATCTTCAGTCCCCACTACCTCTGGTAAAAAACATCATAGTTTCTGCCAAAAAAGGGTCAGTAGAATGTTAATCCAATGCCATAAACAAGGTTTCCTAGTAGTGCGGTTTTCCATTATCATCCGCAGGCACTTAATGACCCATACTCACCCATCCTCTTATCACAATTTTTTTTTTGGGAAGTTGCACCTTCTTGAAAAGTTGGATATGATGATGCTGCATCAATTTTTTTGAAAAGATGGTGCTGCATCAATAAATCCATAGCTGAGCAAAGAGGAGCAGTAGTGGATGCCATTAATTTACTGTATTTCCTTTGACTACACTGCTAAAAATCGACCTAGGCAATCACCTAGGCCCCAATTAGCCGCTAGATTGAGGGAATTAAAAATCGACCTAGGCAATCACCTAGGCCCCAATTAGCCACTAGACGCCCCTAGATCGAGGGAATTTCACCCTTAGGCGGATTTTTGTCGATAGGCAGATTAGTCAACCAACTAGGTGGCCCAAGCACCCAAGTCGGCCAAACTCGACTCTCGAGTCAACCAACTTGGCCAAGTGTTCTTTTTGGTGTGCAGTACTGCAGTGCGTACGCTGTTGTGTTTTTCTTATTATTATTTCTACTCGCCTAGGCGCTAGGCAGTAGGCACTCCTGACACCCCACTAGCACCTTCTACAACACTGTTGTGTTTTCTTATTATTATTACTCGCCCGCCTAGGCGCTAGGCAGTAGGCACCCCCGGCACCCCACTAGCACCTTCTACAACATTGTTTGACTGTAACCAAACCACTCACAATATATTGGTATGATGACAGGTATTTGGGCACTTTAATCTGCTGATGGCAAGCAAATGTGCCTATGAAGTTATAAAATTAGCCTAACATCACTACCTGCACATAAGGATTTTGAATTTCTTTTTTTTTTTGGCTAATTCCTGTCTATACACAGAGACTGAGCAATATTGATGTCCATTTGCCATCATTCTGGCCTTCTGGGAGCAAACTCTAGCATTTTTGCAGTTTGGTAAACAAGTATCAACCCCAGAATTGTGCAAAAGACTAGGCTATGAAGTTGCTGTCATTCTAGTATAGAGATGAATAGATGATGACCCAAATAACACCCTGATCTACTACATGCAGCTTGAGGATAAACCAGGTTAGTGTGTCACCAGGTTACGACGATGCCCTAGCAAACCATATAGTACATATTTATGAATTCTTCTCCTCGAGTCCCCCAAATCAACCGAGTACAAACCAGGCTGTGTATCACTTGGTTGCCAAAACCAGACTGTTAGACATAATACCTAAGACTAGCACAGCTAACAACTGCCCCTCGTATAAGGAGTTACGCAAACCAGAATCCAAAGGGGACTTAAAAAAATTTGTTTTCTAATCTCAGAAAGGACAAGTAACCTCAAATTCGGAACAAACAGGATGACTAGGAGAAGCGAAAGGACTGTAAGCCATGATAACCACAGAATTTGCACACTTCACCAATTTGAACAGGAGTTACAACTGTCCAATCTCTTACAACATAAGAGTTTCAACACTCGCACTACATTATACATGACCCCAAAAAAAAAATCACATATGCAAAAGAGGTGTTTGCTCTGTCCAGGAATTCCTAAGTTATATATAAAAAAAAATATGATAAAATCTCATAATAAAAGTTCAAAATTATACCCAAGCTCCACAATCATTGATAGAGCCAGCTCCAGCCTCCAGTCGGCATCTCACTTTTATTCTTCTCGTAATCAGCATCATCTGTGGGCAACTCATAACGACAAACAGGGCATGTGTTCCGAATGCTTAGCCATGGCACAATGCAATCCCCATGGTAATGATGGGCACAAGGTAGCCTATTCACCTTCTCTCCAACCAAAATATCATCTTTACAAACTGCACAAGAGACGTTTTTGCTCACATCCTCATCGGTGAAGACCACGCAAGGAAGACTTTCTACTACCGATTTGGAAGCAGGAGGACTGCCCTTCAAAGCACCTTCGATCTCCAAAAGTTGGCCAAATAGGGCATCATAGTCATAGTCTGTAGCATAAGCATGATCATCATTAGCAGCTAAGTATGATATCCCATCACCAATACTTTCATCATTTTCGAATTCAAGATGTCTTTCGAGATCATTCATTGCCAACAGCACCTCCCATTCTAAACCCCTTTGCCCATCCTCTTCTCCTCCATCACCAGAAATTGAGTTCTCTCCCTCAGAAGAAGAAATCTCTGAGGAAACTGAAATTTCTTCGATTCGATCAATCATTGAACTCAAATTATCCCTCTCCACGACCCTTTCATTCACTTCTTCCCACTCGAATTCTTCGTTTAAATCTCGCCGATTATCAAACCGAAGACAATTCAACAAACCTGGCACATCCCCATTCCGATAACTAACCCCAGAATTCACCTCGGAATCCTCCGTGTCTGACTCCGAGCCCATCCCGACGATTCGAAGGCCATCAGTAGATGGAAAACTATGCGATTCGAAAGGAATAATTGCCGGATCGAAATCAGATCCAAACCCTAACCCTAACCCTAACCCTAACTCTAGCTCCTCCGAACTACTTACACCATTCGAGCCACCTGTATAAACCCTAGCTACATCATTTGGCGCCCCATCGTCGCGAGAATCGAACAAATCGGTGACGAAATTCATTTGGTCTTCATCGTCGTAAAAGAGGGAATTGGGAAGAGAGTCGGAGGAGTTGTGAGAATGCGAGGGTGAATTTGGGGCGAAGTTGAAATCATCAAAAGAAGCTGAAAGGGTGGGAGTGGGAGGTGAAAGAGAGTCATACTCGAAGGCGTAGAGATTCGGTTCCTCCTCGCCGAGCGCGGCGGCGGCGGCGGCGGAACCGTCGGCGGCGTTGGTGGTGATTTGGCGTTGAAGAGTGAAATCTTCGGCTTCCGCTTTCGCTTCCGCCATCAAATGGAAAAGCAGATTAAAGTGTAGAAGTGAATCTGGTTTTTTAGGTGAATTTATTTATTTATTTATTTTTTTTGGAAGAGAATAATTATCTGGTGCTGAAAATCAAATGAAGCTCCTTTTTCGGCTCTCTCTGCGTCATCTTGCGGGGGTTCGGGCTCGTAGGAAGGAATAAGGATACTTCCCTTTCTCTTTTACGGATCATTTTCTATTTTTGTTAGCATTCTTTAAGGTTTGTTCAAAATACCAAAAAACCATTTGGAGATACTTCACAAAATTGCTAATTTAGTTCCTAAAACAGGTCATGCCAAACATAACTACGACACCTTTCAATATTAAGGATGATTTCAAAATTAAATAAATAAATAAAATCGACGATTTTTAGACTTTTTCATATTTGTACATTTAGTATTAATATTTTGTATATTTATTATTAAAATATTACACTTATAAAAATGACTGAATTTTTTATTTTATTTGATTTAATTTTTTATTTTATTTGATTTAGTAATTCAGAGTATAGCATTTACAGTTTAAATTTAAAATTCAACTTCTTTTAATTAATTTTATAAAATTTATCAAATTTACATATTTAATAGTTAAGATTACATATTTTAAGTGTTTAAGTTTATATGGTGAAGTTGATGATAATTATGAAAATGTCACCACTTATTTTTATCAAATTTTTAAAAATGTAAAGCTGAAATTTGTTATTAGTTTTTTCCTAAAGGTGTGTTCTCATGGATCCTAAGCCCCTGTATATATATAATAAGATTTGACCTGAACATTTAAACGACTACAGTAGCTCATTTGCCCCCCTATAAAAACAAGCTACTCTGTAGTACAATAAAAATTCTTTGAAGTTGTTGGCCAATAGCTGCATATATTAATTATGACCGAAATATCAGTATAAATGGAGAGTATATTGTGATCAAACAAGATTTTGTTTATTCACGTGTCTCAACACTGTTCAAAATTTTTGTCTAAACCAAACTGGAATAAACTGGGTTCAAAATTTTACCCTAAAGATGAGGAGTTCATATGCTGATACAGAACAGCTAGGAGAGCAGGAATCATAATCAAAAGAGCAGCTGTGAGGAAATACTTGAACTTAAGCTGCCTTGCATCTATGTCCCTTGTGGAATCGAGTTTGGATGTTGAAACAGTGTGTTCTGTCTTTGGCTCGTCCTCGAATATTTCTTGACATGTTTCACTTTCATCCTGCTGCTCAGCATTCAAACGGGAAAATCAGGTTAGAAGATTTCAGAAATGAGAATTACAACATCATTGATCATCACATTTTCAGAATTTAGGTAATCATAAGCATTTTGTCCAAATGTATATATTCATTTCCCACCCAATGTCACCCAGCATATCAGCAAATTTAACTGGAGCATTCATGCCCAGAACAATACAGAAATAGCCAGGTACCTCGCTAATGAGAATATGCGATTCAACAGAAAATTGGCATGAGCAGATAAGTGGAAATCTTTTTGAAAATGAATTGGGAACCTCATGAGTAGTTTAAACATATAGTCTGGTTTGTCAATAAAAATGGTGAGCACCAGTACAAGAAATAAATAATCATTGTGAAGAAAGATAGTTTGTTTGTCGTATTAAGCATTTGATTTGATTTGATTTTTTTTTTTCTTTCTTAGAGAGTGAAGTCGATCATATATGCCTTAAGCAAGCAGATGAATTGGTGCAATCACCTACCATGTTATCAGACAAAGGGACCTCCGTGGCTTCTTTAGTGCTCTCTTTTGGTGAATTTGCACTACATGACTTGTGCTCAGTGAGCATGGACTCTCCCGTATTTTCTGCATCATCTCCACCGAGAACTGCATCAGGAACCTTGTCCTTTTGCTCCAACTGCTTCATCAGAGTTTGCTCAAACTGCTTCATCAGAGTTTGCTCAAATTGCTTCATCAGCGCCTTTTTCTCTTTCGTCAATGACGATATCTGAACATACCATACAAGTTTCAAAAATTTTAATTGAATATAAAGATGTAAATAATCAACTGTTCAATAGGAAACCCACTTTAATCAAATAGGTTTTTCAGGAGAATGGTCCTAAACTTATATGAAATGGTAAAGCATTTTTTTACCAAATAAAACATAACATACTGTTGTATGTCATTTATGGTTGTTGTGGCATTAAAGAAAAAGAAAAATAATGTTGAATGGCCATAGCTGCACCTATTTCCATATTTTTAGGAGAAGAAAACCAAACTTCATGGATTTTAGAATTTATCAAAAAAAGGGGCATTGGTTCGCATAGTATACAGTCATACAGATGAGAAATTCAGGTGTCACTGAAACGTATAACTATACAGACAACGCATAGGCAGAAAACTTCAAGAAAGATAACCTAGAAATAGAAAGCGCAAGAATTTGAGGTTTCCGAATTTCCAGTAAACTTTTCAACAAGAGGTAATGTACACATAATTTGACCACAAATATCTTTATAGATTTGAAATTTGTATTTGCATTGGTTCAAGGATATAGTTCTAGCATGTTGTACGTTATTGTGTTTTTGACATTTCATAAACCTAAATGTAGAACACAGGGCAAAAAGGCACTTAAATCTCTATCAAATATGAAAGGTAGGAGATAGATTAGAAACCTGCTTATGAAGTCTTTCTCTTTCAAGTGCCAATTGCATAATCAAATCTGTTATCAGTTTAGTACGGAGGCTAATATCTCTGGCAGTTGCCTTCTTTGTTTCCTCGGCTCGATGCAAGGATGCCTCCATGCATTCCATTCTACTCTTCAGAAAATTCAATTCATCATTGAGACCAGCATTAGCTTCTGACAAGATGATACACTTTTCTTCAGCACTCTCAGTTAGACTTTCAGCTTTAGAAACCTTCGACTTTAGACCCTCAATTAGATTTTCCATATCCTTTATAGTGAAATTTAACATTGTTTGCTTCTCCTGACTGGCTTCAGCAGATGCCACTGCATGTTGAAGATGACGGTCAGACTCCTTCAACTGCCTCTCAAGCAGAAAAATTCTCTCAGAAGTAACACTACTACTGTTCCTAAGGAGACTGAGATCTTTGTTGAGCTCTGTATTGACATCTCTTAATGATTTACACTCAGCTTCTGCAGTTTCAGCTCTTCTTTCAGCTATGGAACTTTTTTCAATCAGATCATTTATTCTAGCTTCCATTTCATGAATCTTCATTTCCAATTTTTTCTGAGCAGAGATTGTAGCACTCTGTAAGAGGTCAGAATCTTTCAATTGTTTATCAACCGAGTTCACTTTTGTCCTAAGTTCTTCACAGGTATTCTCTGCCTTCTGCAATAAGCTGTCTTTGGCTAAAACTAGTTCATTCGAATCTTTCAGTTTAGACTTCAAGTCTTCCTCTCTTTGTAAAGCACTTTTTAAATTAAAATGTGTTCTTTGAAGTTTTCCCCTTAGCTCTTTTGAAACCCCAAGCAGGACTTCAGTAGCATTTTCTGCTTCAAACAGCTTTCCACAAGCGTCTTCAAGCTCTATTTCTAAGCAGAATAATTGTTGCTGAAACGTAAGATTCAGCTCTTCTTCACGTAGTTTAGATTCAGAAAGTTTATTCTCAAGATCCAGCTCATTTGCCAGAGACTTTTCCAGCATTTGCAAAACCTGTCTTTGATGCTCAGCAGTCTGCATTTTTATCTTTGTATTTGGAGTTAAAGGACCAGCATTTTCCAAACTTTCCAAAGCCTTGTCATCGTCTTCCCCTGCCATATTAATAAAATTTTCACAAGTTTGATTGTATTGAAGAAAGTACTTGATAGAAAACTTTGACTGCAATGCTCTTTAGCATGAAGAAACAACCATAAAGTCATAAATCCAAATTTCTACTTCAGTGTGGCTCAGCTCTTCAGCCATGCAGAGAAATCTCAGCTAACTGCCAAAATTTTCAGGGGATGATCCTCAGTCCTTCGTTCTTCTATTTTATATATTTAATTATTATTAAGAAATAAAAACAAAAATAGGAAGGGGTGGGGTAGCTCTGATTGAATCTGATACTCCACTGTGGATTTTATGAGTATATATGTATAATATATATAAAACAGATGTCTCCCATCAAATAAGAGATAAAATACAAGGAACTTACAGTTTACATTTCCCATGGAAGTCAAAAGAATCCTCTGAAGATTGGAAGATTGCACCTTCAATTCCAAAATCTGTTCTTGTGACTGCTTTAGGGAACTCTCGGCGTCATTCAACTTTTCTTCAATCACCCCATAAAGTTCTCCTGCATCCTCACATGAAGGTATGATCTGGCGGGAACAGCCAATCTCGATTTGAAGAGTGGACAACAAAACACTTAGTTCCCTTACCTCAGAGTCCAAGAGTACAGATAAAAGCTCAAACTCCATTGCCTTCTGAGCAGAATCATTTGAGCATTGCTCCTTCTCAGCAGCAAAAGTTTCAAATTCATTTTCCCTTGTTTCCACATACAGTTTAAGTACACCTAAATTAGCAAGTTTCTCTGAGGAGCATGCTAAATCTACTTCAATCTTAGCAATAACCTCCCCAAAACTTCCTAGGTCTTGCATGGTTTCTCCACTAGATACAATCACATCAAGAGAGTCAACATTGTTCGATTCTTCCACCAGTTCACTAGAGCAGTGTTCATCCTTCCCAGAGTTGGCATCCATGATAGTTTTTGAGCTACAGACAGTCGATCCTTAGAGTAACAGTCCACAAATCCTGACAACTCCGCGTTGGAAAATGCCGTAAAGGTTATTCACCCAGGAATCCCAGGATCAGGAGACTACATTTAAAAAGGTCCACACATCATGGGGCTATATTGAATGTCAGAAGTTCCAACAGCACACAAGAAGGATATGCATTTTCCAGAAAATAGACCGAATCGAAAAGCTAAAAATGCATCCAGAAAGATCATGGATTGATAAATGTCAAGATCAAGTGCTTATCACTAAGCCAATAGCTATAGTTAGTAGTGAAGGCGCAACTTTATTTCCTTATACTCGTGTAATAGTCAATGCCATGTTTCGATGGTAGGATGCTCCCAACAATAACAATGGAGAAAAATGGAGAACAATGGAGAAAAATGGAGAACAATGGAACAAGGAAATGGAAGTAAGCATGCAATCTAATTACTCCATATACAAATGAAGAGCATTACGGAGTACACATTCTAACAATGAAACAATCGAATAGCTTTCGACAACCTTTTAATATCCTTATTTCTCAACTCTAGCAAGTATCTAATTGTTTTCAGATTCTGTTCAAATCCCTTCCTCCCTAAACACAGCTAAACCCATCAAAAGGATTGAAAGAAAGAAAGTCTAACTCCAATATTTGTTTAGTAGATATATCATAAGATTACAGGAAGGATTATTATATTGATGTCCTTGTACCAATTATGAATGCTGAAATAAACCAATTGCTCTATGGTCTACCTCATGCCTGCTGTCAATCCGGTATAACAAGAAAGCAGTAAAAGAGATAAAGATCAATACAAATAACAGATGATTGATCAATGAAAATCCCACCACTATTCAAAACATCAAACATGACAAAATACAACCAAATCTTTAGGAACAAAAATTTCTTAAGAATTCAATAGGAATTACCGACACGATTCAAAGTGCCCACATCAATAATTGAAATATTCCTCCCTCTTTTTTTCAACAATCAAGAATTTAAATGCTAAAAATAACAAAAAAAAAAAAAAAAAATTAAAAAAGAGTAAAATTTTCTTGAATTATCGATAAAGTAAATCAAATTTAACGAGCGTTCACAAATTCAACACACCTGTTGGAAGACTAGAAGAGCTGAGAGTGAGTCTGAACTTCGTTTCGGTGGAAAAATAGTTTCTTCTGAAAAAGAGAAGTATTCGAGACAGCGCAGTGCGTGTCACGTGCTGGTCATGTGACTGCCTTTTGGTGGCCACGTGTTTCGGTCTTCGGGCCAAAGTTGGGCCTCGTCGTTGAAAAGTGGGCCCATTTTATTTTCATCAGCTTATCAAACCCATGCCCAAATTAAAGGAATCTGAAATCGGAGTTTTTCTCTCTCTTCGCGATCTGCACCAAACGCATCAGCTCCATCGCTAAGGTATCTTCATTTGCTCGTACTATTCATTTTTTTATTTGAATTTTCCTTTGTTTTTAACGAAATGAATCCATTTTTAAGGATCTTTATCTAATGCCCTAGGAATGCTGCAGAGAAAAAGAGAAGTTTTAGGAGAAGAATCTAGAAGTAGATTGATAGTCCAAAACATGATACACTGATTTGTTTTACATTTATCCGCTGCGAAATCATAGCTAACTATAACCATTTTTCAACAAATTGTTTTGAGATCCCAAAACGACGTCTTTCAGACTCCCCTGGCTTGAATTTTTTTTCTTCTTTAGAAATCAGGAATTTCTGTTTATTGATTCCTGGTTGTTGTTGAGAGTTTAGGGAGTTTGGCTGACTATCCTGCAGTCTGCTTTTGAATTACTTTCTACTGTTAAAAGACATGTTCAAGTTCTGACAGAAAGATTGTAGCTTTAAGTATTTGCAAGCCACTGAAGAATCGTTTCAAAACCTTGTGCAACTCCCAATTGATGAATGTAGCTATTCTTGGAAGCAATTTGCCCAAATTGGTAGGACGGTTGGCTTGATAATTACAAGTTTCCAAGACTCTTCGTGGGAGTTGTAGGCCTTTTTGGCTTGAGCTGGTAGGCTATAGTATCTTAGGTTGGTTTACCTGTTATGGTACTTTGTTGGCTAGGGTCAGTGCAGCTTTAAAATGTAGCTATTCTTAATTATTTTCTTTTATATTATATTTGTATGTAAATATGTATAAAAAACTATGTTTCCTTGTTGTTTTAGAATAAGGGGTGTAGACTATATCATTCATAGTAAGGTTTTCATTTGTTGCTTTTCTGGCTGCATAGTTGCATTTTCTTTGATGGCACAGTAATTGGAAGTTTAATATCCTCCAGTTTCTGCCCACTTCTTGTTTTAGGGAAGAAAAGAGAAGGGAAAACATTGAATTTGCAAACTAAAATGGCTTCTGGGGATGATCGCGACCACTTGGCTGAATCACTCAACGACCTATTCACCAATGTCTCAAAGATGGTCAAGGGCGAGCTTCAGGTATGTGAAATATCTAATTATTAGCCAATAGCTTTTCCTTAGAATGAGTTTGCCTAGTCGAGTGTGAAATTCTTGGATTTTAGTTCTCAAACTTCAAATAGAAAAGGATTGTTTTTTTTTAGTATTACTGACTCTATTACAATGTAGTATCTGTTCATAACTACTTTCTCAACGTACTGAAGCACAAAGAGTCAATATCGTCTCTACTAAGGCTCGAATCCACCCCTTCCATATGGGAGTCAGGGAGTGCAACCGGGTGCCACTAGAAAAAAGATTGTTTAGTTCGGTGAAATATAAGCTCTTTCCGCTTTTCATTTTGTCTTTGCTAAAATTGAACTTTTCATTCTCAAACTCATCAGCCTGGTCTACATCCCTACCACACCATCTTAGCATTCCTTCATTACTCATAGCTATAACAAGGAATTTACAGTATGCTCTATGCTGTCATGTTTCATAGGTCATGATTTGCTTAAAACGCAGTTCTGATAAAAGCTTGCCTTGTTGTAGCTGGTGCTCCGGGCCTTCTTTTAACGGGAATTAACAATTATGTTTTTGATCAAATCACAGGAAAGTAACAATCTACTTGAACTTTTGGAGAAAATGAATATACGAGTTGCTGAAGAGTATAAAGGCTTTGGTGATGTGGCTTCCGGGCTGAGAGTTTTCGTTGAGCAGCTCAAGTCCAAAAGCGGTAGCTTTGATGAGTATGTGCAGCAGATTGATTCAATAGAGGGGCAAGTAACTGAACTTGAAGCTGTAGTATCTATGCTTGATAAGTATGTTTCTTTGTTGGAATCAAAAGTACAGTCTGTGTACCATATTCCACCTTCATGACTACACCTTTTAAATCCTCATCTTGTTCATTAATTTTACTGATTCTTAGTGTGTTTGGTTCATGGGATTAGACACAAGGAATGAAAATGAAAGTCATTGTTTGGTTGACAAATTTTTTTTTAAAACATATAAGTATAGGATTTGATTTTACCCCTATAATTAAAAAAACTCATGACAAGTATCATTCCATTAATTCAACCTTATCCCCTCTTTTATCGCCGGCTCCTCACTACGTAAGATTAGTACTTTTAGATTTTTGTTTTGATTTTTTGTTTATATTGTGTTTTGGATGTCATTATATTGATCAATTACCCTCTTTTGTTTTTGTATTTTTAAAAACTTTATTCTAATTTTGAGTCATGCATAACTAAACAACAATATTGGAAACCATTCCAATTTCAACCTATTACCAAACATACAAAATACTTTCACCAAAACTCATTATAATTACTAAATATTTGATTTCTTTTCCGGTTCTGATTTTCATGTTGGAACCAAACACACCCTCAATTCATCTCTTATACTTTTTGTGGCTAATAATTTTAGTACTCTTTCATCATATATATGCCAATTTTGCTATATGCAGCAGTGATGGACATCAATCTATCTCCTCATATCTAATTTTATATACAGTATATGATACCCATCGTTACATATGGGCGTGTTTGAAAACATGAAAATTAATTTTTGGAAAGGATAGAAAATTAAAGTCAACAAAAAATAATTACCGGTCAAGGAGAAAATAACTTTGTTTTCTTGGAAATAGTTTCCCCTTTATTTTGAAAAAGTCATTTTCTAGATCCACAGAGCTTCTTCCGCGTCTTCTTCTTCCTTCTGCATATACTTCCTCGGCTTTCTCCCACCATCCTTGGCTTTCTACTTTCTTCTGACAGAAACTAGTGACTGGTTTCCGTCGGAAACTAGTAGAAACTAGACTGATTTTCGTCAGAAATCAGTACACTACTTTTTTAAAAAAAAAATATTTTATTTGTTATTTTGAAAAAAAGAAATAGTTGAGCAAAACGTAGCTATTGTCAAACAATTGTTTTTTTTAGTTAACAACAACTAAATTTTAATTATACAATTCTTCTCATTTTCTACAAAATGAACCAAACACACAAGAACAGTTTTCTAAAATGCAAACAAACATGAGAAATGAAAATTTTTTCTAAAAAAAGTCATTTTTCTGATTTCTGAACACCCAAAAAGTGAATATAAACAAGTTTGAAGATGCGAGAGGCTCGTCAAATATAAATACGGATGGCCATTATGTTGCCTTTATCACATATAAGTACACCAAACTTCTGCATCTTCACCAAAAGCTGGCATAGGTCTTGGGGCAAAACTTGCTGGTTGGCCTGAGCTTAGCATAGAATGCAAAAATGGTCTGCTCAAAAACTCATCCCGGGATAAGAATGCACCTATTTTCCAAAAACCCAATTTAGTAAAGTAATCATTCTAGCAAGAAATGGGATCAAAGGGTCTAAATATCACTAGTTTCTCAGGCAAAACTGAATCTTGGGAGAACCCCAGAAAACTGCAATATTTTCTGCTGACTTAAACACAATGGATTTATCTGCCATTACATAAAATGAAAATGAAAGACACTAATGACTAATCCATGTAAAGTTATACAGTACATACACATATAGATAGGCAACTCAGTTGATCATAGGAGTGAAATTTGGAAACAATGACCCGGGATCGAGTCTCACCAGCAACATGAGAGCTCTGTCAGACCCTCTTCTACTAGATAGGCATGCAGGAAATAATTAGATATATAAATGTAGTATAGCTTTCTTTCTGCATTTTCTGTCCAATCCTTAGAAAGCACAACTTTGTGTCCTATCTCGTTTCCTCACATCAATGAAATTAAATACATCAAAAAAAAAAATTTGACACCACTGGATGATAAAATTTTTCAAAAGAGGAGAGTCCCAAATTTCTTGCGACCGGAACCAAGAGACTGATGTCTCTTGTATGAGGAAGTACACAAAGGATGTAACCAATAATTTGAAACATTTTTAATAACATCTTCAACCGCATTGCACATTTGCACTGGATGCACCTCGAGAATTAGGGACACGCCATACCCCCTTGGGAAACTTTACCAATCCAGAACCAGGTGAAGAAGCAATCTGTGAGCAGTTGAGTAAGGCATGTTTTATATTCTCAGAAAATTCATAGGCAAACAGCAAACTATGGTGTGGAGGCAATAGTAAAACGTAGACATTGAAACTTATTATCACAATATCCATTTAAGAACCGAAAATAATGGCACAAAACACACAAGTAGCTGCTCGGCTTTCTAAAACTGATTTGTCAAACAGATAGAGGCCTAGAACATAACACATCTGTTACTTTGTGCCACCACAACAAGAATAGCTGCAGAGAATAGCCCAATTTTTTTTTTAAATGAAGACTTTTTCCCACAATGTTGAAGCTTGAGAACAAAACAGGTTGAGAGGTACATATCACATTAAAGTTTTTAAGAATTTATTGTTTAGAATTACTCTGTACCAATTCAAATTACCCAAAAGAAAAACGGTGGTTAAAAAGACAAAGGTTATAGTTTAAGATGCAACCAAATCAAATGAATGAGTGTAAATTCATTGATTCTAAAGAATATACAGAAATACATAATCCATTTTCAACCAAAAAAAAAGAGAAGCTAGAAACGTAGAGTGATGGATGAAACCCAAAAAGACGGACCTTTTCCTCTATCTAGAGACATCTCCTGATTCTCCTCCTGTTGGCTTGAAGCAATCAATATTGCATAATACAGCCAATTTCATCCTCTCACTAAAGCTGCCACCATTAAATTCCAACAGTTATTATAATTGTAGAAAAAATCATGCCATCAAGGAGTCATATTAACACGAGGCAAATAAATGAAACACTCTAAAGTCTTAACCAGATAAGTTTAATCCGACCGGTCAATGCTCTTCCTTGCTTTGTCATGTGATTCTGTATTGCTAATTGCCTTTTCAGAATGATCCAAACTCTTACGCATTCTTTCTCTCTTCTCAGTGCTAGCTCTTGGCTTTTCTCTCAAGTCCGCACTTTTTCTAGGCTTCTCCCTCTTTTCTGTACTTATCCTAGACTTTTCTTTCTGATCAGTGCTCGACCTGGATCTACAGTCTGTGCTGTTTCGATGATCATCGTCATGGTCTGTACATGTTGATGCATTTTTTAAAAGTGATAACTTCTCAATAGCTGACACAAACTTCTTCAGATGTTTAATGTACTCCGGGAAGAGCTCCAAGTCACAATGGTTACCACCCGTAACCCATAGTGGTTCATAT
Organism: Ipomoea trifida; assembly: GCA_003576665.1. Lineage (NCBI taxonomy): Eukaryota > Viridiplantae > Streptophyta > Magnoliopsida > Solanales > Convolvulaceae > Ipomoea > Ipomoea trifida. Next base: position 3,572,319 of record CP025655.1, read on the forward strand.
TTCTGCTTACAAAGCTCCCAAAGCTGCTTGCCATGAGAGCAGTCCACAACTTCATCTGCAGTCCCCTGAAAGTGGCAAAAAGTGCATGCTACTAACCAACTTTTGTCATCATTATGAAAACCGGCAGAAATAAAAGGTTGATTACAGTACTACACTTATCTTCCAAGAAAGATCATGTTAATATTTTACTTCTGAATTTACACGTAAGGTTCATGTTCATAATGTTTCAAATTCAGGGAGATAAGTGGAGAAACCCACCACAATGCCAGTACAAAACATCAGAAATTAAAAATGAAAAAAAGTTTCAACAATTCACGGTCATATGCAATCAGTAACTAATGGAACATCTTTGAGATATGGAAGTATTCAAGTAGCAAACTCACATGTATAACAAGAACTGGACATTCAACCAAAGGCATCTTATCAATATTCTGCATTGGACAGAAAAAGAAAATTATGAATTGAACTGCATCACCATTTCTCAGTTGCATTTAGCACTTGTTGAAACGAACCCTACAGATAACATAATTACATTAAAAAAAGATCAATGAACCTTATATATGTCAAACCAGTACGTCTTCTTCACAGGATACATCACTCGTAGTCCAGACAATATTGGACTGTGCAAAACCACAGCCCTTAATCTTGACAAGTTTGATGCAAGATCTATAGTGGGTCCACTGCCAACAGACTGACCATATAAAATAACATCTTCTTCTTTCACACCATATGTCTCACTAAGACATCTGTATGCTGCTTCTATGTCAGCATACGTGTTCTGCTCGCTTGCCTATATAATAGAATAAACGAATAAAGTTTAGTACCTTAATTTCAAGCATCACCAATACACATCAATCTTTTTTATTCCCACATACCTTGCCGGTGGACAGTCCATACCCAGAATAGTCATACCTACAAGGAAACAAAAAGAAACAAGAACTCAAATTTAAAGCTTCATCTAAAAGGGCTAAAGCAGAGTGGAAACTCAGAATAAGACCAAAAAAGCAATCATGCCAAGCAAATTTCCCAACCATTTCTTTCACTAATTAATTATGGCAGACACAATCCACTAGGTTTGCAGTTGAAACAAGTCAATTATACTCTTTTGCCACTTTGAAAAAGTTCAAAAAGTGTTCAGCATAATACTTAACCTCTCATGATTAACAATCAAGTATTTGAATCTAAATTCTTCTAAAACCAACCCACTAAGAGTACTAGAGAAGTAGCAGTTCATCTCTCAATCTGTATCAAACAATCTCAATTATCCTAATCAGAACTAAAAACCCAAACCTTTGATCAAACAAAGAACTCAACTTTCATTTCAATCCAACACCCCAAGCCTCACCTATGCACCCACAATCCTAAAGCACTGAGAAACCAAATGCATTTATCTATCATAGGATTAATTTGGGGGAGGAAGGTTGGGTGTTGTACCCCATCAGATTGACCCGAAGGTGAAGACTAAGTTCACAGAACAACTCGTACATCTGTCCCACATCGGCGGCGTTGCCGTGGGAGTAGAGCATCGTCAGCGAGGCCCCCGGGTTCCTCACGTACATCGCCACAATCTCCGTCCCCCTCTTCGTCGCCAGCTTCAACACGTCCACGTTATCCCTCTCCGGCACCTCCGTCATCTTCAACTTCCCGGTGGACTCCTCCACCGCCACCCCATACGACGGCGGATCCGGCGGAAAAAACGCAAACTTCGCCGCCATGGATGACGTCATCGCCCCCATCCTCACCACCACTAATCTCTCTCTATCTATAAATGCATACCAATGTGCATATATATATATACGTTTACAGATATGGATATATATACATACATAAATACATATACATATATATACAGCTGTATAAAGATACGTGGATGTATATATTTTATACGATCCTGATGGAGAGAATCGTAATACGATTTTAAAGCAATTTAGGGCTTAAAATTGCAATTTTGAGCGTTCTCAATGCGATTGATTTCTGGATTTTTTTTATTTTTTTTTTTTTACGTAGAAATCACTCCACACACATCAATGCGTGTATTGTGTGTGGGGGGTTTGAACGGAGAAGAAAGGTGCTGTGGAGGGATTTCCGGCGTTAAAAAGGAAAGGAGCACGTGCGGTTATATTTAAGGTATCGGAGGAGGAGGAGCAGAGACAACGTTAGGGTGTACGGAGTAACAGAGCAACGGGGGTCTCGCTGTTGGACACGTGGGCGTTAGGGTTTAGGCCATTGGTCTGACGGGGGAGAGTGTACGGGGTGGACTGTGCTGCAGTGGATATGATATCGCGGGGCCCTCCCGTTCTGTTTGGATTACGCTGTTGCTTTCCTGTCTGTTATCTTTGTTTTCTTCGGCAGAAGAGAAGAAGAAAATAGAATTGGAAATAATTGGAATGAAATATGGAATATGCATTTATTTTTGTGATTTTATTGTTAGAAATTTTGATATAAAAGGAAAATAATAGAGAATGTGCTAATGTGCATACATGAATAATAATAGAAAAAAAGTGTCATTTTCCTGATATAAAATTAGTTGTGTGTATATATTGTACTGTACACTTCATTATTATTAAATAAAATTATCCCTATTGTATTTTACATCATTATAATTCTGTTATTATTTAATGAATTTTATTCCGTGAAATTAATGACCACATTACTTTTTACCATACTCCTATACTACCATATCTTTTTCATATCTTTTAATTATAATTTATTAAAATCATCATATAATAATTAATTTAATTGTATATTATATTTCTATTCTAATCTAAAAACATGACAAATCTCAATCAAAGTTAATTATATCATTGATTTATGTCCATTTTTTGTATGCTAACAAAAATATACATTTTAGTGTTTTATTTAAATGTTGTACACTTCAATCTTATTGAACAAAATTATCTCTGCTATATTTTTATTAGGCAAAACTATTCTTACAACACAGTTATAACTCCCTTACTATTTAATTATAACATTGGTGGCTGTATCATTATTTTATTATCATATACTTGATACAGGGTTGATCTCGAAAATACAGGAAAATAATGGAAATACAACAGAAAATATCCACGAAGGATAATATTACAGGAAATTAAAACAACCTACAAAAGGTTGAAAAACCTGAACTACGGTTGAGGATGAAATCCGGACGAACTCGGGTAGTTGGAAGCACGAGTCGTGTTGCCACTCTCCTTAAAACCTTATTTACCGCCTCCCGGGGTGCTGGAGCGTTGCGGTCTAGGTTTCCCAGGATAAAACGTACTACGATCCAATCGTTCGAGCACACGAACTTGGATCCGACGAACTAGGAACGTGGGTTCAACGCAGGTGGCTAGAAGGAAATGTGAGCAGAGTTTTGAGGAGGAAAACAGTGTTTGCCGTGTGTACTTGGTGTTGTTCGTGTGTACTTGGTGTTGTTCGTGTTTTTTCCAAACCTGCTGCTCACAACGAATATATAGTAGAGGAGAATGGATCATAGCATTAATTATGGCATTGATCATCCCTTAGTAACCTCCTCCCACTAGCAGAAATTTAATTCTGCCACTAACCAACATTTATACCCACTAACAAGTCCCATTATTCATGAAATAACTCTGAGAATAAAGATTGGAATTAATCAAATTAATTCCGTAATATCAAGAGTCATTTTTGAACGAACACAGTAGGTGAAACATCGAGACATCGCCGTCGAGAAGTGCATGCTTCGAGACATCATGCCGGCAGCGAGAATTCGCACTGGTCCGCGAGACATCGGACGCGAACAACCTTCGAGAGGTCGACTCCGCTGAAGTTTGAGACATCGAACTACCTCTCGATAGGTCAGTTCGTTTTGATGTCTCGACCATACGTGGTCGGAATTTTGGCATAATGTAGCCCGCAAGGCCAGCCACTTTTCCTTCGTGCCCGCAGGTGCAGGCGCACACAAGTTCAAGCCTTTTCGAACTCATTTTGGGATTTGATTTGCACCCCCCCTGCGCGCGAGAGAGAGCATCTATGCTATACAAGTTAATTAGCCTTAAAAGACTCTTGTATTTATAGTGGGGCAAATCTTCATTCCCAACCAATGTGGGACAAAGCTAATAAGCTTTTCCTCACTTAAAATTCCATCTCAAATGGGTCGACTTTGAGAGCCAATTTCTCATTCACCCATTATCCATTTTGAGCGTATAATATACCGATCTCTTCGTCTTACTACGAAGAATCCGAATCCACTTTGACCCGACCCAAATCGGATGTGGACCCTACATATATTTATACCACAAAATGGCCACTTAAAATGCCATTTTAGTGCTATTTTTCCAACAATCTCCCATGAAGGCTCGAACCCACCACCTCCCGTATACAGGGAAGAGTTTGATGTCACTAGGCCCTTGACCTGTCATAATGTATCTATACAATTACTAATTAATAAACCGTTTCTTGCCTACCTATTTTCACCACCATATCTATTTATCATGATTGCTTGTTTCTATTGATCATAGTATATTTATTGACCTCTATACCTTCCTACTTACCATACCAAATCTTACCCATGCAATGCTACACACTTCAATACCCTCAAATTCCACCTATCTACTATTTAGTACTCACTAATCAATTAATCATCAATGCTATTTTTTATTGCAATTATTGATTGCTTTCACCAACCACAATATATTTATCATCACCTCATCCAATTGCCCCTACCCCCACCACATACTGCACTACAATAGTACTATTTAATATCATTTCCAATTATAACACAAATTCATTATATTAAAAATTTTGAATTTCAAAATACTCCATATATTATAAATTGAAAAATAGTTAAATTATTTGAGCATTACCTTCAAAAAAATTATTTGAACATATATTCCAGTTGACCGGGAAAAAAACTGGAAAATGATTGAATAATTGAAAATGGGAAAAAAAATCATAGCATTATATTGTTTCATAACTATACCTTTTATTTGGTAGAGTTATATCCATCCTATATTACTTTCATCAAAGTGAAAAAGCATAATTTTATAGTGTATATAATGCATTTCGTGCTTATGACACTACAATTTTCAATATTTTTTAATGTAATTAAATATATGATTTCTATTCATAATGTGTGACAAGGCCAAGCCCAACTTTGAGGCCCAGTAAAGTTCCTAGTAAACCCAATTACTAATTCTCAATTTTCACATTCAAAAAAAAAAAAAAAAAACACACACACACAACAAAACAAAACAAAAAATGGATATAAAAAAATAAAGGGAAAATTGTAATTTTTGCCCCTCCATAATATGTCAATTATCAATGTCACCCCTGAATTATTAGTGGTATAAATGTTGCCCCTCAATTTTTAAAATCGGTACATATATTGCCCCTCCCGTACCGATAGGAGGGGCAATATTTACACCATGGAGGGGCAATATATGTACCATTTTTGAAAATTGAGGGGCAATATTTGCACCACTAATAATTCAGGGGTGACATTGATAATTGGCATATTATGGAGGGGCATAAATTACAATTTTCCCAAAAATAAACGAGTTAAAGAACTTGAATCATAAGAGCGCACAAGAATTATATGGGTGTGTCTATATATATATATATATACAAAAATATAATAAAACCCAACAAAGTTAGGCTCTATCGAGAACTAAAAAATGTTGGTATAATTATTTTTTTTTTTCATTGCTATATCAGTTGTTATTCAGTCATTAATTGACTCTCTCAAATGAAAAGTCATGGATTTGAGTTCTGTGGGGGAGCATTTAAATTTTATAAATTTATGGGGGTTTTAGACGGATCACCATTGACCAATTCACAAAAGTAGATGGCGAAAGTCATTTCATTTATCATCACACAATGAAGAATATTGAAATCCTATAATCTGTCTGTATTCTTTAAACTGCAAAATTTTGAGAGATAATGAAAATATTAATATAATGTTACCTTGGTCATGACCATATCATTGATGGCGCTCAAACATTTAGACTGAATAAACCAACCAAAGAAGTATATATTCGTATTATTTTTTAAAGTATTTATCAATGTCAAAATTAAGCTGTATTTAATACAATTGTCTATATATATTTGATTGAAAAGTATGCATACATATATGATTGTACTAGACCAAATCCAATAGATATATTAATACTGCTTAATTGGAAGGAATTAAAAAAAATATTGTCAATTAATGATTAGTTAATACAATTAAAAAAAATAGAGTAAAAAAATAATATGTAAAATAGAATTCAAACCAAACACAATAATATTTGCTAGATTGCGGTTGGAAAGTGGCGGCTGCTAATTAACTAACTAGGCCTTTGGGAGGATCAGTTCGACTTGCTCCAACAAGCAACAAGAAAACCTGCCCCTTGACTATTATCGATGAAAATAGGGATAAAGATCAAATAAATCTTCAATTATATAATTAGGCTCTTTAACTTTAAAAAGCTCTAATTAAGCCTTCAAATTTATTATTTTTAGAGCAAACAAATAAGCTCTTAACATATTTGTTACCTGTAATTGCAGGTCAACTAAAATTCCGGTCAATTCCGATGATCTTTCAGCAAAGTTCCGGCAAAAAAAGCCAAACCATCGACCACCAACGACCGTGACGGTGAAAGATTGACACGATCACATACTTTTTAGAAATGAATTAGTTTTTTTTTTTTTTTTTTTTTTTTTTTTTTTTTTTGCAATAGATAGCGTGTTGAACATGATAATCGATGTTTTCATGATTGAAAGGGGAATTTTTTTCAACAATGTAAATGTCTATTTTAATCCTACTTGAAAGGGGAATTTTTTTCGGATGAAAAATTGACGAAAAACCTATCTTTTTTTGGTGTGAAAAATTGACGGAAAATCCGCCGAATTTATTTTTCGGCCAGAAGTTAATTGAAAATGGACCATTTTTGCAACAAAAACAATAGTCGCAGACCAAAATTGCAAAGTTTAAAAATCATAGATCAATCCTACAAGTACTACAATAGTCGTATGACTAAAAATGCAAAAAATTCAATTATATATTACTCTGTCAAAATCGATGAATATAGACACATCTAAACCATGTATATTCGTTTTCAAAAAAAAAAAAAAAAAAAACCATGTATATTCCAACTCGAAACTTTAATTAAAAAATAATGAAATTCATATTTCAGCCGAAGGACATACGTACTGGTTACGCCGAATTTGACCTACTCAATAAAGAGGTAGAGGTCAACCATGACTCCTGGAGACTCTGTCTGCTACGAATAACGAATCTTTGTACTCTAGGCTAAAAAAAAAAAAAAGGCTCTACCAAACCAAACCCAAATCGCGTGCGCTAAAAAGCAAAAGCCATCCATGATCCATCTTGACTTGCAAGACTCGAATAACACCCCTTTTGCGGTTTCTTTCTTGCGTTTGATGATCAAAAATTCAAAATCCTTCTTTGATGGGAATTGCTGCTCGATCAGCTTCTTAGGTATGCGCTGTTTAGTCTGAATTTCGATCCTATTTTCCCCCATTTTAACTGCCCCTGTTTGTTATTTTTCTTTGTTTCTTTTTGCTGTTGATTGTTGAATGTTCCCTTAATCTGCTCGATATCTTGTTCCAATGGCGTGACTCTGCCTCTATGCTTGCTCTTAGCCTTTCCTTTTTCCTCTTTATGTTTCATTTCTAGGATAAACTTGCTTTTAGCTGGGTGTTTGCAAATTTCACACTAGCTGGTTTCTCAAATTTCCGATGCAGTGAAAATCTTTTTATTTATTTATTTATTTATTTTTATGTGCTGGAGTCTGGAGAGTAAGGAAGGGGATTTCTGATTCAGCTGGGAAGAGTGATGATTAGATTGAATCATTGAACTATTGAAGCGGTATTAATACATTGCTTTTTCTTATTGTAGCTCGTAACCTTATAGACGTGCGTATTAAGCTTAATCTTTAAAGCTTTCTCTGCTGAATTTTTTCAGAGTAGTACTTGGAATTGCACTGATGTGTGCAGAGTCGAAATTTTTAGTTTGTTAATTCATGAAAATGAACAATTTCACAAAAATCAGTCAGCAAATTTAGGGTTTCATCTTACGTTATTTTTTTTAATTAACTGGGAAATTAATTATGATTGCCATGCACCAATTCAGATTTCAGACTGCTGAGCTTATATCATTGGATGCTAAACTGTGTAGAAATTATATAATTAATGGTGTACTTGAGGGGATTCAAATTCTTTTGTACTTTTTTTTTTTTTTGAGAGGGGGTGGGTGGACAGCTGGACAAGGCAAGATATAATTTATATGCCTAATCTTGGTTTTTCCCTTTTTCTCTTTGCCGATTAACATCAACTTACTGTTAAGCTCTCAAGCTCTGCAGTATTCCCCATAACAATGTTGATTAACTTTGCATTGTCTAGTATCTTGATGGAACACTTATTTTGTTGAGTTTCACTCTGACTAGTGTCTTTTGTTTTCCTGGCGGTGATGACAGTAGCGCCTTGGCAAATCCCTGCAAGATGGTCCCGTTGACTGTTAATAGAAAAAAAGTCAAAGAATGGATCAAAAGGGTGATTTAGTTCTCATTGGTGTGTCAGTTGGTGTGGCTGTTGGAATTCTTATTGCATCACTTGTATTCTTTGGTGTTCGATGGTATAAATTACGAGCTCACCGTCGTCGCTGTGCAAATGAGCAATCTCAAGCAACTCTTCCAATACGTACAAATGGCTTTGATATAAGCATTGAGTCTAGTGCTTCTATAAACATCAATAGACCACAATACCCTGCCAAAAGTTCTCAACAAAGCTGGTGGACTCGCCCAAGTAAAGATCAGTTTACCTCAGCATCAGGCATACCTAGATATGCTTACAAGTATGTAATTCCTTGCTCCAATCGAGTATTAATCCATTTGGCTAGTAATTATATCTTCTAAATGACTAAATCTAAGCCATCCTTGTCATGCCTAATCATTACCATTTTATGATGGTTATCTCTTGGAGGATTTATCTGCTTGGCACTTTGGTGTTCATGCTATGTAGTAAGTGATCTTTTCAATCTGAAAGCAATTTGATTGTGTATAGAATCTGTGTTGAACCCCTTTTGCAAAGTATCTTCAAACAAAATTCTAAATATTTCCTATATATCTAGTATTCTTGCACCTCTCATTTAATTCTTATGTAGTAATACTTGTAACAACTTCAAGTTAGGATACCTACTTGTTTCTTATATTATGCTGGCTGGCTAAAGCTTATTTAATCCATATCATCAATATTATAAATTAAACCATCCACTTTTAATATGTTCTAGTAAAGATTATGGATTATATGTACGACACATCAAAACCTTTTAGCTTTTATGTGACTTGGATCTGATTATAGATTTATTAATAATCTATAATCATAATCAGTAACTACAAGCTCTACTAAATAGGACTAATGGACTATTCCCAATAAAGACTGAGTTTGTAAACTTTGCTTATACTCTTTGTGCAATGGAGTGGAGAAGTATTTAATTCATGTTAAAATTTATTTTAAATTAGAATACAAACCCTCCATAAGATGGAAAGACATCTAAGGAGTGGAAAGGCTAGGAATATTTGAAACATGATTAGGAATATACTGTACAATATAAAAATAACTACAAGTTTTTCTGCCTTTCTGTTCACTATATGTAAATAGAACTGTTGGATGGAAAAAATAACCTACAAGCTTCTCTGCCTTTCTATTCACTACTATCTTATGTGAGTATATGCGCAAAGATGTATAATGTAGAATTAGAATATAAACTACAAGTTTCTCCGCATTGCTGTTTTCTACTGTCCTAATTGATTAAATGGGCAATGATTGCTTGATCTAATTCCAAGTGTATTCCCAGGGACATTCAAAAAGCTACAGAAAACTTTACAACCATCCTGGGACAGGGATCTTTTGGTCCAGTATACAAAGCTACAATGCCAAGTGGTGGAGTGGTTGCTGTAAAGGTCCTTGGTATCAACTCTAAACAAGGGGAAAAAGAGTTCCAGACAGAGGTATTATCAAACTTTTTTCTTAAGAAACACTACATAACACTATTCTGCTTAAGGAATCTTTACTATTAGGATCTTCTAAACTCTAAGTGGCATGCATTTGGCATTTGCATATCTCTCCCTTTGTTTAGGACCCAACTCTTGATTCCAAATTTCCAACACATACTGTTACTTGAAAGAGTATGTGCAGTTTTAGTAATGATGCTAAATCTGAAGTGGTTTCCTCTAATGCACTTGATCACTGGCTTGGGTGGAGGTGTCATGAATTAAAGTTTGATGCTATTCTGCTAGGGGTAGACAATGTTGTTATAAGATATAATGAAATGCTCTGAAGGGGAATGTAGCTGGAAGTTAATGGAATATTCTTTAAGAAAATGGTCACTAACACCCCCACCCCCACCCCCACAAAAATTTTAAATGAATAAAAAATTAAATTAAATTAGAAAGAAGAGGAAGACAAGGAGGGAAAAGCCAAAGCACAGTATATGGAACAAAGCTCTCTGACAGTATTTGGCATCAATCTTATTCTTTCTTCAGATTATGTGAAACTCTATCTATATACAAAGTATTTTGTTTTTCAGGTTACACTTTTGGGCAGGCTTCATCACCGTAATTTGGTGAATTTAGTTGGATATTGTGTTGATAAAGGACAGAGGATGTTGATCTATGAATTCATGAGTAATGGAAGTTTGGCAAACCTTTTATACGGTAAGTAGAAAGATTTTTGACTTTGAGAGCCTAAAGTCCTTGAAATTTCTTTCCTTCATATAATTGGTTAAATCTTTTGGCTGTTGCAAAAGCCATTTCTGAGATTGTTGAGTTTAAAATGTTCCGTTGATGCTTGTTAGACAATCATTGGGTACTGAAATGTGGTTTCTATTTAATGATCTATTTAGACCCTCAAGCAATGACATTATGCAGTGTTTTCTCTCAGATGAGGAACGGACTTTGAGTTGGGAAGAAAGACTGCAAATTGCTCTTGATATTTCACATGGCATCGAATATCTTCATGATGGGGTAGACTGATTTAATACTTAACCTCAATATTCTGTGATGAAGAGTTGAAGACATTAGATAGTCATTCAATGCTATATTGCTATTACTGTAAACAGGCTGTGCCACCAGTGATACATCGGGATTTGAAGTCTGCTAATATTTTGCTAGATCATGCTATGAGAGCTAAGGTCAGTTGGTAGACAACCTGGTTTTTTTTTTCTTGTAAGTGCAACAATCTTGGAAGAAAAGAAATACTTTCTCTTGTTTTGCTAATCCATGGGTTCAGAGTAATTCTGATCTCTGTCTCTGCATAAGGTTTGTTTAAGTTCAGCTACTTCTTGGCATCTGAAATTTGCATGTTTCCTGCATTAGGTTGCTGATTTTGGACTGTCAAAGGAAGAGGTCTATGATGGCAGTATTTCAGGCCTTAAAGGCACATATGGCTATATAGATCCCATGTATATATCAACAAACAAGTTTACTACAAAGAGTGATGTTTATAGCTTCGGTATCATCCTCTTTGAAATTATCACAGCTATTCATCCGCACCAAAACCTGATGGAATATGTCAATCTTGTAAGTTCTTAACTCATCCTTTCAGAAATATTGATGATTACTCAACTATCATCCAAACAAAATGAGTTTTTTTTTTTTTTTTTTTTGGTAATTTTATTTTCTTCTTGTTGTTTGTTCATGGTTTTCCACTTTGAAAGGCGTCTATGAGCGCAGATGGTATAGACGAGATTGTTGACAACAAAATTGTTGGGACATGTAACTCAGAAGAAGTAAGGAGTCTGGCTGCAATTGCTCACAAGTGTTTGAAGAAAGCGCCTAGAAAACGTCCATCAATCGGAGAAATCTCCCATGCAATATCAAAGATAAAACAGAGGGGTCTTGTCAGAGAAGATACAATGTCTTTTGCCCAAGATGACATTTCAAGAATGGCAAGTAGGATTGAAAGGCAGCAAACGGAATTGAGAAGTATGGCTAGCATAAGTGAGAGAGAAGGTGAATGAAAGTCTTCCATTCCTACTGTAGTAGAAATATCCAATAATCTTACACACATTCATGATTAAAGATAAAACCATGTAAATCTCCACTCCATAGCTTTTGACATCTACAAAGTTTTGCAGTGATATGATCTTTCCTCATTCCTCAAGTGAAAATCTGATACAATTATAGTTTTGGTGATTGAAGTTGACCACAATTCATGTGTGATGTTGGAGTGCTTTGAAGTCTTTGTTCCCTACAGGCTACAACTTGCTAAATGATTTTTCAACATTTTTAGCTTCACTGTGCACTGTGCAGCATATATTTCGGTTGCCATTATGGATGAGTCTGAAACCATACAATTACCAAAAGCATTAGAATTGACCTTTAAATATGGAGAAAGGTCAGGCATCCCAAAGATCTAAAAATGTGGAAAATTTAAAGCTATTTAATAATTTCATAAAACCTTATTTCAAAAAATAAAAATAAAAATAAACATTTTAAATAATCATCAATAATGATCATGGACCATGGTTGTAGGATGGGAAAAATCGAAAAATCTAGATATTGATGGGGCAATTGCCAAATTATATCTGATTCACTTTACATGATGGACCCTAGTCTAATTGATGTTGTTTTTATATTAAGTGACTACTAGTGTATCCTTAACGGGAAATTTATATGTATTTTCATTCACTTTATAGTACATATATATTTGACTCATTTCCATTTTTGGTCCTACTGTTATTGGGGCATTGCCAATTTTAGTCCACTTCATTAATTTTTGCCACATTACGACCAATCTTATTTAGTTATTGCCACTTTTAGTCCACCGTTAATTTTTTTGTCAAGTAACCGTCCAAAATAGGGATATTTTGGTCTTTTCATGCTTTGATCATCTCCTTCACCCTTTGTAGTGGTCTTCCTTACACATTTTCATCAGATGAAGATGTCCGATGAAAGCCATGACTTTGTAATGTGACTCACATGGCTTCTGTCAGACCTCTTTATTGGATGAAAATGTGTAAGGAAAACCACTGCAAAGAGTCAAGGAGATGACCAAAGCATAAAAAGACCAAAAATACCCCTGTTTTGGACGACCATTCGACGAAAATTTTAATGGTGGACTAAAAGTGGCAAGGACTAAATAAGACTGGCCGTAATGTGACAAAAATTAATAAAAGTGGACTAAAATTGGCAATGCCCCAATAACAGTAGGACCAAAAATGGAAATGACTCTATATATTTGTTTCTAAAATTTCTTTTAAAAAAATATATTTCAATATAAGTATCAAAAAATTTTTAGTTAAGATTTTTTTAATAATAATATTATTTATATATATTAATTTTATTTGTGAAAAAAGAAAGAGATAAAAATAAATTTAAGTTGAAAAAAATATATAAAGAAAGAAAAATACATATAACAATATGTACTCTGGTACACCGGCAAGGCGGCAATTATCTTTTCCATGGGATTTGGCGTGCCATCACTCTTGCCCGATGGGCCGATGGCCGACAATGGGGATTCTTCTCTGACGGCAGAACAATTGATTAACTATACTACATAAATTTTCCATTTTATTTAAAAACAAATTTATTATCAAAATTTTAATATATTATGGAGTATGTATTATTATCTTACCATTAAATATTAATTTATATTAATATTCACACCATAGTGTTATTACTTGCACTTCAAAATTTGAGTCTATTTTATATTGTTACACTTTATGTTGTTAAGTACACTCTATAATGTTGTACTGTTATTAATTGCTTTTCGGCATTTGAGTTATTTACAAAAATATCAATGATTTTTTTTAATGGATAATTATATTGAGTACTGAAACTTAATCTCATGACCTTTCATTTAGAAAAATTATTATATGTCACTTGACTACAAAGTCATTCACTTGTTATGCCACAAGTAAAAAATGAAAATCTCATTTTCCAATTTTATCAATTACCCATAATTAGTGTTTTAATGGCTAGTTCGCGACAGAGGGAGTCCTAGTCTGGTATAATGAAGTGATTAAAAAAGATTAATTGGTGTAATTAATAATGCTAACACACAATCAGTAGCCAACCAGCTAAAAGGGTTAGAACACTATTTTACGCTTATTACGTTTCACCCACCGAATGAAAGGGAAAGAGGAGACAGCTTTATTCCCGCAATCTTGATAGGATTTCTCGGCGGAAAACCCAAAATTCTACATTGTAATCTATGGCAAACAATCCAAGACTAGAGCCATCTGTCCTCTATTGATTCAATTTCCTATGTTTTTTCCTCACACAACAGACTTTGAGTCCACTCTCCACCTAAGTAGAGGTATTTTTTTTTTTGTTTATTTTTTTCCTGTATTTATTGGTGCTTGTATTATCTGCTTGCTTGTTTTCCCCCTTTAGCTAGCGGTAACCAGTTTCCAGTTTTGTTATCTTTAATGGATTTTCCTAATTTGATTGATAGAGTGATACTACTGGCTAAAAATTTGATTATTTTAAACAGGAATTTAATTCTCCTTGGAATTTGGATAATAATCTGATATGGGCCTTACTGAATAATATGATGGTTGATCTTCCGCCCATTAGTCTGGTTTTCGGATCCTTTGCTTCAGTATAGAGGAATTGAAGAAGACCTTGCTCCATTCCTTGAATTTGGTGTCATTTTGGAAACCTTTTTCTTAAGGTTTCATTGTTTAAATTAGAATGCTTTCAGGTTTATGAAATTTTGTTTCCTATAGCATGTTTCTTTACGTTTTCAGGTGATACTGGCTGTGATCTGGATAAGAAAAGACCATTCAGGGTTGTTCTCAACAGAGACTAATTGCTGGTTTGCACTCCCCCCCAGTTTCTGTGAGCCTAGGATTCTCTATCAGTTTCGTTCGGTCATCCACTAGTTCTGTTTCACAAGCGCTTTGCTTTGAACTTGTGGCTTTTGGGGCTGTAAATGATACTAGCAAAAGAAGTGATTTGAAGGATAGACTCTGATTTTGGATGGTATAATGGGTGCTACCTGTTGTTGTTTGCGAGATGATTGCGATGATTTTGCTAATCCAAACAGCTCAATATACCGGAACTGTATATGCATGCGGTATCTTCTTCAGAGTTTATTGCACGTGGTATGGTCTGCTTAACCATCTCTTTATTTGATCATCTTTAAAATGTCCCTCCATCTTCTTATACTTTACACTGATTTCTTTTTTCTGTTCGAAAAATAAAAAGGAAGAGAAAAAGAAAATGTTGATCTGTGTTAGCACAGAAACACAATGGTAATACTGCTACATTTAAGTGCAAAGAAATGAGTTTATATGATTTTGTTTCAAATCATCTTACCTGTGGTGGAAACAGTGTTTGTGTAGCTATCAAGATCTGAAGATGATCTAGCACCGTTAATATGCATTTAATCCATAATGTACCAGGTCTCGGGCAACTTTTGCTTTTCTCATGTACTTGGATGTAATTTCTTCTTGTAGAAAGTCAATAGGTGTTGGATCGGAATTATCAACCCTACCTGTTAATAGAGTTATAGACTAAGTATAATTAATTGGAGTGGCATTGGTAGAATGTGGTCATAATTCTAGATGTGGCAAAGTTAATTTTACAACATTCAAAAGAAAAAAGGAAAATAAGAAGGGAAAGAGTTTTGGACAATGGGCACAAAGAAATAACTCGTACTATAAATAGAGTTTGTAAATCGAAGATGAAAAAACTATTGTTCTATTACTTCTTTTCAAGACTTGTACATTCATTTGGTCATATTATCTCACTGATCCCTCAATGAAAAGAAATAAAATATTTTACTAAAAGTATTTTGTCTTAAAAGTAAGAAGTTACAAAAGGAGATCAAAGCTGAGAAAGGCCAATTGTTTGTAGAGATACCTAGAAGTTGCACTATACTATCTGCATAGAAATGATAGTTATTGTCCTATTGCTCACTAAAATCGGTTTGCTATAGAGGATGACTGGTGATTTCCCTTTGCTTCACTGTGCAGTATACATCATTATTTCATAGAGAACCACGTTCCATCACTTCATCCACTCAAGCGACAGCATCATTGAGTTCTGCTGTTTCACTTGATAACTCTCTATCTGACATGTATCGCTCTCCTCCAAGACCATTGCCTTATGATGCTGATCCCAGATATTTCCGGTTACAACGAGATGGACTAGTCTCGAGAAGGGAAAAGGGGTCAAGTCACTCGCATGAGGAGACTGAACCATTACGAAGAGGTGATATTGATGATGAAACAGATTCTCTGAGTACTGGAAACAAATGGGATGCTTCTTGTGAGGAAGGATCAAAAGACTACAACTCAAAATCTTCACTGAAGCTCTCAACAGCTAAAACAACAACTGGATTTGCTCATATTTATTATTCCTCTTCTTCTTCAGAAGATGAAGATGCCTGCCCAACATGCCTTGAAGGTATAGTGCTGCAGCTTTATTCTGCCACCCCTCCCCATGCCAAACAAGGATTGCGAGTTTCCTCAATGACATTTTACCATTCTTAGTGGTTTGTACTTTGTACTACTACTACTATTATGCAACCCTAAGGAAGTCATTTTTTACCCGGAAGGGCAAAAAATCTACTTCACTCTTACAGTAGTATAAATTATCGATCTGAGTGACTGAGTTGTAGTGGGAGGATTGCGATATTACGTCTTTGCTTTAGTATTTATTTTCACGCATTTGATGCATCTTTTCTATGCAGAATATACAGAAGAAAACCCAAAAATAATCCTGAAATGCTCTCATCATTTCCATCTTGGTTGCATATATGAATGGATGGAGAGAAGTGATAATTGTCCAGTGTGTGGCAAGGTGACATTTTGAATTTGCTCTGTTTATGTGCAACCTGCTGTGTTTTTTGTGAAATTATATTTAGGGGTAACATAAACTGGCGAGATGGTTTACCTGTTAAGGTTACCTTCTAAATCGTACTGGTAACATTACTGGATCAGTCTAAAATACTAAAGACGTTACTTTATCCACATCCAACTCTAATTTTTGTTAGACCTTGTGGTCTAGTGGCACCCGGTTGCACCCCCACATGGGAGGGGGTGGGTTCGAGCCTCAGTAGAGGCGTTATTGGCTCTTTGTGCTTCATTTGGGTGAGAAAGTAGCTATGAACAGATACTACATTGTAATAGAGTCAATAGTACTCAAAAAAAAAAAAAACCTCTAATTTTTGTTTCTACTAAAGCTGCTTTACTTGATATTAGTACCATTTGACTTTGCTGAATGATTACTGAACTCCCCGCTTGTTCTTTCCCTTGCGTGTGAAGGTAAGGAAACACAAGCAAGCAGGGAAATGGATAATGATGTGGTTTTTAGTAGTTCCATCTGCTCACCTAGTTTCCATTGCAAGGAATTATTATAAAATTTTCTATCCTATATATCTTCAAATGCTCTCATACACCAATGACCAATAGATGCTCGAATAACACTATTGATATCTTATTCAATTTGCTTAGCAATTTGTGTGTGTCTGTCCATAGAGAAAATAGTAATGCAATTTCTCATGCAAGTGGTTGTGTCAATGGATAACTAATATTTCTGTGATTTTATGTCTGTTTCCAGGAGATGGCATTCGATGAGACAACTGATCTTGCTTAACATATTCCGGTGTTGGAGACCAACAAAGACACAATGATCCTGAAATACAATGTAAAGTTTCTGTTAATAGTTAAAAAATGTTGCCTTACATAGAACATAAAGTAATTGTTTTGCAAAACCTATTTGAGTGCATTCTTCATGGTGGCATTGTTTTCTCTACTTTGACTGGAGTGCAGTTTCATATATATATATATATATATATATATAGTAACTTGTAAGAAGATGCAGAGTTGGTTTAGCCATCATTGTGGTTGATAAAAGCAACCAAGCATCTGCAACTACTTTGATGTTCTGGTGTATATATTATTTTGCTTGACCCCACAAAATTGAAATCTGTTCTGTCCTGTTCACTGACTGGCTTTTTAATGCGCACAAAGTTGGCAAATTATACCATTTGTAGACGCTGGTCCAAAAATAACATTTAGATTCTGTATCTTTACTCGACACATTCTATACCTTTAGTTTATAGTTTCTGTACATGTAGCTATCATATTATGTGTCATCAATTATCAAGTTACTCCGTATTTGTTTACATGTACAGAAATTGTTAACTGTAGGATAGTATTTGAGACAAACGTATCTCTGAATTATTCTGATGATGTGCCAAGAGTTTGTGATAATCCGGGGAGATTTTCTTTAATGTCAGGGTGTTCCTTAAAATTCTTGGTCCATTGATGCAAACCTGGTAGTGTGTTTGGTTCCAGGACTTTTCTTCCCACAACTTCCTCTCAGCTTGCAAACCAATGAGCAAGCCAACCAAATGCCAAGTCGCGCAGGATTAGAGAATAGAGATGTCAATCTTAATCCAAAATCGATGGGTTAACCTGATAAGTTTGAAAGTCAATCTTAGTCCAAAATTGATGGGTTAACCCGATAAGTTTGAAATTTTAAAAGGGTTAAAACATTTTAGTCCGATGGCCTGAATAGGCCTAACTGATACCCTTCAGCTTGAAAGCCCATATCACTCTGTAAACGTACGGACTTGCCCACAATCCATGAAGTTTCACTTCTTCCATGACTGAGATTTGAGATGGCAGTGAATATAACTCATTAACATACTTCTCTGGCTGTATAGTCAATTATGGTGTGATTGGAATTATCTAATATTCACTCTGCATATATACTTTTCAAACACCAATTTCGCATGCTCTGATTTTTTTTTCTTCTTTTCTTTAAGTAATTTAGAGTAAGATGTGCACAATTTTACAACTTAATCAAGCTTAAGTCATGCATATAATAATTTTAAAAAGGGAAATTATACATTGTTATAAGGTAATTACATATTTAACTCCTATGTTATGAGTGTCATCATTTGTTCTCATTGTAGTGATTCTTTTGTTCTTTCCTTAATATATATGTTGGCCTTGTGCCTTATATTATTTTTGAGGATAACAAAGTAATTAATTAGATTAATTATCAAGTGTTTTTGTAGTTGCAAATATTAAATTGAAGGAACACTCATCTCTAACTCTCTAAGGCTAGTTTTAAATTAATTTGGACAAAGAAGTGATCTAAAAGTTTTTTAAACTTTAATTTTTAATTTTTTTTTGAATAAGAATGCCGCGTTAGTTTTAAATGTCATATATGGATGTCACATAAGTAAAATTTAATCTGTTACTTTTTGGCAACTTGTTAAAAATGCCAATTGCACTACCTTAACAAGTTTAACGATTCAATTACAGTTCTCCTTTTTCTTTTTCTTTTTCGATTCCTTTTAATTCGAGGGTCTAATTGTGTTTTAGTATACATTTGTAGGCATTTTTCCTTAATTTTTTTAATTATTGAATATTTATTTAATTGCAACCACTTGCAATATTAATTAACTGGACAAATTAATTCACTTAAACATTACAACCAAACAATCACTTAATATAGCAGAGTCTGCAAACAGCAAACAGCAAACAGACATAACTAACAACGGTCAACGTGTAATTAACCGTCTTTATTTGGAGATGTCAACTTATTTCATTTGATTCCTTGGTGCATATTCTCAATTCAACGAGCTGAGGCACAGGAAACCCTTTTGCGTTGGAGAAACCGCACAAGTTTGTGATAATCAGGAAGGTTTTGGTTGATGACAGGGTGTTCTTTGAAATTGTTGACCCATGCATGGAGACGAGGAAAATTGTTTGGTTCCACAAGTTTGGCTCCCATGATTTCTTCCATGGCCGCAAACCAGATTGCAAGCCACCCAAATGTTATGTCCACCAACCCAATCTTGTCTCCCCCAAAATATTTCTTGTCTCCCAAACCTAGTTGCTCTTCTAACATCTTTAGAGCTTCCACCACCTCTTCCTTCACACTTTCATCCTCGCCCGTTCCAAAGAATTTTAGGAAGAGAGAATCCTAAAAACACAAAATAAAGCCAATTGAAATTGGTTAGCCGAGTTCGGGTGAAGGGTCAAGTCCAGTTTCTCGTGGCTATGGGATTGATGGCGGAGGCTTGAGGGGCTAAGTCCGGCGGAGGCGGGTTAATGGTCAAGTCCAGTTCTAGGTGGCTAGGAGATTGTTGGACGGAGGCTTGTGAATGGTCAAGTCCAACATCGGGTGGCTAGGGAATTGTCAAGTGGAGGCCCGAAGGCCGCTTAAATCTAACATCAAGTGGCTATGGGATTGATGGCGGAGGCTTGAAGGGCTAAGTCTGGCGGAGGCTGACGAAGGGCCAAGTCCAGCACCACCAAGTGGCTAAGATACTGTTGGGTGGATGTTGGTGAAAGGCAAAGTCCAACACCAGGTGGCTAATAAGGAATTGCCAAGCGGAGGCCTGAAGAATTAAATCCAACATCAGGCTACGGGATTGGTGTCAGAGCTTAAAGGGCTAAGTCCGACAAAGGCTAGTGAATGACCAAGTCCAGCACCAAGTGGCTAAGAGACTGTTAGGCGGAGATCGGTGAAAGGCCAAGTCCAACACTAGTTGACTAGGGAATTGTAGGACAGCTTGAAGGATTAAGTCCAACACCTTGCCTCTCGAAAATAAATGTGCTAGTGGCTGGTATGCAAGTAAATAAAATTGTGTCTTTGCTACTATACCACCTACTCATAAGCGTTTGATCTTAATAGGTGGTATCAAAACCATACCACGAAAAATAAAATTACCCAATTCATTAGGCATAGTGGTAGGGATTAATCATCCTAACAAAGTCATCAATACACACATCGATCTTCGCATGAAGCTAAGATAGCTTGCGAACTTTGGACTAAATGCGATAGCCTGCAAACTAATCAAGCTCATAAAAACATGACATTACATACCTTGTCATCTGCAAACTTCATCCAAAGTCGAGCAGTGGCCCTTTGAGCTGCATCTTGAGGTAGCAATGGATTGTGTGGCCATGTTTCTTCGACGTATTCTAGGATGACAAGGGACTCCGAGATGGGATTCCCATTGTGAACAAGCACAGGAACCTTCTTGTAAACTGGATTATACTGCAAAAGCAACCCACTCTTCTTGGATCTACACAGATTCTCTTCAATGTACTTGTATCTAACACCCTTAAGCCTTAGAGCCCAGATCACCCTGTAAACATATGGGCTACCCCAATATCCATGCACCTTCACTCCTTCCTCCTCATCCATATCTTTTAATCTATAGCTAAATCACATGCATCTATACATATATACCAATTATTATTGCATGGACCATGGTCCACACAGCTGTGTGGACCAAAAATAAAAAGTACATTATTTTTGTACTGTAGATACATTATTTTAGGGTACATTACTTGATATATATCAAATATCAGTACAAAAATAATGTACTTTTTATTTTTGGTCCATGTAATAATTTGCCCATATCTACATGTTGAGGCATGATATGGACTAAAAAACAATTATTTTGGGCTTCTTTTTTTTTATTTTTTTATTTTTTTATTTTTTGTTAGGATAGCAGCATGTGTAACACACTTCAATTTCTAAGGCTACATTATCCCTGCAAATCTCTCTCCACTTTTAAAACTGGTTCGCTATCACATCATCAAATTTACAAATTCTTCATTGTTTTTTCTACATCCCTACAAATCTCTCTCACTTTCATATTATACTATAAATATAATAATAAAATAAAAAAAATATGGAGGTGTCAGCTTTTGCAAAATGGCAACAAAAGCTGATACCTCCATACTTTTTAGGACATGTTCAATAGTGTGAGGTTTTTGAGTAGATTTTGGGGGTGTGACTACGAAGAGAAAATGGGGGTGGAAGAAAAAAAGAAAAGAAAAGAAAAGAAAAAACAAAATCAAAATTTGTAAAAAAAAAATAATTAGATTTACTCGCTCAGGCGGCACGCGCCGGGCTGGGTGCATGGTGAGGCGCAACTCTCCACTTCAAAGGTGGGCCCCACATTTCTGGAAAAAATTCAAATTTGCAGTAGAACCATGCACCTTCTCCTCTTACTGTCTCTTTTATGTTGGCATTTTTAGTCTGAAAAATCGTGAAAGAACCACAAATAGAGATGGCCTTAATAAACTGTGGATCAAAACCTGTGAAAAATTAATTTTTTAAATTTACCTCATCTTATCAATGGACATCTTTGCTGGGATAAGACTAGCCTAGCTAACATTTTTCACGTTTCATGTACTCTATTTTCTACTCTTTAATTACCTGATTGTGCACTTTGATTTATTTCAAAAAATATGAACCACATTTTCTATTTTTTATTTTTATTTTTTTTCTCCCTTCCAATAAAATCATTGCCGTAAAATACATTTATCATTTACTTTTTATTTTACTGATGGGTCGGACAATGATTTAATCTGTCACCGATATACATAATTGAATACTATACCCTTTTTTTAGCTAAAAGTACTCTCATGTTTTAGTGTATGCCATGGGAGGTTGTTGTACCAACTTTTTTAGGTGCATTTTTTTTGTTTTTGATACAACAACCTCCCAGCTTGCCATAACTTTTTTTTTTTTTTTTTTTTTAAGCACAAGCAACACTATTTCATTAAGCTTTATTGAGACCGAGTCCACCATAAATCAGGTATAGGAGTAGGAAGAAAGTAGATTTATTACCCAGGGCAGACCGAATAATGTCAACCATAAATCAGGTATAGGAGTAGGAAGAAAGTAGCTTTATTACCCAGGGCAGGCCGAATAATAAATTAAGGCGTGCCGACAGGAGAAAGAAGGCTCAAACCACTCAGCCAGAAGGGAGATTGTGAACCAAGGGATGCCTTTAAAGTGGAGGTAAGAGTGGCTATTTATATGGTTGTAGCCTGTAGGATTCACGGATCGTTGACAAATGGACGGCATCAGGTTGCCTTCAATATTAGCCACACACGTGTCACCCCACTACTTTGCTTCCAGTGCACCCCATGCATAAGTGAAACTTCCTACCTTTTGATATGTAAGATCTTGTGTGGTTTGGTGGTTAAGAACTTGTGTTGTTATATTGAAAGTTTTGGGTTCGAACCCTCTGGCGGTACTTAATTCAAGCTTCCTTTTGACAATAAAAATGGACATCCCGCTTGGGCCAATAGTTTCCCAATAAAATGAGCCCTGGGGGTTGTCTTCTTTCTTCCCTCGACAATAAAAATGGACACCCCGCTTGGACCAATAGTTTTCCAATAAAATGGGCCCCGGGGTTGGGCCAACACTTTCCCAATAAAATGGGCCTCGGGGTCCCATGGCTCCATCACAAGTCCCCCACTTTCTTTGGTTGTCTTTGACATGCAAAGAAAGTATAGTCACTCTCGGCCTTCTACACGCCTTGACCCTCACAACTCCCGGTTTGCAAGGTTTACACCTCCTCAATTTTGTGCAAGGTTTACACCTCCTCAATTTTGTGCTCGTACCTTGGCATCCTTCTCTGTATGTGGTTCGTCAAGAAGATTTCGCTCTTGCACATTCCATGTACAAAAAGTAAAGATTTTTTTTTTTTGGAAGCGTGATGCCTTGCTAGGTGATGATTATCGGCCATAAATTAAAGTGTATGAGCAACAATCAATGTGTAAAGAAATTCGAAGAAAAATATAAGCAAATATGACATTATTTATCAACTTCCCTCAGTTAAATGTTTGCTTGCATGCCCTCATGCAAACTAAAGCTTAGGCCTCAAATAAAACCAACAATCAAAGACATATATAGTCTAGCTTTCCCATGATCAAACAAATTAAGAAATATTCATACATGGATTAATAAATTAAATCATCCTTCATAATGTTGACCTTCCTTCTTTCTTCTCAAAAGGTTGAATCCCCAACTCAAGGCTCCCTTCGCCTCGCCCCAGCCTGGACAGAATATTTAAGAGTATGTAAATCATGTTAACTCAGCTGAACACAGATGTTAGACCTTTAATTTGCTTAGAGCGTACAAGGAGTCCCTCACTTTGATAGGTTTCTCCCACAATGGGAGACCTCCATTCTTTAAAGGAGCATATGATGACTATCATTAAGAAATCCACAATAATAATTAACGGGATAAGAATTGGAGTTAATTATTAAAGTATTTATTCTTAAAAAGAACTCGATCATAACTACAAGATTTAATAATACAAGGCATACAGAATAATTTACTGAAATAAAACAAAACCAAATCTAGTACGTATTACATACGTACTATTGAAGGTAATTATTCCTCAGAAAATAAACCCTCCATTCCAGAGGTTAACGGCATGATCAGCTCCAAAACCACAAGGATTTTGAATCACGTGGCCCTGCTCTAATAATGCCGCTTCAGGATAACTGTCATCATCGTCTAGGTTCCATAATCCCCCTCCCCACAAACCATCCATATCCATGGCAAAACTGTCTACCCAGGATTCAATGTCTTCATGATACAACGTCGTCGTAGTGTTGGCTGACGTGCCGCCCATCTGTGCGGCGGCGGCGGTGATGCACGAAGAATCGTTATTACTCATCGTCTCTTGTGGTTTGGTGTCGTTTATTACTTTCTCTTCATTTCTCTTTCTGCGGTTCTTTCTCCTATCTTGCTTTTCGCTAGTCTTCCCAGATGCGGGTTTCTTTTTGAAATGAGTTCTCCAGTAGTTCTTTATCTCATTGTCTGTTCTTCCGGGCAAGTATCTTGCTATAGTTGACCATCTACATTCATTTTTTTTTAATGAAATAATTATTATCTCCTAAAACAGATTATGATAGATAATAGAGAAGCATTATATTCTAGAGAAAGATGGATGCATTACTTGTTGCCCCATAAAGCATGCAATTCAATAATGATGCCTTCCTCCTGTGGTGATATATGGCCTCTCTTTAGGCCTGGCCTCAAGTAGTTCACCCACCTTAGCCTACAACTCTTGCCATTCCTGTTCAAACCTATATATGTATATATGCATCCCAAAATGTTAGAACTTAATTAACTAAAGTCAATCATATATACATGCAAAATAAATGAAAATATAACAAACTTAGTTGGCCGGAGTAGTCTGCATTCTCATCCCGGCCTAATTAAGAGAAGTTAGGAGTTGAAAACTCATCTCGTATAGGCCGAAAAATTAATATGACCAGCACTTTACCCCTTAACAAGACTGGTTCGGTGTAAACGAGTATCATATCGTATGAAAAAATCAATATGGCTATCACTTTACCCCTTAATTAGTCCGGTCCAGTGAAAAAACAGGAATTGTTTGAAAAAATCAATATAAATAGTACTTTGCTCCTTAATTGGGCCGGCTCAATACAAACTACAAACAGTGATTAGTCTAAATATGGTACAGGCTTAACGGTGTCTAGTATAGTCAGAGATTAGTTTACTCGATCAAAACGCCTCGTGGTTTAGAAAAAAATGAAAATATATGTACCTGCACATCTAGCCACAGAGCTCCATCTTCCTTCACCATGCAAGCTAACATAATCGCCAAGAAGCTTGTCTTCCTCGGGCGTCCATGGCCCTTTCCTCCACCCTGCTTTCTCAGCAGCTCCCACCATTGTTGTTGTTAATCACTTTGCAGTTTGCACTCTGAACTTAATTATCTTGATTACTGCTCTAGCTAATATGCTGTCTCCTGTCTTAGTGACACAACTTTCACAAGCCTTAGGCTTCTATTTATATCCTCACCAGCCAGTCTATTCAATGTCCCTTTCCATACATGAACAAACTGAACTTCCTTTCACTAACGTTAAAAAAAATAAATAAATAAACGTAAACACCAACTTAGTCATCACTCGGTTCTTTCAATTCAACCTTTATTGCGAAATCATTCTTTCCTGTTCCCACCCACCCAAGAGAATCTTCCAATTGTTACCACGTGGTGCGCTTGGCTCATCCTTAGCCACTTAGAATTCACCAAGTGTTACGTCGTAATCTTAGGGAACCATACCAAGATCTCAAAGGACAAACATCCCATCTTAGTTCTCATGCATGTATGTAGGTAGAAGCACTTACGTAACTCAACTCAAGCATCATGTCATAATAATTGATTTAAAAATGATTATTTGTTTTGGCATATTAGAAAAACCAATACTACAATATATTTGGTGTATCACCTTTTAGGTCATAGCGACTAGAACTATCCAAAATTAAAGAATCAGTTTCATGGTACTTTCTTTAGAAAAAATATCAAACAGGGACTTGAACTTTATATGAAAAAATAATTAGACCCCTTAACTTTAAAGAGTTGAAATTAACATATCAATTTGTCATTTTTTGTGCATCTAAATCAAATAGTCGGTTATTCATCATTAATAACTGGTAATTAAGGTTCCTACAATCGAAACCGACACCACTGAAGAAGGCAAGTTGCGGTTGACTTTTTCCTCAAAAGATAGAAGAGGTGATCTCCTGGTTGTCTTCGTCACAGGAAGGTTTCCTTTTTATTAAAAGATTGTTTATGCTTCCTTAGGGAATCTATGGTGATAGTTTTTGAGAGCTTTTAAGAGTTTTTGACTGTTGTGGAGAAGAGAGAAGATTTGAGTTATTTTGTGAGGTTTTGAGAAAGTTTAGATTTTGACTAGAAATGAAAAGAAAAAAAAAAAACAAAGAGCGTTTGTGGCACTTGCATGGCTTGCGGGCACATGCTTTTCAAGCGCTTACTGGCCATGTGAGAGTGATTGACCTCAAATAAGAAATCACTCATCTTTTTTTTTTTTTTTTTTTAAACCTATCGATGGAGTTGTTCTTAACCATCTTAACGTCCCAGCCTCTTTATTAACGGTTGGCCATCACCACAGCCTTAGAATCCGACTCTTCCTCCATGTTTCTTGGACGACCGCTCTCGTTAGTAATAAAATTACCCCATAATAAAACTTTATTTGACACGATAAGTGTGACATTATAAAAAGATTTTTAATACATAGATCTTTAAATGCAATCAACATAATAATATATTAATACATAAATTTTATATGTGTGTGTTGGGGAGAGGGTGTGGTAGTAGGGGGTTAAAAAAAACCCATAGTTTAGTAGTATTTGGTACACGTAAGACTAGACAAAAGATCTCGAGCGAACCAATGATTACGTGACAGACAATGTGGTACTTAATCCTCTAATGCACGCGATTAAATATAGGATAGTGCTAATAATATCCTTAATATTTTAAAGCAAAGACGACAGAAGCTTCTAGGATGCTATTTTGGGATAATGGAGCATTAGAATATCTGAAAACATGAAGTCGTGGAATGGACACGTCGCGTTGGTTGACAGTCAAGCAGCATTTTTAGAACGTTTGGGCATTGTTTAATTGGCTAAACTCCATTAATTTATTTACAAAATGCCATTTATAGGTAATGATGTGTATTAAACCACTAATTATTAGTTTATAGATTAATCATCATATCCTAGCTAGAGATCGACACAGATCTCTCCAAAAGTGATATGACAAGTGCTTGTAGATCTTGGAAAGCAAAACATGACTTAATTTGACTCAACAACGTAACAATGAATGAAGCTGGAAAAGCAGCTTCTGATCTTCAATTCTTTAATTACCTTTAGTAGTCCCCTTTCAAAGTTTAAAATTTTGGGAGGTATTTAATATAATTGTGGTCTGAGGTGGTTAGTTATTGTTGTTAAATTAATCATGGAATGTTGGGGGTATTGTGAATCGAATCCAACGTACGCCGCCTGCATTTTTATTTGGGTCACACTTGTCTGAGACCGTCTCACGGATCCTTATTCGTGAGACGGGTCGGGTCGGGTCAAAGCACCATGCAAATGTCATACTTATATGTGCAAATCTCACACTTATATGCTCAAATATAACACTAATAAAAAATACAATTTTTGTTACTTATAAGAGAAAAAGTAATACATTTTTCATAATAAGTAATGTTGACGAGTGCCTCTCACTTATAAGAGCAAATATAATACTTTTGAGGAAAAATGTAATACTTTTAAATCGAAATGTAAAAGTATTGTATTTTCCCTTAAAAGTATTACATTTACCCTAATAAGTAACAAAAATTTTATTCATGATTAGTATTACATTTGAGCATATAAGTATGGCATTTGTGCATATAAGTGTTACATTTGCATCTTGACCCGACCCGACCCGAATTGTCTCATGGTGAGACGGTCTCACACAAGTTTTTGCCTTTTTATTTTGAGTCGAACGTATTATAAGCTTATGTTGAAATGAAAAAGGTTTCTAGAGAGATTAGTTGGATTATTGAGACTTGAATCATCGGTTAGTGCAAGATATTTTTAACCTTGTGATAATTGTATTCGTATTTTCTTAGGTACAATATCGACTAAGAGATTACTATTAAATCATATCAAACATCAAATAATCTTACTAAAGTGTTCTCTAATGACGTTAGAATTCGTAACCAAAGGTTTTAGCGGGTACGGTGATAAAATAATATTGATTATATATATACACATAGATTATGGATCGTATGAGAATACTTACATAAGAGATAAATAAGAACCAATCTCAGTCTTATATTTGTAAAATTCGACGGATCTAATAGGATTTTTTTTTTTAAAACGCGATGACAGTTTCGTAATTATCATCAACTACACTGTGCAGACTTTAACACTTAAATATGCAATCTTTAACAACTAAATATGCAAACCTGATAAATTCTATAAAATCAACGAAAACGCTAAATTTTAAATCTAAACCGTAAATGTTAGACTTTAAGCAATAAAAAGTGAACCACTAGACCAAATAAAATAAAAACCTCATTCATAGAACTCTAAAATCGAAACCCTAATTGCAATATACTTTCGCGTTTTTGCAAATACAAACCTTTAATACTAAATATGCAAAATGTTAACACTAAATGTACAAAATGTTAATACTAAATGTGCAAACCTGAAAAAGTCTAAAAACTGCAGATTTTAATGTTCACGTTTGCATAGTAAAGTTGGTGATAATTACAATTTACAAAACTGCCACCACTTTCGGTTTGAGTCGGGTCAAAGTGGACTCGGGTTATTCGTAGTTAGACAAAGAGATCGATATATTATACGCTCAAAATGGATAATGGGTGAATGAGAAATTGGTTCTCAAAGTAGATCCATTCGAGATGGAATTTGGGTGAGGAAAAAGCTTATGTAGCTTTTGTCTCACATTGGTTGGGAATGAAGATTTGCCCCACTATATATACAAGAGTCTTTTTATGACTAAGTAACTTGTATAGCATAGATGCTCTTTCTCGCGCGCAGGGGTGGGGGGGTGCAAATCAAATCTCAAACTGAGCTTGAAAAGACTTGACTCGTGTACGGGGCACGAATGTCGTCCGGAAAATTGGCTGGCCTTGCGGGCTAAGTTATGCCATATTTTCGAACGAGTTTCCCGTCTCAGAACCACATGAGAGGCGAGAGATAATGCGGGCACTGACCTCTCGCGAGAGGTCGTTCGCGTGTGAGTGTGATGTCGCGCAGCCCGTGTTGGCGCGCGCGTTCGATGTCTCGCGGACCTCTTTCAGAGTTATTTCATTTTTAATGGGTGTAAATGTAGCTTAGTGGAGGGAGGTTACACTTGGGAATTAAATGCCAGATTTAATGCTATGATCCCATCCTTCACTATATAATTCGTTGGTGAGCAGCAGATTTGAAGTACAAGTACAACAGAACACACGAAACACTTTTATCTCTTAAAAACTCTGCTCATCTATTCCTTCAAGCCATCTGCGTTTCATCCCACATTTTAGTTCGCCACAACGTTAAGTGTACCTTGGATGGTTCATTTTCATCAAATGTGGGGATGAATGTCAAATATATTGTGAAGTTCGAGAAACCTTGAAATTGCAGAAGGTTTTGGGTTATTTGGTGGACTACTTTTGGAATTTTGATGAAATAGTTATAAGTTGTGTTGAAAGATGTTTGAATTTATTTTTGATGACTATTATTTTTTTAGTCAAGTATTTGTGGATTTTTGTTGAAGAAGTTTTTGAATAACGTTGAATGATGATTGGATTCTTTTTATATACACAGTGATTTATCCTACACCCTGTAAATTATTATTGTTTACACTGTTCATAAACTATTTTCTGCACTATGGTGATTATTATGTTCCATAAATGATTGTTGGTATAGCAAGCGATCAGGATTGGTGTAATCTTTTTTTTGCAAGTTTACAGGTTGTAACCAAAAACTTATACCAAAAGATAGTTTGCATAGATGCATGTAATGAATGTAATAGGAGTTGGCAGCTGGAGGGTGTTTGGAGGTATATGATGAAATTAAGGGTTTTTTTATGTGAAAGGTAATGCACCATTCCTAATTTCAAATAGAGAATGTACTGAATTGTTGGGTTTGACAACATCACAAGTAAAATGTTAGACAATTGGTATTTTATTTGTTGTTAAATGTTTAAATAGTATTCTTGCAAACATACTGATAAAGGAATATATGGTTTTTACTTAGGTGCTTTCCAGATTTTTATTTCAGTTGTGTATGAATTCATTGGTAATAGGACAAGTATTTTGGGAAAGGTTGACAACCATAGACACTACAAAACATGATAGCTGTAATTGTATAGAGCACAATTGTAAAGGTTTTTTTTTATGTTTTTATGTAGGTTTTGTATATAGTATTTTTTTAAAAAAAATGTTAATAAATAAATTAGCTTATCCAATTATTCCAAGCTATACAGTTTTCATACGATTACCATATTATTTGCAAACATCATTATTTTACTCTACAAATTATAGCAAATCTATTCCGTGCAACGCATGAGCGAAAATAATAATAATAATAATAATAATAATAATAATAATAATAATAATAATAATAATAATAATAATAATAATAATAATAAACAACGACAACGGACCCCGGAGGCTGTTACACGGTTAAGGAAGGTTGTAGACGCATCATTGGTGACGTTGTGCCTCAACCTGGGATTTTTGATAAATGGCTAAAGCTTTGGAAAATTAAGTGCCCGGCAAAGTGGAGGATTTTTATGTGGCGAGCTCTATCTAATGTTCTCCCTACTACCACCAATTTGATTTTAAAGAGGGTTGAGATAGATCCAGCGTGTCCAATGTGTGGCAATTTACATGAAAATATTATGCACTCTCTACTCTTGTGTGATTTCTCAAAGCGTGTTTGGCATGAATCTACTTTGCATGTACCTAGTATGATTGGGAATGATTTTGGGGTGTGGTTCGAAAATGCATTGTCTGTGCTCACGGGTGAAGATTTGTTTGCTCTATCATGTTTGGAGAGCAAGGAACCTTGCTGTGTGGGAAGCCTATTTACCGCGTCCGGGTACGGTGTGGCGGTCGGCTCACTCCGCCGCAGCAGCTTGGCGCAACACTCACGCACGAATGGATCATCACCAGCAGCAATATAATTGTCGACGACAGCACCAGCAGGCGGCGGTCCACTATGCTGCTATTTCGACGCCGGCTTCCATTCACACTCCGCAAGGGGCATGGCGGGGGCGGTGCTACTGGCTCATGGCGGGGAGTTTCTTGATGCCTTCAATGGTCAACTGCCTTCTTGTTTCTCTCCTCTCATGGTCGAGTCTCTAGCTTGCAAGGAGGTCTTTTCTTGGCTCAGGGGGCGCGGGCTGACTTTAGTACACATCTACACCGATTGTTCCACTCTAAAGAATTTGTTAACTTCAGCTCA
Source organism: Ipomoea trifida (assembly GCA_003576665.1). Lineage (NCBI taxonomy): Eukaryota > Viridiplantae > Streptophyta > Magnoliopsida > Solanales > Convolvulaceae > Ipomoea > Ipomoea trifida. The sequence goes on from CP025655.1 coordinate 3,603,860, forward strand.
GTCTAGTCTATTCTCTTATGTTGGTTTTGCTATTGATGTCGGTAAGGCAATTTTGTCTACTTTTCATTCATGTTCTGTTAATTTAGTACCTAAATCACATAATCGAGGGGCTCACACATTGGCTGCGTTGGCCTTCGCTTAGGATGCTTCGCTGTAATGGGATTCTATCCCACCTGACTCTATTTCAGATTTGCTTTAATCTACGCGGTTATAGTTGGTTTTCAAAAACAACAACAACAATAACAACAACTTCAGCAACATTTCACCAAGGGTGTATCAATACAAACACATTTCCATTACATACTTAAACAACAAGATTCTCGCACTCTTAGTACACACTTTTATTTAATAACCTTCTCAATTTTCTCAACAAGATCCACATAAAGACCAAGAGTCTACGTACAGATACTTATGCTACCTGGCCATATATTATTAGAACATATATACGAGCATTTTAATTAACACAATATGATGATAATATAATTGATTGTTGAGAGAGAGTTAATGGCTTCATTCACTTACGCTTGATGAGTTTAACCTTCAAACCGTGTTTCATTTCAAGAAGAATTGAATCTGTAAGTAGAAGTGGAGAATGAGGTTCTACGAGCTGGCACTCAAAGCGACATATTGTACTAGCGGCAACCATTTTCATTATAGTGAAACCCATATCCCTGCCGATACAAGTTCTGGGTCCAGCATTGAAGGCTGGAAATTTGTAAGATGGATTGTGCTTGATTCCTCCTCCATCGGGTGAAATCCATCTCTCAGGCTTGAATTCCATGGAATCTTCGCCCCATATTGCATCCATCCTCCCCATTGAATAAAACGACAGTAATATTTTCGTGTTTGGAGTAACAACGTGGCCACTGGGGAGAATATCGGTCTCCATTGGTGTTTTGTGATTGATGGGCAAGGAAGGAAATAGCCTGAGAGATTCACAACACGCAGCATGGAGGTAGATTAACTTGTTGCATTCTTCAACCTTAAAAACCACTACCTTATTATTGTGTTCTTTTAGTTGAAGGATCTCTTCAAGGATCTTTGATTCAACCAGTGGGTTCTTGGCAAGGAGCCAAAAGAACCAAGTGAGTGCTGAGCCTGTGGTATCTCCTCCTGTAAGAATCAAAGTCACAAAGGTGTCTCTGAGAAATTTCATCGACTTTCCCCGGTGCGCTTCAATGTGAGAAGTCAGCATGCTGAAATTACTAGGCAGTTGTTGATTCCTCTATAAGATTTTCCCTAATAATATATATTATATATTAGGATCTGATTTGGTTGGACTGAATAACTAGGATTTGTTATTCAATCAGACTCTGTGCCTAATATAAGCTCTGATACCAAATGTTAGATATAAATAATTTACCAGAAACCTAACCTCTTTCCAAAAGGATGGGGTATATGAACTGATCAACAGCCTCTTCAGCTTCACTAAGCTTCTTTTCTCTATCAATCCCAGCAAACCATTTCTGTAGCTTCCAACACCTTTCTGGGAGTAAATGTCTGTAGAGAATAGCGTTCACCCCATCCCTGATCGCCTTACAAAATGGATGGTCTCCAGGCGAATCAATACAGAGGCTGCCCGGATCCACGTCGAAAAACTGCAGACAGCTTATGTCAAAAGTAGACCTTTGGAAGATTTGTTGCAAATCAGCATGGAATCCTTGTTCAGCGTGATGATCAAGAACCGGAAACAATCCATTCTCTATCTTTTCCGCGACGTTCCTCTCTAACAAAGCGCGGAAGTTCGGGTGATTCATGAGGGGCAGGGTGGTCTTCCTGTGAAGCTCCCAGAGGTCAGAATCGGTGTTGATAATCCCATCTCCGAGAGGTGCAAAGATTTTGCGGAAACGGGGACCCTTCGGGTAGTTGCTGAAGTTTTTGCAGAGAATGTGGTTGATGTTAGCAGGGTCAGCGGTGAAGAGCATGTCCAGGTTAGCAAAGACATGAGGAGGCCCTTTGAACTCAAATGTGCCATCTCCGAGTTTGACTAGCTCCGTGACAAATTCGTGGATCCGGTGAGCATTCTGGAGAATCGCCGGCAACATTCCGATGACAGGCCAATTTGTGGGACCCAAGCTTCTGCTACTGCGTCTCTTCCACACAAATACCCAACATAAAACACTGCATAACACACTCAAAGCAAGAACATCAAGAAACTCCATATCCTTGAGGATAATGCTCATTATATATATATATATATATATATATATATATATATATATATTGTCGTATATATGTATATCCACTATACTACTACTAGTATAGGGTAGGCGATATATATAGAACAAAAACTATATGGTATGTAGTCCTAATTACCCAAGGCAAATTATGGGGCCTGGTTCACTTTACAATGTGGATTCAATCATGTTTACAATTTTAAAATTCTAGGTTTATAGTTTTAGAACTGTATGGTCTTAATTTTAGAACACAATTATACCATTTACTAGCTAGGCTCACCTTGCATTGTATTTGTGGACTTGGTCTAAAATGACATTTAGATTGTGTATTTAAAGTTCACATATTATGTGTCTATTAACTACAAGCACTTTATACATTAACTACATGCACATAATATGCAGCTAAAATATTATGTGTATATAGTTAACAATTTTTTGTCTGTAGTTAACCAAATTATGTGTTTTTGTAAACATATATAATAATTTTGGGACTAGGGTTTACAATGCGGCAAATTATTATGTATGGACAAAAAAAAAATACATTTTTAATATACTAAAAATACATTATTTTTGTATTGAATGTACATTATATAAAATAATGTGCTTTTAATATTCAAATAATGTACTTAACTTAAATACGAGGTATAATTTTAATTAATATATTAAAACTATATTATTTTTGTACTGAATGTACATTATTTGATAATATCCAAAATAATGCACTCTCGAATCATTTATAATCTAACCATATTTAAGTCACGTTAAATTTTGAATTCACATGAGCATTGTCTCGGATCGGAATATTCTTTGGTAGACTGTAAGCTGTTGACTTCTTGGTGGCAGTAGCCATCGATATGATAGTGATCATGCGAAGAAGAATGGTTGTTGTTGTTGTTGTTAACTCCTTACGCTCTAGACCGGTTGTTGTTGTTGTTGGTAGTGGTGGTGGCAGTAGCCATCGATAGACATCTTTCTGGAATATTGCAATCTTGATTGTTCCAATACCATTTATCTGAAATATTCTAGAAAGATGTCGAATTGAAGTGCGATTGATCAAAGCAAAACTTAACGTGATCTGATTCAAAAATTCTGGCAAAAATCATAATAAATTGTTGTTTTCCATCCAACAAAACCATTTCGAGGGCTCACCCGTAACCATGAAAGAAATGTAAGAGAGACGACCACCATCCAAAATTTTATGATAAAAGTCCATCTATCTATGAGGGTTTTTGACATCAAATTTTAGAAGATTAATCTTCAAAAAAAAAAAAATTGATTCTCGAAAATAGGAGGTTCGGTCTACTCAATTCCCATTGATGGTGAAGCAATATTAGAGGGCGAAAAATGGACATGGCAAGAGTGATTTGTGTGGTGTGTTTAAAGTAAATTAACGGTTTGGGTTAAAATATCTATGGAATGTTGAAGAACTTTCGAGGCTTCATGGTGATAATGGTTGTGATTATCGAGTTGTTGGCGAATTTTATACAAAGATCCTATCCATGGTTGAGAAGTGGAAGGAACATGCAGGGAGTTAATATTGGTCATAAAAAATAGATATATATCAGTGAAACTTAAGAAAAAAATTGATTTTGATTTTTTTTTTCCGTCGTGTTTTTTTTTTTTTTTTTTTGCTCTTTGTTTTTTCAATTTTTTTGTCCATTGTATTTTTTTTGGGTAGTGTTTGGGTTGATATGCGATGGACAAAATGGATAAAAAGAATGAAAGAAATGAAAATATTTGTGCGTTTTTGTTTTTGATTTTGTTTTTTGTTTTTTGTTTTTTTTTTTTGTTTTTTGTTTTTTTGTTTTTTTTGTTTTTGAGATTTTCTACCAGATGTGACAAAAAAATAAATAAATAAAAGATATGGGATACTTTCACTGCAGGATCTCTCAATGAAAGCATCCGTTTTTATGACCTTAGATAGGACCGTAACAGATGAGAAACATTTTAAGCAGGCTTTTGATTCCTAAGTCCTAACTGTATTTGAATCACGGTAAACTCCAAATTCACACCTATGACCTTTGACATGACTCTAATACCAAATTGAAACACGTGCTCCACCTCAACTAAAAGTCTAAGCTGATAATTGGACATCACATTTATGTTTATATTATATTTATGCTCAACAGTATTAACTTTTTGTGCTTTAAAATAGGTTGAGAAAATATATATGGACTAATATTAATTCTGACATAATCATTTATACTAAAAAAAAAGAAAAAAAGAAGTCTTAATACCTTTTCAGACTGTCCACTAATTAACCATCAATTATTTCCTTCATTTTACGCGTACCAATGAGGCACAACCCTGCCTCCAAGAGTACATAATGTTTGTTTATTATAGTAAGGATATATTAGAGATTTTAAAAAATTTCATAGAGATTTTTTTTTTAACACTCATAGGGAAGTTTAAACAAACCAAATGTTTGTAATAAATTTTCAAGTAATTTAATTGTTATATTTCTAAGGTAAAACCAACATGTTAATTAATTTTCGCAATAAAATTATTGATAAATGTCTCTTTTGTTCTTTAACTATTGAGTTTTTGAATACAACTGACCTTAATTATTACATTGTAGTATATGTTCATCTATACTTTCTCAACATGTTGAAGCACAAAGAGTCGATATCGCCTCCACCGAATCTCGATTTCATGACATCACATATGAGAGAGTTACTGCATCCCATCTAACTATTGCTAAATGTCTCTTTTGTCATGTACATAGCAAACTTCTCAATTGAGAACAAGGAACGCGATTGAAGGGTTAGGTTGCAAGCTAGGCTGGCCCTGCCTTGATTGGCTCATTTCATTTGATTTTAATACGTTATTTTTAGACTCGTTAATTTGTTAATTTTGTCATATTAAATTCAATAAATCTTGTTATGATAGTCCAAAAACTAGGCCAGGGAAAAAAAAAAGAGCAAAGAAGCAAAAAAGAAAAGTTTGGTGGCATGGTTTAATCCCTATTCAAGTCCCTGCCGCCTAAGATGGGGTCTCCATTGATGAGAAAGGGGAGTTTTGCATCAGTACACTGTTGATCTCTATTAAAAGAAGCATGCATATACCCTACTACAAGCTTGTAATGACTAGTCAATTCGTTTGTACTATTGCAACAGGAAATCGAAGGGCTTAAATATGTGGGGCCACTATAAGCATACAAAATATCTTAATCATGCGCAATGATTGCAATCAACAAGTGATGGATATATTGGGCTTGGATTCGGAGCGAATCAACCCAAAAAGGAAAGCAAGAGGAACCCAAAGTCAACTCCACAACCAAGCTCGGTCTCGACCTTGGGCGCCCGGTGCACCCAAGGCCGGCATCGGCCTCCGGCGCGTAGTGCGCCTGAGGCCGACCTCGGCCCCAGCCATGAACTCCGTCAAAGGGCCCTAATCTCGTGGGGGTGCAGGGTTATGCGGCGGCAGCTTTACTATAAATTAGTTTGTCCTTGTCTTGTAATTAAGACATCATTTCTGTCATTCACTCTCTTGTAATAGCATTCCAAAAGTATTAATACTGATATTCTTTGTCTTTTCCATTTCATTATCTTGTCTTTACCCATTTATCATTGTCCTTTATTAACCGGGTTATTTGATACTAGTCACCCGGGTCAATTTAATCCATCAACAAGAATCATCCATTCTTGTTGAGGCCTAATTCTTATTTCAATGATAGGGAATCATAAAAACCACTCACTATCACATCTACCACTTGTAAAGTACTATAACTAACTATTAAATGCCTAGAGTAGTGATTATCTCCTCCTCATCATCATCATCAACAACAACAATAACAATAATAATAACTTGAGCAACATTGCACCATGGGTGTATCAACAGAAACACATTTACATTACATTAAAAAAAAAATATTAAGAACAAGATTCTTGCACTCTTAGTATACACTTTTATTTAATAATCTCTTCAATTTTCTCAACAAGACTCACATAAAGACCAAGAGTCTACGTACAGATACTTATGCTACCTGGGCATATATTATTTATTAGAACATATATACGCGAGCATTTTAATTAACACAATATGATGATAATATATATATAATTGACTGTTGAGAGAGAGTTAATAATGGGTTCACAAGTACTTACGCTTGGTGAGCTTGACCTTCAAACCATGTTTCATTTCAAGAAGAAATGATTCTCTAAGTAGAGGTGTAGAATGAGGTTCTACCAGCTGACACTCAAATCGACATATTGTACTAGCGACAACCATTTTCGTTTCAATGAAAGCCATTTCCCTGCCGATACAACTTCTGGGTCCAGCATTGAAGGCTGCAAACTTGTAAGATGGGTTGTGCTTGATTCTTCCTCCATCAGGTGAAATCCATCTCTCAGGCTTGAATTCCAGGCAATCTTCACCCCAGATTGCATCCATCCTCCCCATTGAATGAAATGGCAGTAATATTTTCGTGTTTCGAGTAACAACGTGGCCACTGGGGAGAATATCTGTCTCCATTGGTGTTTTGTTATTGATGGGAAAGGAAGGAAATAGCCTGAGAGATTCACAAAAAGCGGCATGGAGGTAGATTAACTTGTTGCATTCTTCAACCTTAAAAACCACTACCTTATTATTATTGTGTTCTTTTAGTTGAAGGATCTCTTCAAGGATCTTTGATTCAACCAGTGGGTTCTTGGCAAGGAGCCAAAAGAACCAAGTGAGTGCTGAGCCCATGGTATCTGCTCCTGAAATTATCAAAGCCAGAAAGGTGTCTCGGAGAAATTGCATCGACTTTCCCCGGTGTGCTTCAATGTGAGAAGTCACCATGCTGAAATTACTAGGCAGTTGTTGATTTTTGTTGAGTTGATCTTTCGTCGTCTGTAAGATTTTCCCTAATAATATATATTATATATTAGGATCTTATTTGGTTGACTGAATAATTAAGATTTGTTATTCAATCAGACTGTGTCTAATATAGACTCAGCTCTGATACCAAATGTTATATATAAATAATTTAACCATACAGAATAGTAAGAACCTAACCTCGTTCCAAAAGGATCGGGTATATGAACTGATCAACAGTCTTTACAGCTTCACTGAGCTTCTTCTCTCTATCAATCCCGGCAAACCATTTCTGTAGCTTCCAACACCTTTCCGGGAGTATATGTCTGTAGAAAATAGCGTTCACTGCCTCCCTGATCGCCTTACAAAACGGATGGTCTCCGGGCGAATCAAGGGAGAGGGTGCCCGGATCCACGTCGAAAAACTGCATACAGCTTACGTCAAAAGTGGACATATAGAAAATTTCCTGCAAATCAACCTGGACTCCTTGTTCAGCGTAATGATCAAGAACTGGAAACAACCCATTCTCTATCTTTTCCGCGACGTTCCTCTCTAGCAAAGCGCGGAAGTTTGGGTGATTCATGAGGGGCGTGGTGGTCTTCCTGTGAAGCTCCCAAAGCTCAGAATCCGTGCTGATTATCCCATCTCCCAGAGCTCCTCCAAAGATTTTCATGAAATGGGGACCCTTTGGGTAGTTTGCGAAGTTTTTGCAGAGAATGTGGTTGATGTTAGCAGGGTCGCAAGTGAAAAGCATGTCCATGTTACCAAAGATATGACGATTAGGCCCTTTGAACTCAAATGTGCCATTTCCGAGTTTCACAAGCTCCGTCAGATAGTCGTGGATCCGGTGAGCATTCTGGAGGATCGCTGGAACCATTCCGATCACAGGCCAATTTGTGGGAACTCTGCTATTGCGTCTCTTCCACACAAATGCCCAACATAAAACACTGCATAACACGCTCAGAACAAGAACATCAAGAAACTCCATATCCTTGAGGATAATGATCATTATATATATTGTTGTATATATGTATATCCACTACTACTAGTGTAGGTAGGCGATATATGTAGAACAAAAACTGTGTGGTATGTAGTTCTGATTAGGGAATAACTTGGCCGGCGCGGCTAGCTACTATGTATAAGAGTTATTGTGGTCTGTGTGTGGATCACGGTCCAAAAACAACTTGATTTTGAGTAATTTTTTTTACGCGACCTGTTGCAACATACATTTTCATAGCTTATAATATACATTATTCTAACACGTAAAATAGGTTAGAGTTAATTGCCGAAATGATAACTTGACTATAGCGAAATCACTAATTTGGCAGAGTTTTTTTAGGAGTTTATAACTTATTTTGCTACTAATAAACTATAAGCTATGTTTGGTAATGTTCCCAAAATAAGCTACTAGCTTTCGTACATTTTTTCATTTTATCCTTATTATTTTCACTACCCAACAACTCCTTAAGGTTCCAGATTACGTACCGCACGATAGACTTCAAGATTTATGTAATAATATTGCTACCAACGAAAATTTAAGTGAGACCTCTGTTGAGATGAAGGAGATTCGCAACAATATTGTTACTTCATTATAGGATGTTAGATCATGATTATACTAATAGTTTCATTTAAAAATGTTAAGTTTTAATATGTAAACAAACTTATTTAAATAATGTAAACAAACTTATTTAAAAGTGTATTATTTTTGTACTAAATATACATTAATTATTTGATAGTATACATAAAATAATGTACTTTCAAATTATTTACTTTACGTACAAAATTAATGTACTTTTTATTTATGGTTCACACAGCTGTGTGGACCATGATCCATGTAATAATGATTGATTTATATATCTTGAAGTGGCTAGCTCCGATCAATCGTTATATCATGGACCAGGGTCCACAGTGTACTGTGTACCCGGTCCAATACATGCACAGAATTTGACTTCATAACGTATGGAATTCATGTTCATAATACACATACATATAAACACGATATAATGAACATAAATTCTGTGCATTATGAATATGAATTATGTGCATTATGAATATGAATTATGTGCATTATGAACATGAATTCTGTGTATTATGTTAAGTGTTTATGTGTCCTTAACTATATAATTATGTGTATTATAAACATGAATTTTGTACCTTATAAATCATTTATATATTGGACCACCCTGGTCCACGATATAAATTGCCTGCTCCTATCTTGTTAGGGCATGTGAAATCAAAGTGTAAATTGATTTGCAGTAGGACGATTGATCTCTGTCAAGATTGACATTTCCCATCGTCTCATTTATCATTCCTGTGTGGCCTCACATTATTGTTATTGTTTTTTTTAAAAAAAAAATTTAAGTAAAATACTCTTTCCCTTCAAAATTTTTCTTTCAACAATTTTGATTTCATGCGGCTTCTATTCATTGGATGATCATGAATTGGTTAATCAGTCACTAAATGAAGTAAAAATTTAGTTATCAATAAGATATTATCACATCATAATGAATGGATTGAAAGGAAAATTTAAGAGGGATATACATAGTATTACTCTTGTTTTAATGAGGGAAAAAGGTTGTGAAGGTACGTAGAGAACAAACTCAATGGTAAAGCTAGTCTGATCTGCCGGCTAACTAATGCGTTTAGTAATGTGTCAATTTGTTGAATGGTTGGAGTGGATTGGTGGTGGGCACTATATCTTAATTAGACTAAAAATGTGTCGATTGTGACTTTTAATGGAACGGATTCACCATAAAATCATGTTGGTGTGATAGTAAAGCCAAAAGCAAATGGATCACCAAAAAAAATGGACTACAAAAAAATATCTTAATTATTATGTGGACCGTGATGCATACAGCGTTGTTTGGACCACAAAAATATACATTTCTAATTTACTAAAAGTACATTATTTGAGTATTGAATGATGTATTTTTAGTACTCAAATAATATACATTCCAGGTATACAATTGACATTTTTAATATACAAAAAGTACATTATTTGTATATTGAATGTATATTATTATTTAATAGTATACAAAATAATATATTTTATGTATTTAAATAATGTACTTTTTATTTACGATCCACACAGTTGTATGGGTTGATTGTCACAATATAAAATGGACCATGATTCATGAATCTAAGAATAACGTGGATAACATGTTTTCAAAAAAAAAAACGTGGTTAACTCTTGACAACGGGTCAAGACCCAAAAGACATAGTGCAAGGTTGTGACAGTAGGCGTAATGATTAAATAAGGGAGAGGAGAGGTGCTCTATCCGAAGACAATGAAAGATTGGCTGTGTATGTGTGGTGCAAAGTGAAGGGAATGCATGAGAGTTCTTTGAGTGTAGAGAAGCAGAAGGATAAAAATGAGCAGAGATAAATGGGTTAGGTCTAGGGAGGGGTGTGCGTGTGAGAAAATGGAGAAAAGGAACTTACGTAGTAACGTAGAACTTAGAGGATTCATAATAGAAGTTTTTTTTAACATTTTTGTTAGTCTAAAAAATTTGAGATGATTTTTTTTTTTTTGATGTGGAAGATGATTTTTGGATTCTTTTTTCCTCCCGCAAAACACAACATTTTGTCTCAAAAAAAAAAAAAAAAGAAAGAAAGAAAGAAAGAAACCGACAGCAATGCATGCACTGCGTGCCGCCTCACGCGCTAGCTGGGACGAGTCAGATTGGCTGCCAACTGGTGGCCACTCTAACTTTTAAGTTAGTTTTTTTTTTTTTTTGGTTTCAATTGTCAATTTTTTTCTCTTTCTTTCGATATTTTCTTTCCTAATTACACTTACAAAAACTACTCAAAAATCACAAAAAAAAAAAAAAAAAAAAAAGCTCCACTATTACGGATGCTCTTACAAGCATGTGCTTCCCAATGCGCATAGGGCAGTGAGCTCATCCGGACTTCTTCATAATTTTTGCTTTAGAGCATTTTCAATAGAAATTTTAGTCTAGTTTAGTAGTTTTTTGAGGAGGTTAGATTATAGACGGAAGAAAGAGTGTGTCGCAGAGAGAAGATTTAAATTATTGCAAGAGTGATAATTTTTTGTCCTCTAAAGTGGGCTCCACAAATTTTTAATTTTTTTTAAGAGTTAATACCACAAATGGTCCTCTGACTATTGGGGTAGTACTCCTTTTTTAGTCCTCGACTTTCAATTCGACCACACATGGTCCTCTGACTTTCATTTTTGACCACAAATAGTCCTCTGTTAAAATTTCTGTTAAATAGGTGTTAAATCTAGGGGTATTATCGTCAAATTGATATATCTAATGGTCATAAAATAAAAATGTTTATAATTTTTCACCAACAAGCATAATTGAAACAATTAACAAATATAAATACTCCTAAATAAAAAGACAATACACCTTTTTCTCGTAATTATGCGTACAAAATGAAGATTTAATATTAGTGCTATCTTTTTTAATTTAACCAACAGATTAAAATGGAAGAATTTTTTTAAATAAACCTTGCTTCCTTCATTTTCATGATTGTTCATACATGGCCGATTAATAGTTTTCATTTTTCATTAGTTGATCAAACATTTTGTTTGGGACATAACTGAAGGTTGTCACCGTATTAATATAATTTGTTCATTTATGTAATTTGTCACGTCCATTTTGTTTTTATAATTATTAACTTAATGTTTATTAATGTTTGAAATTAATTATGTTGTCATATAATTTTAAAAAAGAAGTAATCATAATAATATTAATCAATTTGACGATATTACCCCTAGATTTAACACCTATTTAACAGAAATTTTAACAGAGGACTATTTGTGGTCAAAAATGAAAGTCAGAGGACCATTTGTGGTCGAATTGAAAGTTGAGGACTAAAAGGAGTACTACCCCAATAGTCAGAGGACCATTTGTGGTATTAACTCTTTTTTTAAATACAGTTGGTGCACGTTAAGCGCACTAGCAATGCCCGTGTGTACTACACGCACTTACTAGATTTATATATCTTGAAGTGGCTAGTTCCTATCAAGCTAAGGCAGTTGAAAATTTGTAAGGATCGTGTGATGTTTAGACTTTAGAACACTAATTGTGACAAAAAGATTTTTAAGTTATCGTGTGATCCCAGCCTCGCGACAATAATTTTCTGCAAACTTTTCTGCTAAGCCACGCCCTCATCACGAGGTAACTGTCCTCGTGATGAGGAGATCTGTGCGCTGATTCTACATGTCAAACATGTTACTGTTTGATTGAAAATTTTCTTGGAGATGGAAGATTTTGCTTTTAAAGCTAATTGTTCATTTCAATTGCAATTTGCTTTCATTTCAAATGGTTTTATTGATTCTTCATCTTAGCTATTCAATTGTGACAATGTCTAGCTAATTCTTAGAGAATTACAATTAGGTTTAATTGTTAGGATGCTAGAATGTTTTGATTGCAATTAGGAAGTAACTTGATGTATTGACTTGATATATTCTTAACTTGTTGGAAGTACACTTTGTATATATAGACTATTGTATAGTGATGGCCACATCATGCAATAGGTCTTGGAGGTGTGTAGTAGTTGCCAAGAGAATCAAACTACACTAAATCCTACTCCACTTGCAATTTCCACGTTGAACCTAGAGGTAGAGCCCAGAAGAAGATGTGGACTCTAACTGCTCAATGAAATGTTTCTAAGTAGTAAGGTTGTTATGAGCATAGGATTTTACTAGCTACTTGATAGGCCAAATAGACCACGATAGTGACTTGGCAATGGAAACATCTTCCGATCAATACATTACACTACTTCATATACTTAGCTAGGGTCATTCTATTGCTCCAACTAGGAACACCTAGTCCTATTAGTATCCTCCATTCACTTACTTGCTTCTTTACAATTACTTGTTGCTTTACTTTCACTTGTTATTTTGATAATGCTCTTTGTTTAAGTCTTAAGACCTAGCTTTCTAAGGCTCTTACGCACTTGTGCTTAGTCGCGCATTGTTCAATTTCCATTTGTCATCCTTAGATAATGACATCCTGTAAAAGCTTCACCTTTCCCGACCTACTTTACATCCCACGCTTACCACGATTATCATACAATAAGGAGTAAAGATGGTTGGCCACATATATATTAAATTTTTTGAATTGTGGACAAGACCAAAATTTTTATTTTTTAGTTCGTCATAGTCCAATCCATATCAATAAAATGCCTCTCAAGTAAATATTTTTTCCAAATGAGTCATTTCTTCTTTGACCTGAATGAGTATTTTCTTTTGTTGACTTCGTTTTATGTTCATTTTTCAAACTCCTAACCAGGCCCTTATAATTTAGTAATAATTTCCTAATATCCCGTACTTATATTCTCTATTTAGCTTGAACTAAAACTTTTCTTAAATACAAAATTATTATTCCTCCAATATTACTTAGCTTTAATATAAATAATATTTTATTTAAATAGAACCAAATCTTTTTAACCTAATCATGGATAATAATTAATAAATACACTCACCTTTGTGAATTATATAAGATGAGTATTAAATGTTTTATCCATCTCGTATTTATTATGTGTATGAGATTTGATAAATTATAATTAATAAGTTGGTAGTAGGTAGTAGTTAATTGTGCAGCTGTTACTTTTAACGTTTTTCCTCATACGATCGAAAAGTTAATTATGAAAATTTTGATGACATGAAAAAAAAAAAAAAACATATGTATCTATTTATTTACATTTTATGGTGATTTGGATTATACGAATACGTGGTAAATGGCAGCTATAAATACCTCCCAAGTATTCCCACAATCGATCATATCCTTAAATCTATCATCAGTAGTACTAAGATAATGGCAGTGGTCGGAAACGGAATGTCGCTGACGTCATTGCTCCTCTTATGCATCATCACCTTCGCAGAAATTCCGGGATGGGTGGAAGCGCAAGCGGTTGCATGCGACGACAGCAAAGCCCAACTTACACCGTGTTGTTCGGCGGTGAAGACAGGCGGTGATATTCCGGCGGAGTGTTGTTCGGCGCTGAAAACCATGGCGGATAATTTGAAGACGAAGCTAGACAGGCAAAGCGCTTGCCAATGCATAAAAGAGAGACTTGCTAAAGCCACGCCGGAGCAGATAAAACGGGCTCAAGGTCTCCCCGGTTATTGTAAAGTTCCCTTGCCGTTTAAGATTGGCCCGGACGTTGACTGTTCAGCAGTCCCAAAAACAATGTAATTAATTAATTAAGAAATAAAAGTCAAATTAGCCATCAAATCTAGAGTGAAAATATAATTTGACCACCCAACAAAAAAATTGCAATTAAACCATTCAACCTTATAAAATCATGTAAATTGTCCCAAGTGATCTGCAGTGACTGGTTACCAAATGATAATTAACTACAAATTAAAAAACAAAATTACAATTAGTAAAAGGGAAAAAAAAAAAGTGCATGTGACCGAGATGGTTGGAGACCACCAGATCCATGGAGATGGTCTTGTCTCCATGGATCTAGAGGTGAAAGAGTGGATGAAGGCAGCGGCCATGGCTGCTGCTTTCATCCCTTCAAAGCTTTAATAAAAAAATATGAAGGCCTTCATCCCATCAAAGCTCTAAAAAAATGGAGGGATGAAGGCAGCCGGCCATGACTTCCTTCACTCCTTCAAAGCTTACATGACTCTGTTAAAATTATATTTTTTATTTTATAGATGAATAATTGTGACTAAATAAGATTATAATTAAAGAATTCACATTAAAAAGTATTAAAATATTCATGTATTAAGTAAAATTTTAATAAACTTTAATAATTTTATTATTTTAAGGGTTAAAACTGTAATTTTTTGAAGAGTTAAGGTTGTATATTTCAATGATAAAAATTAGGGATTAAAATCGTTAGCAATAAACAAAAGACTAAAAATACATTTTTCTTAAACTTTAAATAGCATTTTAAAATTCAACTATAACATTTTTTTTAATATAGTTTAAAATATTTAATATAACTATTTTAAAAACATATTATATGAAAACGTTTCAACAAAAAATATTAATTGTTGAATTTGGACAATTTAAAAAAGTCACAAACAAATTTTTTTTTTTTAAATCCGATTCGAACCGGCGATTCAAACCGGAACCGCCGATTTCGAAATCGTACCTGAAATCATGATAGAAGATTCAGTTTGATTTGACCGATTTCAAAATCGAGAACTACCGGTTAGAAATCAGAACCGAACTGTGGCCATGACTAATTCTATTGCTTGATCACAAGATTTTTAATGAAAAATGAAATAATTTAGATTTGATCCAAATTATAACTACAGTGTTTGACTCTTACCTAAAGACTTAGTTGGTTTAATTAAAATAGAGTTAATACCACAAATGGTCCTCTGACTATTGGGGTAGTACTCCTTTTAGTCCTCGACTTTCAATTCGACCACAAATGGTCCCCTGACTTTCATTTTTGACCACAAATAGTCCTCTGTTAAAATTTCTGTTAAATAGGTGTTAAATCTAGGGGTATTATCGTCAAATTGATATATCTAATGGTCATAAAATAAAAATGTTTATAATTTTTCACCAACAAGCATAATTGAAACAATTAACAAATATAAATACTCCTAAATAAAAAGACAATACACCTTTTTCTCGTAATTATGCGTACAAAATGAAGATTTAATATTAGTGCTATCTTTTTTAATTTAACCAACAGATTAAAATGGAAGAATTTTTTTAAATAAACCTTGCTTCCTTCATTTTCATGATTGTTCATACATGGCCGATTAATAGTTTTCATTTTTCATTAGTTGATCAAACATTTTGTTTGGGACATAACTGAAGGTTGTCACCGTATTAATATAATTTGTTCATTTATGTAATTTGTCACGTCCATTTTGTTTTTATAATTATTAACTTAATGTTTATTAATGTTTGAAATTAATTATGTTGTCATATAATTTTAAAAAAGAAGTAATCATAATAATATTAATCAATTTGACGATATTACCCCTAGATTTAACACCTATTTAACAGAAATTTTAACAGAGGACTATTTGTGGTCAAAAATGAAAGTCAGAGGACCATTTGTGGTCGAATTGAAAGTTGAGGACTAAAAGGAGTACTACCCCAATAGTCAGAGGACCATTTGTGGTATTAACTCATTAAAATATTGTTTCTCAAAAAAAAAAAAACTCATTAAAATATTAGTCAATAACCATATACAATTCTAAAAGAAGTACTCTAAGCGAGCTAACTAGGGTTTAGGTTTCTCCACCCGGTTCAATTTCGGCGCGACAAGGCGGACCAGGTATGGGGTTTGTTCTTGTAATTGAGGAACGGTCCATGTAAGTTTGCTGCATCAAGCTCCGCACTAGGTGGGCATTTATAGTTACATGTTTTTTCTCTTCTCAGAATCCCTTAATATTATTATAGCCAACGCCTCCAAGAAAAACCTCTTCTTCCCAATAGCAACCGCCGCCGTTTCATCGTACTCAGTAGCCTCCAACCACCGGCGTCCGCCGCCAATCAACGGACAGTTAGAAGGAGGGAAGGCAGGCGATATGGGCGGCCAGGGAAAGGCAGGAGATGAAGAGAAGCAGCAGCAGCAGCAGCTAGAAGCAGCGAAGACGGCGTCGTTTGATCTCAATGATTTCAAGATTATCAAGGAAGGCGAGGCCGAGATTCTAATGCACTCCAAGAATGTTGTCTTTTTCAACAAAGCCCAGGTTAAAAAAACTGTCTTTTTTTCTATTTTTCTATTTTCCAAGCGGTTTTCTTATTCTCTTTTTTTTGCATGTGCTTTTATTGATTTATGGCAAATTGAAGTTAAAGATTCGTGCGTCTTTTTATGAATTCCACTGTTTTGTATTGATTAGCTTAACTTCACGTTATACCGGGCAAATGTTAGTGTAGGTTTTGAGTTTTAGATGCAAAAAGCCTTGTTTTATTAGATGAAAATATTATAGTGGTAATTAAGAACTTTATGACATGCTTATCACGAAATTAGTTGCAGTAGATATGATGCTCTTTCCTTCTTTGCTAGAATGGATGATAAAGTTACCATTTTTGGGGGAGCATAGAATGTGTGACATCATTGCTTTATCTTTGAATTCTGTCACTCCTTGATTGACAAGGACCACCATATGTTTAACTTTCATAATTTCAATGTCTTCTGGGGAAGGGGAGAATATTTTCCTTACCAGAGTGATTATTTGTAGGATACTTTTGAATCCCCTACCAATTCTGTTTTCCAGTACAATATGGACCTATTAATGCAACCATATGGGTTTTGGTGATAGCTACCTTATGGCTGTTCTTCATCATATTATGGTTGTGAAGTAAAAATCTCTGACAGTTTTAAATCTTGAACATCAGGTTAACAACAGAGATATGTCTATTGCTGTTTTGAGGGCATTTATAGCAAAGAGGAAGCAGGAGCATGAAACATTTGTGGCCAAAAAAACAAAGATGGTTCCAAAGGATAAAGATAATTCTGGTATGGAACTGGATGCTCCGGTTGATAATGATCAGCATAATGGAACACCTAATAATGGGTGTGAAGTTGCAGAAGAAACGTCTCAGGATGAACAATGTAGCATTTCTGAAGAACCAATCAAAAGTCTGGGAGGAAAGTGCAGAGAACTGAAGCCACCACGAGTTCTTGAGGTTCCTAATACTTTTGTTGTGCTATGTTTGTAGATTAACTAGCTATGTTATTGCCACTCCAAAGGAACAGAAAATGTGATGCAGTGTTTTTGGCTTTTATGTCACGTCACTTGACAGGCCCTGTCAGCTTCTGGTTTGAGGGCTTTAAGATATGCACGTGAAATTGAAGGGATTGGCCAAGTCGTGGCCTTGGACAATGATAAAGGTAAATGATTATGTACTAATTCTGGTGTTTCAGGATGTAAATTATCAAGGTGTTTTAGCTCATCCTCCCCTCAAAATTTAAAAAATTTGCATACAATCATGCTGATGAGATTGTGGATAAGACTTCCTCTCAGAAGCATCCATATTTGTGCTCATGAATATACATTTGAACTTCATTAGGACTGCCTTCAAATTATGTGCCCATTGCTTCACCTTAACCCATGAAGGGAAATAATTTCTGTTTCTTTTTGCAGCCTCTGTTGAAGCTTGTCAGAGAAACATAAAATTCAATGGTTCAGTGGCCTGTGCAAAGGTGGAGTCTCACCTTGATGATGCTCGAGTTTATATGCTCACTCATCCAAAAGAATTTGATGCGGTAGGGAAAGTGCTAATATCTGTACCCATGTGGTCTTAATGTTTTTTAAGGCATCTAATTCATAGTTACCACTTCTTTACAATCATATCTGTTTGTATTGAAACATAAATATGTATTCATCAAATACTTTTGCTTTTTAGAACGTTTTTTAAAAATGTTCTCTGTCTGGATCATCTCAGGTTGATCTAGATCCATACGGTTCACCCTCTGTGTTCCTGGACTCTGCTGTTCAGTCTGTTGTTGATGGGGGCTTATTAATGTGTACTGCAACTGATATGGCAGTGCTGTGTGGAGGAAATGGAGAGGTTTGCTATTCCAAGTAAGGTTTATGTGCCACTTTTCTCTTGAACAATGTTCTCCATAATGTTTTATTGAATATTTTGGTATTTAAGCATGGGCTTACTTGATCACACCTTTCCAACCAGATATGGCTCTTATCCATTGAGAGGAAAATATTGTCATGAAATGGCATTGAGGATACTTCTTGCCTGCATTGAGGTATTTATATAAACAATGTTTTTTATTTTTCATTTACTAAGAAGCCAACCTTTTGGGGTTCCCTACAAATAGTATCTTTGATTTGAAACTATTTTCTCTTTAGCTGCTAGGAATGTTTTAAGCCAAGCTAACATTATCATTACCAGTTTGTCTATCATATCTGCTTCCATACGCATATCAGCTTGGATTGTGGAACTACAAACTGATTTTTTACTTTAAATTTAGAAAGTTGGATTTGTGTTGCCAAGTGGAAGAAACGTAGCTTAATTATGCGTAGGGAGAACTATGAGGACTCACCTCTTTGCTTATTTGTATTATTAAAAAAAGCAGTTTGTTCATAATTCTAATATCTTTCCTCAATCCTATTCTCATATAAGTTTTCTTGCATTGCTGTGTTTTAAAATTTCTATTTCAGAGCCATGCAAATCGACACAAAAGATATATTGTTCCCATATTGTCAGTTCAGATGGACTTCTATGTGCGTGTCTTTGTTCGCATATATACGTAAGTATTTCTTCATTTATAGAGATTGGTTTGGGTCCTCTGTTAATTATGTCGGTCTATTTGTGAGGTCTAAGCTTTCGAAGAACTGTTTGCAGTTCAGCAAGTGCTATGAAGAATACTCCCTTAAAGCTGTCATATGTGTATCAGTGCATCGGTTGTGATTCTTTCCATCTTCAGCCACTCGGTAGAACAGTGTCCAAGGTAAATCTTCATCAAATCTTCTAACATTTTGCCACCCTCATAATACATGTGTACAAGAATGTAATAATCCCTTTGGTCTTGTATTGGTTGTTTTGCGGCTTCGCCTGCTATTGAACCTAGGATTTTGTTTCAACTTTGATCTTTGCTTTTCTTTGTTAGGGATTGAGAACTATTACCGTGTACATCTTTTGACTATTGATTTTCTTTTACCCCTCTGCCCCAGAACAACAGTGTGAGATTTCTTCCTGGGTTTGGTCCTACTGTTCTTCAAGAATGCAGCGATTGTGGTAAGAAATTCAACATGGGTGGACCTATATGGTCTGCTCCAATCCATGATCAAGAGTGGGTAGCTTCCATTCTTGCGGATGTGAAATCAATGAAGGACCGGTATCCTGCTTATGACCGAATCTCTGCTATACTGACAACAATTTCAGAGGTGCGTTCTCCCTCCTTTGATAAAGTTTTTAACCTTCTATAATCAAAATGTTCCTTTTTTTTTTTCAAGGGGTGGGAACCTGGGGATTGACAGGGCGACTCATTTATGGTTACGAATTGTCAGCTAAAACCCGAAACCTTAAGAAAATGAATCTATGTTTTTCATTGTTTAGGCTTCTAGTTTCCAAATGCATATGCATTTCAAATTCATTTAGTTTCTCATATTTTTCAACATTTAAGTTGTACCGCTTTCGTTTTCCCGGGATCTGTTAAAACATTCTACATAGGCACACATGTTTAAAGCATGTGCGGGTTGCTTGATTTGAAGTGTTGTTTGCTTATGACTTGAGTGTGCATGCTTCTTTGCAGGAATTACCAGATGTTCCTCTGTTTCTCAGTTTGCACAATCTCTGTGCAACGCTCAAATGTACTTCTCCCTCCGCAGTTATATTTCGCTCTGCAGTAATCAATGCAGGATATCGTATATCGGGAACTCATGTGAATCCTTTGGGGCTGAAAACGGATGCTCCAATGGAGGTCATATGGGATATAATGCGTTGCTGGGTAAGTGGATCTTATTGTTTCTCCTAAAACCCCCTTGCATACAAAAGACGATGCAATAATACTGTGTTTCCAACAATTCTGGAGAAATGGAAGGTGTAATATACTAATATATTTGCCTTGAAACTGAATTTTCTATGTAGGTCAAAAATCATCCAGTGAAAGCTCAACCACCTGAACTGTCTGGAAGCGTGATTCTTGCTAAGGAACCTGTTCTGCAGGTGCTTTTCATATGATGCGCTGATCGTCTCTTGCTAAATTTTGCATTTATCTATATCTATATATATATATATATATATATATATATATATATATGCTTAACACGCCCCTGAGCCGGTTACTTTTGACGGCTTTATGAAACGCGTAGACCATAGTCTCTTTTGATTGAGTAACACAGAGATTTGAACCCATGACTTTTGGCTGGCTAATACTAAATTGAAGCATGCGCTCCATCTGATTGTTGGACTGCACATTTATGTTTATATATTATATATGCTCAACAATGAGAGATTGAGCAAACTGTTGGCAGATTTACTTTTGTGGTCTTTAGTTAAAACCAGAAACTTATTTCTCTATAATGCTTTCGTTAGGCGAATTTTGCACGGGCCGTTGCATCGCTGAGCAAGGCACAGGCAAAGAAGGTTGCACGCTTCCTTCCCAATCCCGAAAGACATTGGGGCCCAAAGCTCAAGGCCGGCCGCCAGGTCACGAGCAAACATATCTCTCTTTTGGGTCCAGAAGCAATGAATGGATTAGGCAACCACGAAGATGGTGAAGAACCTGCAGCCAAGCGTATGAAGACAGAAAACGATCCCCCTCACAAGTCATAATAAAGGTATTATTTATCCGTCCATTAAAATGTTTGCTTTAGCTTGGCAAGCACAGAGAGACTCATCCCATTCTGAAAATTACTCAAAGTTCTTACATCAACAAGAAGATTGCTCTGCCATGTATGTTGAAATTTTGAATCTGAAAGGTCCAATTTTGTTCTGGTGTTTCCTAGGTGTGTTGGTTTCCTCTGTACAAACAAATTTTCATTTCTCAGTGTTCTTTTAATCAGTTGGGCAAAATCAATTAAACCAACTGATGTGCATGGAAACAGAGCTCTTGGCAACATATTCAATTCATTATTTCCTTGAACAATTGTGTTTTCTCAAGTTTTTGTTTTTGTTTTTTTTTTCCTCTCTTTCCAATAAAATCGAAAGATATGACAAATGTTTTACTTTCTATGAGTAAACATTTTCTGATTTTTAGGTAAGTCAACATAACACAGATACAACCTATTAAGGTTATTGGGTTAGAATTTAGCATGATTTTAAAATAGGAATCCATTAGGCTTGTTAATACAAACATTTTAAAACCTTGGAAAAATGAAAACCAATATTTACAATTTAATTCAACAAAATAAAAAAACATAATATTATACCCCATAATATTTATAAAACTACAAAATAATACTCCGTATTTGAAAGGAAAAATTGCATCTTCAGTTCTTGAGTTATGATTGAAGTTGAGAGTTTGGTTCTTGGCGTTAGTATTCTGTCTGCAGCTAGGCTTGTGCATTGGACATGTCCGTTCGGATTCGGATTCCTAAATCTGAATCCTATCCGATTAAATTTATTGAGTAAATATTTCGGTTTTTAGTTGTTCGGGTTCAGATGCATTTTATCGGATTTTGGTTATGTTTCAAATTTTCAAACATTACAAAAATTAATCTAAGAGACTAAGATCAATTGCAAAATTAAATTACAAGTGGCAAACTACAAATAAAAACTTGCATAGTTGAAAAACAAAAAAGGACCCAAACATAGAGCCTAATAATCCACCAACAAACACTTCAGGGATTGTTATATCAACTTGCATATTCAATTATTGAGCACCGAATATATATCACATAGAGATTAAAGATATACAAAAACACCGGGGAGACAACAATGGAGAAGCACTTACCGGAGAGAATAAAGACAGGAATTGGGGTGAGGACAGGGGAGTGAAGAAGACAGGAAGTAGAGAAGAGAACCACTCAAGAGAAATGCGATTGGGGCTACGCTCAAGATCTGAGCTCTCAACTCTCAAACCCTCAAAATGATCATAATGGCTGAAACATTGGTAAATATGTATATATATAATACGTTAAAACGACGTCATATGGATAACATCAAAACCCTACCCTAATTATTTTCGGATATTCGAACGGGTCATGTGTCCAAATACCTTACCCTACCCGAGAACATCTAGGCCAACTTATAGCGTGGAGCGGGTCAAATGGTAGCTATCAAATTCGGAGCGGTTCGCATTTCCTCTCTTCGGCCGTCGGGTCAGGCAGGTGGATAGTGCACTTGGATTTTGCATAGCCCTATCTGCTAACGGAAAATTTAAAACAATTTAATAATAGAGAAATAAAATAGAAATTTCAAATTGTAATTCTCTTCTTATGTTGAAAATTTAAAAACAATTTAATAAAGGAGGGATAAAATAGAAATTTCAAATTGTAATTCCATTCTTATGTTAAAACTAATTGCGCAGCTATCACTCTTTTCTTATCATACCTACGATCGAAGTCTTCTTATTCCCACGCTTTGAAATCTCAAATTCTTTCACTTCGGTCACCGAACTTAATTGCTTAAAGGTGCAAAAAGAAGAAGAAATCAAATTTGTATATTTAAGCCTATTACTTAACTTTTTTCACATTAACTAGTAAAATTATTAGAATATATTATATTTCCATCAAGATCTTGCGGTATTGAGATTAGATTCCAAGAGAAATTAGGGATAGAGAATTGAATTTGTCGGGCGCTGACGAACGCCAAGAAGTAGTTGTTAACAAAGTCGTAACCGCCGAGGGTGATGAGGAAGAACACTTGGTTCACAAGCATCACCAACTTTCGATCAAGCTGTTGACTCGCTATTGGTACTACTCGAACAGCTGAACTTGTTGCACGATTCTTATTATACCATTAATAAATGTTTATTTTTAATATAATGCACATTATTGGTATAAAGAAATTGTAGTACACAAATAATATATCTTTCAAAAGGCAGCAAAAAATTAGGCCCGCGGTGGGGCAGACTAGTCCGCTTTGACAATACTAGTTGGGAAAGGGGAGAAAGGGAAATGAAACCCTTATTTTATTAGGGAATAAGTTTTGCAATTAATGAGGTAATCAAAACCCATAGTAGTGTTCTAAAAACATGTAAACCAAACAATAACAATGACTTTAATACTCATTCCTAATAGCTAAACTTGTCAACCAAACACACCCTAAGTATCATTTTAATTCTACTACAAATTCATTTGACAAAATACATATATGTATGACATCTGCTATTCAGTTTTATTATATACAATAGGTTCATTATAGCGGCATTAAAGTATCATTTTAATTTTACTACAAGTTCATTATATTTGACAATATACATATATGTATGAGCTATATTATTCGGTTTCATTTTATACACATAATAAGTCCATTATAACAAAATTAAAATATCATTATAATTATACTATAAGTTAATTTGACAATATACATATATGTAACGTGATACGTCATTTGTTCACGGCAACATCACCTATTTCTTTTAATTAAAAGAAATGACACCGTGTTGAATCATAATCCACACAATAGTGTGGATCATGGTCCACAGTATAGCGATTGTCATGGAGAGAATTAGACTTAAACTTTTCAATTAACAGTCTTAATATAAGACCAATTATAGTATGGACCCTTGTTGATTTTTTTTATTTATTTTTGATATAATCATAAGTTTAACTTTCAGTGGGAGCAATCTATTGACTTTCTTAGTTTGAGTCAGTTAACTATGAACAATCTAAACTATTTATCCAGTAAAAAGCCTAGCAGCATGTTCCCGATCTTCCCCTTAATACTATTTATCCAGTAAAAAAAATATGGACATGGAAAACAGAAATCATTTTAAAGAGACCTTTATTGTAACATTGCACCATTATTTTAATACAATAATGCCTAAGGCTACAACCGGACATTCAGTTGGAAACGAATTTCCTGCAAAAATTGGGTTTGTTACATTTCTCTATACATGTTAGCCACAACTCTATATATTATATTAATTATTACATCCCTGTTAACATTGACATGATTGTGTATATAGTTTCTTTGTGGTATGTCCTTTTCTATACATCAATTCAGTGATGGTTGGTAGGGTGAAACCCTGAAGTGTAGCCCATTTGGCGCTTCAACTCTTGGAAATTTCATCAACCTGTCTCCCCCTACTTCCTCCCATCTGCAACATTAGTAGCTGATTATTAACATAATTATCAACAAATAGTTTGTTGTGTATGTCTCATATGTACGAAACGGAACGGAGTGGGTCTGGGTGCAGGGGCAGGAGCCCGCGAGGGTATTTTAGTACATATACATGTTTAATAATACTTATAACTATATTGATTATATCTAGGTTTTTTTTTTATCACCACCACAATTAATTAAAAGAACAGTTTCGGTTCTGTGATGTAAGAAATTGTTGGGCTGAGGCTAGTAAGGGTCAATTCCGGCACCATGTGGCTAGGGGATTGTTGGGCGGAGACCAGTAAAGGACCAAGTCCAATACCCTGGCTCTCGAAAATGTGATGGCGGAGCCTTCGCTACTAGTTATAACTTTTGGCGTAGTAGTAAACACTTGATCCTAACAGAACCCTTATCTTTTTTACTTTTTGTCATTGTTATTGATGGTTGTTCTCGTTAATCTCAACAAAGTTTTTACTGTGTTAATGACTTAATGAATGTTCCTCAAGTTTAGTTTTACCTGTATCTGGTTACAAAGTAATGGAGGAATGTTGAGATTTCTGCCATCCCAAGTTCCTTTCCAGGGCACTGCCTGCTGCCACCTCCAAATATCATTGAATGGTTCTGGTTCTCCATGTTCTGGTGATCCACCATGTACAATGTTAGTCAAAACATCCAACTTATGCTTCTAAAGTACCAGGTACCAGGTACCAGCTGAGAAATTTAAGGTTACTAACCAGCCATCTCCAGGGGTTGAAAGCATATGGATCGGGATATAAGCGCGGATCATAATTAACCTCTCTTGTATACACATATATTCTCCATCCTTTGGGAATCAAGAAACCTGGAAAGATAGCATGACAGTTAAAAAAAAGGAACATCAATATTAATTAATCATAGGAATGAAGCCAGGGAGGTTATGTTTTTAGTTTTGAAAAAGTTAAGGCTGCTTTTATTTTTATTTTTAATGAAATGACTATACAGAATGAGATCCTTCCCTACCATCTCTTGTATGTCCCAAACTGCAAATAGAATAATTCTCTTGGGAAACAGATGGGTCAAGAATGGGATATGTCTAGGCTGGAATGGAAGCTGTGCCATGTGGACAGTATATATGAGAGGGTCCATTATGGGATGATAATCTCTAATTAATACGTTTCCCATATATCCTATCACACTACATGAGATTTCCATTATATTTTTCATTATTAAAAAGTCTGCAGAATAAAGAAACTATGGGCCTGCTCATAATATAATCCGAAAAGTGCATAGTGGTAATGTGCAGAAATTATGTCCTTCTGAATTGGAGAATTAAAAGTCTAAGCTGATAGTTGGATTACACATTTATGTTTATATATTATATATGTACGTACCATTGAGTTCAATATCTCTAGTAGTTTTCCTGAGGACCCCATTTACTATTGTTGCTAGTCTTGAAGTCTCAAAGATCACCTGCATTATTAGAATCATTCCGCATTAAATTTCATTCTGTTAGGATCAAACGTTTATCACTATGCAAAAAATTATAGCTAGTATGCAGTAGCAAATGCGCAACGTTATTTCCTTATACCGCCACATTCTCGAGAGACAAGTGTTGAACTTGGCCATCAAGCCTCTGCCCAACAATTCCCTAACCACCTGGTGCTAGACTTGACCCTTAACCGGCCTCTGCCCAACAATCTCCTAGCGACCTGGTGTTGGACTTGGCCTTTAACCGGTCTCAGCCCGAAATTTTTTTTAGCTTATTTAACATGTTTTATAAAATAAAACCATTTTTTGACACTTACAGCACGTGTGAATCTCATTGATTTGTAGTCACTGTAGTCAATAGGATCATTTGGTCCTTTCCTTTCTCTAATCCCCATATGCTCTTTCTGCAGAATTTCAACTTGAATCAGCTGTGCCTGCTGGTTATATTATCAGTTATATCAATTATGCATTTTACAGTGCACTTACTCTTAGTTCTTCAATCACTTTTGGGTGATCATGTAGATACTTGACAGCCATCATAGAAGTGGTGGAAACAGTTTCATATCCCGAATACAAAATCGTGATGATCAGATCAATCATCTCGTCATCGTTTAGTTTGTATCGATTCTCTTCTTCATTCATCAAGAACCCAAGAATGTCAAGGTGTTTTTCCTGGGAAGCCCTTCTTGCTTCTATGAGTTTTCTCAACAGGGAGACTATTTTCACCCTTGCCTGAAGGCCACGGCGGTAATTTGTGTTGGGAAGGTTTATAGGCAGGGAGAGAGTGCCCAGTACGAGGTTAAAGAATTCTGGCATAAATTCCTGAGCTATTGAGCTTGATTCAACCCCAGCAATTTGCTTCAAGGAGGAAAGAAATGCCATCTGTTGATAAAAAAAAATACTGAAATTAGAAAGAACAGAGGAAACTGTGAACATAAATATAATATAAACATAAATGTGCAGTCCAACTGTCAGATTAGGCTTTTAGTTGGATGGAGCACATGATTCAATTGAAACATATGACTGTCTGTTGTGTTGGAGACTAAATTAAAGTGACAAATTAAACCTTGTTGGTTTTTTGTTGAATGTCAATGATGTTGTGATCCCAGGTGGTGACGTGGGAATTCATGAACTCATCAATCTTGGGCAAGAGGTGGTGTTTAATCATGGTAGGGCTGATGAGAGACAGCAATGCCCCTCTCATGTACTTGTGAGCTGAGCCATGGACTGCTGCAATATTGCACTTTCCAAGAATGTCAAGCATGGATTGGGGGTACCCTGGGACAAGCCCTTTTGACTCATTGGCAAGTATGTATCTGTTCACCTCTGCATCCATTGAAACAATGGTAGGACACCCAAGTATGTGTGATTTGAAAAAACTCCCATACCTGCAAATAGTACAACAACAACAATTAGGAACAATCGAGGATGTTGTAGCTTTTGTGATAGAGTTAGAATCTCGACTATTATTCCTTCAATCTTGAAAGAGTCTGGGATCCATCCAGCTCCTTCAAGAATGATAGAGGAAGTGGTAGTTTTTGACTTTTTGCTACCACTCCGTCAATCCTGAAAGAGTCTGGGATCCATTCAGCTCCTTTAGGAGTGATAGAGGAAGTGACAGCTTTTGTGATAGAGTTAAAACCTCAGCTACCCCTCGCTCAATCCTGAAAGAGTCTGGATGGGATCATATCCATCCAGCTCGTTCAGGAATGATAGAGGAAGTGGTAACTTTTGTGATATAGTCAGAATCACTGTTACCACTCCCTCGATCCTGGAAGAGTCGATGTGGGATCGTATCAAACAGAGAAAACAGAATTGAATCATCACCTTGCTCTCTGGTTCTTCATGAAACTAGGACCTTGTTTAAGAAACTCAGTGGTCTCCCCAAAGAGAGGCCAACCCATAGTACCAGGAGGGAGGCCTTTCTTCCTGTATCTCATTTCATTCCACCTCAGTAAAACCCCACTGAGGATACACACCCCAAAGGCCACCATAAGAAGAGCTATGAAAAAAGCCATTGATGAATTCAAGTAGCTCTCTCTACCCACCTCAGACACAACTGTAAATGGGAACAGGCTTTTAGCTACTTGCTATGTAGTTTAAGGTACTATGTATGAATGTCATAACTCACCCAAGTTCGTGTGCTTGTTTATATAGAGAGTGAGAGGTGGTTCTTAGATGAGGATGGCTGGGAACTGGGAAGGGAGTGGCCAGCTGGGCGTGTTGGGTGGAGTATTGGAGCCTAGTATGCCAAAATAATAGCCTCTGGATTGACCTTATATTAATTAATTATAAAAACAGAGATATAAGATATTGATGGTTAAAGGGTTTGTTTTATTATTTTTTATATATTTGGAGTTTTTTTTTTCGAGACTATAAAAAATATGGTCCAATTATTACACCTATTTAAATTGATAATACTTAATAAATACAACTAATAAAGTAAAGTTTTGATTTGCATTAGTACTACTAATGAGAATCAAATGAATTCTTATTCTTTTTTTATTATACAAATAAACAAATTCTTTCTCTCTCTCTCTCTCTTTTTTTTTTTTTTTTTTTTTTTTCAAATACTGATTTCTTATTCTTTTTTTTTTTCAAAAAAAAATCTCATTAAAAACAAAGAGTGAGAGGTTGCCCCCACACTACCCTGATCTTTCCAATTAAGGGGTAAAGTGCTGCCGTGCTGGCCAAATTGGATTTTTTAAATACAAAAAACGATTCAAACTCCCGATCTCTTTTAATTTAAGGGACAAGGATACAGAGTTACTCTCGCCAACTAAACTGGTTAGTTATGTACACTCTTTGGTTCACTCCTACACTCAAGACTTAGTGGATTGACTTTTTAAAACACATCCCCACCCATTGGATGGAGTACCCACTATTTTTATTTTATTAAAAAACAATTTTAAAAGTAATAATATTTAAAATACTTACAAATAATAAAATTTAATTTATTAATTAATTCTTTTTGTCCGACCACATACGTCTTCAGTAATGATACACTAAGACCCATACACTAAAACTAATCATATTCGTTCCACTCAGTAAGTTAATTCTCGAGTCAATCAATCTAGATAAGACAAGAATAAAATATTCACTAAATATTTAATCGATCGTGATAGCTGATTATGAGGGGATTGCTCCATGTATAGGTTTGTGATGGTGTCATATAGAGTCATTCCATCATTCAAGATTACATTCAATGCTACAACCCATTTATAAAGAGTGATTGAAAAATTCAGATCGAATTCCATAAGACATATAAAGATGACCCCAAAGGAAAGCAAAAGTACTCTCTCTTGAGTGACCTTTAATTAAACATTTAAACTAGAAGAAATACTCAAACTATCTCATTCACACCCCATTGATATTTACTAATTAATTTAAACTCTAAAAAAAGTAATAAAAATGTTCAAATATAATAACTAAATAATACATTTTCAAATAAACCTATCTATTTAAAATGAAAAAGTAAAATATAGGGTGAGTTATAATTCCAGTAAACTTTAAGAAATAACAACTAGGACTTATTTCACTATTAATTAATTAATTAATTTTGTGTCAAAAATTACTTAATTAATTTTACATATTAAATAAAAATAATAATATAATGAGTCAGAATACCCGGTAAAATACTAATATTCCATATAAATTTGTATATAAAATCTGTATTCATCTGTCCCGTTGTAATGGGTTTGATTTTTTAACACCTACTCAAAACCCACAACCTACTATTATCTAAAAAATAATTAATCTATATAAAATAGATTCAAATGAATATTTGCGGGTTGAAATGAATTTTCATCCCTATTACTCACATAGCAACTGATGAATAAAAAACCGCATTCTTCTTTTGTTCACACACAAAAATGATTATTTTTTTAAAAAGAGTAAATATTTAATATACTCTTTGAAGAATGTGCTGTTTGTTTGGTTGAATAAGTCATAGCTTATATGTTTACATCCCACCTTGGAGTAAATGCAGATATAGAATCTTTTGCTACAACCACTCAATTGTTATATACTTATATGGTGGACTACGATACACTCAATTGTTATATATATGGTGGGCTACGATATACATAGTTGTGTAAACTATAGTCTAAAAATAGCGTTGTTTCTTTAAGTAAAGAAATAAGGACTGTTATATTTTTTTTAAAAAAAAATTGTATTTGTGATGTGCTCAAAATAAAATGAAACTACAGTGTATCTAAAAAAAAGTTAGATAATATGTCTCACAATTATTAAATAAAACTGTAGTTGAATTGAAATGGTACTTTAATTGTGTTGAAATGAAACTACATTATGTATAAAAATGAAACTAAATAACATGCTCACATATTGACTATAAATTGTCAAATGAAATTATAGTTATATCAAAATGATACTTTAGTTACGTTGCGTTAGTTGTAACTAAACTATAGTGTATATAAAATGAAAATGAATAACAATTTCACATATCTAAATGTATATTGTCTAATGAAATCGTAGTTGAATTAGAATTATACTTTAATGGTGTTGTAATAAGACTGCAGTGTGTATAAAATGAAGAAAAAAACAACACCGTTTTGGACCATAATTCACAGTATAATTTGCCTACAACCTATAGGTATTACTACTATATAGGTGCATCATGCCGCTGGATCCGTGCGCCCAGTCAAGATCTATCTCAAAGGATTTAGACTTTCAAACTTTTTTTTTTATTATTTCTTGCCACCGACTCACTATGTTATTTGTGTTAACATTTGTTTATTTAACATTGATTTGTTGTCTTGTTGATATTATGCTGTTAATTATTCTTATTCCTCGTATGACTCCATGTTTTTGTGGAAAAGATCAATGGTAATTGCGTTTCGGGACTCAAAAAAACTGATTCCTTATTGGGAAAAGGATGTTTGGATGTTGAAGGTCAAAGGGGAAGACTGTAAAGTAGTTCAGGTGCAGTGCAAAAATGATTTTTTTTTCATTATAATATGAAGTAATTAAATTATTGAAAAAGTAAAATAAAGAAGAGTAATGCTACACGCTTTTAAAAAATTTCTCTTCATATTTATATCCTAATATGTCTCTATCTCATTGGATTATCAAGTAAATTCATTATTTAACTTGTCGTGAGTCAGCTAATTTATAGAAATTCAATAAAAAAAAGAGGTATATTGTCACGTCATGAATTAAATATGCGAGGTAAATGTCAATTTATTTAACATTTGACGGAACAATGAATTTTTTTAATCTCCAAAATAAAGAGTTTTATTGTCACGTCATCATGAGTTAAAAGAATGCATAAAATTATATGGACTGAAATTCTTTGTCAAATTTTTTTAATATTTAACGTGATAATAGAACTTTTTATTCATTAGTTACCATGAATTGGTTGACTATATCCTACGAAAAAAGGAATATACCTATGTTACCACATTAGATGGTGAAAGATTTTGGTGAAAACATTTTGGTTTGTAGCATGATCCCAATTAAAAGTTTTGGTGCTTGATTCTTTTTTCTTAAGTGTGTAAAAGTTATCGAATTACTTTTTTGTCCTTTAGTTCTATTTATTATTTCCACTTAATTTGGATATTTTGGAGATTAAAAGAATTTTCCTTAACTATTGACATTTATCATTTTTTATTATCGACATTCAATTAGATCATGGATGGCCAATTGACATACTATTGACCTTTACTAATTTTCATCATCGACTCTCAATTTGATTATAAATGATCCATTGACTTGATTTTGTTCAGAATTTGTTCCTTTAGTTAAATATTCATTTATTAAACATTAAAGTTAAGAGTAATAATGTAAAAATTGTTGTTAACAAATTTAATTATAAAAAAAAATTATTTTCAACAAAATAATTGACAATTTTTATTTGATAAAAAGAGTAACAAGAAAGATTTAAATAAATATAATTTTTTTATTATTGTATATTTTGTGTTATGTGAAAAATTCTAAAATAACAATCGGCACTCATGCAGATTGTACTCATATAATTATGTACTTCACACATTATTACACAAATTAAAATATCATTAAAAATCACCAATAATACTCAGTATAATAATGTAACATATTATTAATTATCAAGTATGGTTATTACTAATATCAATTGACATTATAATTTTTCTCTATAATTCAGCCTTCAACATGATTTTTCTAGCTCCACCCTTACTAGTTAGGGAATTGATTTGTATAAGAAGAGACAGTAGGTTTTGGTGGGGAAAAGGACTTAAGTAATGGAAAAAGAAAAAGGAAAATAAATAATGTAGAGGGAGGGCTAATTTAAGATCAGAGGAGAAGCACATGCAGAGCACCCGGATTGGCATTGGAGATAGAAGAAGATGCATATATATAGTGGTTCACATGTCCATCTATTAGAGATCTGTTGCCTAAGTAATTGCCAAACCCACTACAAGACATTGGCTTGCTTGCCATGTGAATCAATAAGTGGGAAGAGAGAGAGAGAGAGGTCTATTTTATTTGGATGTTTGGTTAGGAAATTATTTTCAAGTTAATTAATGAACCTTGGATGTTACAGAAAGATTGGCTTTTTTCTTATATATACAAAAAGTAAGGAGATTTAATTTTTTTTTTAATATTTAAATGAAACATTATTTCATGTTGATAGGGGACATTGAACTCGGATACATTTTATTGGATAAGTCTTGACTTAAAGAGGTAAAGAATGAAGTATGGAGCAAAATGTTAAAGGAAGTGCTACCAAGAAGGGATATCAGACCTACTATCTCAAGCATAACATCACAAGTTCCAAACCACCAAGCTCTATTTACCCATATGGAGATTGTTGCATTGACATCCAAGTAGTGTGGGAGACATGTGTATGGCTAAGAATGAGGGAAAATCAATGCCGTACATTTGCCGAGCATCTGTGGCGCCTCTACACTATAAATAGGCATCATTGCGACAACTTAAAAATATATCATCCCTTAGCTCACTAAACCCCTCTTGATCCATTGGCTTGGGTTTTGACTCCTAACTCCCAAGCTCAGCACCAAGGTTCAATTCTCATGCCTACAATATTATTCTAGCTTATTTTTGGGGCTATAACTTGTATTATTTGAGGCACTATTTTGGGCAAGTATCTTGAGCTTCATACTTTTTGAGTCTAACGCTCGAGCAATAATATTACTATTTTCCTACTCCCGTTCAGCCGTTCTATACTTACTCGGTTTATAGTGAACCCAGTTCCGACAAAATCATCACATATGTAAAATTACTGTTTCGCTGTTATTGCTAGCAAGAGGGGAGAAAAAAAAAATGTAGATCTTTATCTTATCGAATCCTGGTGGGGAAGCATTGCTTGGGTATTATTTTTTTTGAATTGAAAAAGTATAGAACAAATACTGTCTTGTAAAAGAATCCTAGTGGGAAGCATTGCTTGGGTATTATTTTTTTGAATTGAAAAAATATAGAACAAATACTGTCTTGTAAAGAATCATGAGCATTTAAAATATATATATATATATATATATATATATATATATATATATATATATTCCTAGAACAAAACTAAAAGTAATCAATCCATAAAAATTGATGTGAGATTTATCTCGATCACATTTGAGCAATTTTTTGGGGGCTAGTATTGGAATGATAACGGAAGTTTCTTCCTTTTTATTTTCTTTTTGTTTTTATAATAATGTCAAGTCAATTAAGAATGATTAGATCTAATTTCCACTGTAATCACATCAATTGATGGACTTGGAATGAACAAAGATTCGGAATTAAGATCCCAAAATATTTAGTAGACAAATGCATTTTAAATATCATTGACTAAGCATAACTTTATCGTCAAAATACTAATGCATGGCTCCTACTATGCGGACTCTCATTTTATTTTCACTACCAAATCTTTAAAGGCATAAGCTTAAGACTTCCGTTGCGTAATATATCTAATTATTTTTACAAGATTTTCAAAATCGTTAGAATGTTTATTTCACCCGCCCTTCCCATCCAATACCCTCTTTCTAGACTCTTCTTCAGTTCGTTGTCTTGGGACCAACATATGTTTAGGTCATGCATTTTGAACCCTTAGTATTAGATTCAAATTCAATTACCTTATTTGTTTTACTATTTTTTTCGTGTATTAAAATGGATCCAAATCATGAAGAAAAGAAAAACATAATTTCGTTATAAATTTTCACTTTTATTGGTGGGACGTGAAAATTGAGGATTTTTTGAAATGCACTTATTTTTCAAGTCACACACATATAATATTTATTAATCAATCAATCAATTAATTAATTAATTTTGATTTCGATTCTGATTCTCATCCACTCCCAAATAAAAAGTTTATTTTCACCAATATCCCACATGGTATCTGATTGAGGAAGCACATTTCGACTTTTTTTTTTTTTTTTTAAATTTGGGGTACGAAAACACATTTTCTCAATTCTTTTTTTGATTGGGTCGATTGTTTTTTATTTGAGCTAGAAATGCATTTCCGACCAGGAAACGAGTTTCTAAAATTTTGATTAATGAGAAAATGACTCAAAACTTTTTGAAAACTTTTGATCGATTAATTAGGAAATGACTCAAAACTGCTTTCAAAATAGGTTCTAATGAGTTTGAAGAAAAAGCGTTTTCAAAATGTAAAATTGCTACCTTCATAAAGTTTTTGTGCAACATATATAATCCTCCAGTTGAGAAATTTGACTGATTTTTAAAAATGTTTCTTCTTCTTACTACTTTGAATTTGCATCTTCAATAATTTTCATCCACCTTTTTATCATGGAAGGAAAATATCGTTCACCAATTTTGGTGAATAAAAATTTTGTTCGTTAGCAATAGTCAATGGATAATTGACAAAATTTGTTATTCACCATCAACCTTGTGTGTGGAAGGAAACATCATACAAAACATACAGCATTTTAGTTGTCTAAGACTAAATTCTCATACTAAATAGTTTTTGAATAATGGAATATTTGTTCTATATATGTGATAAAACAATTTATTATTCTATATGGTTCAAAACACAAAATTGTGTGACACAAGATCTAACAAATTGTGCCAAACAAAGCTCTACTAGTCTAAAGATTAAGAAATCTTAGAAACCAGAGAGAAACAAAATACTAAAATGAATAAATTTCATTTTATTTGAGATATTAAATTGAATAACGTATATAATGCCTATACATAGGCACAATTGCACAAACTTGATTAAAGAAAAAGATATTTGACTTTGTGGCTATCTACCTTGAGCCGTGAGGAAGATTGGTACATTTTTCTTTTTGGAACTAGGCTTCTTGTTAAAAAGAAAATGATAAAGAAAATAAAAAAGGTAGCATGCCAACTTGCCAAGTGGGCATGGTAACCCTACCCTACCCTTAAATTAAATTACAATTTTTGGTGTTTTTGGCGGAATTCAATAAATCATCTTTGACAAATCTCACCGCACGTGTGTTAGACAATCGAAGTTTTCTCACTACTATTCACACACCATTAACGTTTGGTCGAAATTTAACGGGGCGTTTGGTTGGGAGGAGGGAATTAGGGGGGAAAAGAATTGTAATTCGGTGGAATTGCAATTCAATGAATAAAGTAGGAATTGCAACTACAGTGTTTGGTATGCAGGAATAGGAGTACAAGGAATTGAAAGGTAAGAAACGACAAAATGACTAAAATGCCCTTGTGTTGTAGTAGATGTTGTAGTTATATTAGTAGTAGTAGAGTAATAATAATAATAATAAAATAATAATAATAATAAAATCATAATAATAATAATAATTTTTTAAAGAATAATAATAATAATAATAATAATAATAATAATAATAATTTTTTAAATAAAATAATAACAATAATAATAATTCTTTAAATAATAATAATAATTCTTTCAAATTTATTTTAAAAAAAACAAAGGGTATGTGAGGAGGGGCAAAATTGTCTTTACACCAACAAAATTGCCCCTCCTCTCCATTGAATTGCAATTCATGGGGTACCCCCCATGAATTGCAATTCATCATTTGGAGGGAATTGCAATTCCGCGGAATTGCAATTCCCTCCAACCAAACAATGTAGTTTGGGAATTCATTGAATTGCAATTCAATGAATTCCAATTCCCCCCAAACTACACCCAACCAAACACCCCAACTTAATTAATCCACTATACAATTGTGTGATATCGCTACGTCAAAAATTATAGTAATTAGTATTATTTATTTTATTTTACTTTTTATTTGAAAAAAAAAAATTAATTAAGACCCCTACACATTTCACGAAATATCAATTAGGTCCTTGAACTTTCAAAAAGTGTAATTAGATACAAAAGTTTACGATTTTAGTTCAATCTACCTCGTTAGCCAGTTAACCATAAGGTTACTTCCGGTAAATGCCTCCGTGGCAGCTTAATTACTTAGCATAAAATGTTAATATTTGGCTCGCCACATAAGTAATTAGATACAAAAAAGATTTTCGTATGGCCACATGGATGAGAGAGAAGGTAGGTGAGAGAAAACAAAAGTTCATCTGCAAAGTTGATTTTTAGAACAGTGATTTGCTGACTGCTATTAAGGATAAACATCAAAAGATGTGCGCATTTCGCGAATAGCAAAGCCTAGCTGGACGTATGCAGTGCAGCACCCGCTGGCGCATAAACATATGTCTTTTGTTTTTCCCTTTTTCTTATTCTCTTTCCTAATCACACATAAAAACTACTCAAAAATCACAAAAAGACTTCATTATTAAGGATGATCTTTGGTAAGTCAAAATTTAACATTTTTACTAAGTAAATCGCACCCCAATGATTTAGATATGAATTGTACATGTCTTAATTGTAGGGGCTGGTCTGAGCCCCAGACTCACAATAAGGAATTGAACCACTCCCACCAACCTGGGGCCAACCTGACAAGCATATATCTCCTATACCAAGTAAGTAGACCACCCAACATCAAAAGCAAGCCATACACATCGCTTTTGCGTGGGGGATTTGCTTTGGCGTTTATGCCGTACACAATGGAGTACATGCATGTTGATCAGAACGTATTCTAATTGTTCGATAGCAACTTCTCTTTCTTACCTTTTAAAGATTATCCTAATCCAACTACATCTCAATTAATTAGGTTCACATACATGTAGTTCAAGACTGAAATTATTTGAAAATTGAAAAGTTTTAGCACCTAAAAGTTTAAAATTTAACCAATTAGATGATTAGAATTGTCAAAGTAAGTCAATTTTACTCGGTGATTCGAAAACAAGTTTGATTTTTTAAAGCTCAACTTGCATAATGACAGGATAGCACGCTAAATGAAGTTTGAGCTTTATATTTCAAAAAAAAATTAACGTTTTTTGCCACTTGAAAAGTTATCAAACTTTTCAACTAACTTTGGGTAGTGATTGAAATTTTTTTAACTTTTATATATGCGTGTGTGTGGTCGATAATGTCGACCACTTTGATTGGTGGTTGCTAATACTAAGAAGCAATTTTGAGGATGCCTAAAGTGTCTGAAATCTTTTTTTTTTCCCAACCCAAATCACTGAATTTTGACCACATTGGTTTGTTAAAAATCACCAAAATTTCAAGCATGACTAAGTCAAAAACTTTTTCAAGATTAACAAATTTTTATCATATATTGATGCCACATATTATTTTCGAATTGACTATGACAATTGACATCGCAACATACATTGCCATTTGAGAAAACGTGTGAAGTATTAGGCGAAGTCCCTTTCTCAATTGAAGTTAACGATGTTATTTACTAACTCAATCAATATATATAATATGATTAATGATAAGCGATAAGAATGAATGATTGAATGGACGAAAATTGTGCAGTGGGATGATTGCTTAATGAATGTTACGTAGTTCACAGTTTAGATTCTGTTTTTTGGAACTGGTATGAGTTGATATAGGAAGGTGACTTGAAGAAAAGTGTGTATCTTTTGAGAGATTCTTGGATAGGGATATGACAGGATAGGTACGTACGTGATGCGATGGTTAGGTTAAGCATTTACATGATATGATTATATATATTGTCATTACCAAATATAGACATCAACCATGATATTTTTCTTTCAATCTTTACCGTACACATCTTTTATAGTATTATCACTTTCTTGCTGTTTTTTGAGAAAACAAAATTTTAGTTTGACTTTTCCTCCTCGATCTTCAATTCAATGTATTTTCAATAGGTTTATGGACTAATGTCGCTACAAGCAACCATTTCTTGTTTATGTACGTTAGTTTTAGCTTTTAATGTGGTCCTTCTTCACGACAATTCCACGTTCCCCACCCACTGTGTAGTAATAAGTAGTAACTTTTCTTTGGACAAATGGAATAATATTGGGTCGCATTATTCTATCTTCCGATCCATTTCTCTATTTTATTTTATCATAATATTCTTATTGTTTTATAAGAAAATGGTAGGTCTCAATCTATATTGCAATAAATAAACTGAGTTGCAAATTTATTTGAGTGAAGTAATTGTAGAGGAAAGTATTGACTTTGACATACTTTGATAGTGAAAGATGAATAGTCATATTCTATCAAAAATGGTAATGGATGTGCTAGTAGTTCTCATCTCCACATTTGCCTTTAATTATGTATTTATTATAAGTGGTAGGGTATTAGATCATTTAGAAGTACGTTCTCTAAATAAAAAATAAAAAATTCATAAAGTGGAACGGACAAACTCGACTGTCCGGCAAAGCTAGTCCAACCAAAATCGTACTAGTTAACCCGATTGACATTCTTAATCTCCACGCAATATTACACAAGCAAGCATGACAATAATGGGGGGGGGGGGGGGGCAAAAATGACACATACTATACACAAATAGTGATTAATGATGTACAAGGCCAACTAACCCTCCGTCGGCTAATGGCGTCTGGGGAGACTAAGGAAACCATCAAGAACGTGAATGTCAACCCACCCACATGTGGACAACATATTACACATATACCATGTTGTTTTGAGGCCTTTTAATTTCTTTTTATATTTTCTTTTGCCATAAATAATTTCATTTTTTTTAATAAAAGCATATAATTAATTACTATTCAAGAGAATGCATTAATAAACTCTACACCTATGTAATAGTCAGGGACGGAGTGAGAAATTTCATCGCGTCGGGACAAAAGATTAAAACAAATGAGACATTTTATCAAGAAAAATTAATTAGGGAGAATTAACCTCTTAATCTTAACCTAAATTACAACACATACATACATAACCATCTAAGCTACTTCATTTTTTAGTAATTTATATCCATATTATTTACTTATATCTAAATATTTACTTAAATATATAAGGGGTGAGGTGGGATGGGGAGGAACAACTGACTCCACCGATGTCCCCATACTTGCTCCGTCCCTAGCAATAGCTTCACAAATTACGTGAGAAAAATAAATTATATTACAATATTAATATGTGACGAAGTGATCAAGAAAGAAATAATTTGAATTCTTTTATTGTTGTTGAATGTTCATTGAACAGAATGATGCAATAATTTAATTTGATATAGATTGATAAGTCCAAAGTTGCACGAGGCCTCTCTTTTGTTCTCTTGTACTTTTGGCTACTAGCTTCACTCGGTTGGTTGGAGACCATCCCCATCCACCCCCTCCATTATTTCCACAGCTTTTCACCATCTTTGCAGTGTTTTTTTTTTCCTCCAACCGATAGCCAGGAGACTAATCCTCCGTCCACATCCCAATTGTCAGCACACTAATAAATAGTACGGGACTGGATAAATGGTTTGCTTCATTCACATGGGTGAGGATCGAACCCCCAACCTCATGCTTAAGGGACGAGCTGCTGAACCATCGTTGCAGTACTGTTGCATGCACATAATTAACCCTTAGCTTCTCTCTCTAAATAAGATATATATATGTACATGCATATATAACAAAATCTCATTTATTTGTATTGTACTGTTTGTTTCAACTATATTTGACAGAGGTTTTTCTAGATGTATCGTAGAACAACCAAACGTACCACTAAGCTTTCCAGTAGTGTACCACAGCAACTTTTTTGGCATGTCAGACAACAAAGACTGTCCAAAGATTCATTTTGCCGCACCAAATGTTTTGTGAATATATCTACGTATTCTATTCTATCGTTTCCAATTTGCATTATTAAGATTTTAATATTGTTTCAAAAAAAAAAAAAAATTAAGGGGTTGTTTGGTAAATAGTTGTTGGCGGATATCCATTAACTGATTGGGTTAATGTGTTTTATTAGTTGATAGTATTGGCTGATTGTAGAAAAAGTTTGGTAAATTAGCTGATAGATGGTTATATATATGCAAAATGACTTTCTCAAAAAGTTAATCGAAAAAGCTTTTGAATTTTAACATTTTGGAGCAATAAGCTCTTGCAAAAAGTTAATCAACCAAACACTTATTGGTTGTTTAACCAAGTCAAACAACTAATAGTAGTCAAACAAGTCAAACTGATTGATAGGCTAACTATTTTACCAAATAGTGTCAAAATTTTAATAAATATTCAATTTAACATAATTCACTTGGTTGTACTTTGATTTAACAGCTACTATCCAAAAATATAACCTAGATGAAACATGTCTTATGACCTTAACTGGTAAAAGACTACAAGGAGGTAAATCAACTTAGATCGTCCATAATTGATCAGTTTAAACCAATAAAACTAATAATCAACTCTTACAAGACCGTTTTTGTTTTTTGTTTTTGTTTTTTTTAAATGAACGTGAAAAAATGACAATTTTGATCTCTCAATTATTATGAGCATGTAGCTAGATTTACTTTCTAATCATTCATGATGTAATTTAGTAAATCTATTATTATTAATGATGGAAACTTTTGGTTATAAATTTGTCAATTTGATAACAACTAAAAGAGGGACTAAGGATTTTCAAAAAAAAAAGAGGGACTAAACTATTAATTTTAATAATAATCGAGAAACTAATTCTATATTATAATCATTGAATATTTTTGTTAAATTGTTTCTTGGACTTAGAGCGGTTGTCAGTCATGCAACGTAGCCTCGCCTTGTTGGTTGTGACATCAATTTCTATCCTTAGTATAACATGCCGTAATGAAAAATTAAATATACAGGATAATTTTTTAATAAAATATTTTATAATATAT
This sequence comes from Ipomoea trifida, assembly GCA_003576665.1. Taxonomy (NCBI): domain Eukaryota; kingdom Viridiplantae; phylum Streptophyta; class Magnoliopsida; order Solanales; family Convolvulaceae; genus Ipomoea; species Ipomoea trifida. The sequence continues at coordinate 3,645,008 of CP025655.1, forward strand.
ATCATTATATGAAATTTTATTTGATTAACTACTACTAAATCTTTTAGTTCATGCATATTGTTGGAATCTAATGCGGTCTTTTGATGACTGTTCTATCTATTTTATTCTACATTCTTCTAATTGTTTACCTCACTCTTTAGCTACAGCTGTCTACCGTCAGACTAATAGTTTGTACTGAGACTATGTCCCTCCTGACTTTATTTCATCTCATTTATAAATCTAATTGGATTTATTTTCAAAAAAATTACTACTAAATCATTTAATTCACAAACAATTAGTGGTGTCAACGCACACGATACGTGTTGCACAAATTATATCAAATAGAGTACATGAATGATATAAAAAGATTTAACATAATCATGCAAAATGTATGTTTCTTCTGGATAATACTATAATACTAAGGCAAGTCATTTACTTCAAGCAAGAATTTTTTTTTGTTAAAAGTGGCAAGTAATAATTGATCGTTAGGTTGTCAATTATTGATTCAATAATCAATCATAATACAGATCGTCGAGCGAAAAGATTTTGTCGCGATTTGTATAATATAATGGTCCATCATGCATGCATGATTGAACGTACACACGAATGGTTTCAAGTATGAATCCAATTGGATATAGTTGCAGAGGAAATGGAGAGGTGGAAGCAATTTTCTTCACACAAATGAAAAGAATTTTATTAAATTAAATAATTTAGTTTACTGTGATAAAGAAAAGTGAATAGTGGAGCTTTTGTTGTTTACTTGTTTTGTACGTTGTGTCTAATCAGAGCAGGTAAGTATGGTGGCAATCGTGGAGGTATGTAATAATTGACCGCACGTGTGGCAGGTCAATCCACGTGGAGTGGGTCTTGTCCATAAATTAATTTTGTCTCCTCACAATTTATTATGAAAATTGTTATTTGCTTAGATTTTATGAAAGAATCAAACACAACACTTTTAAATTAGGTAGCTTAGTTTTCAAACAAAAATATAAAAAAAATTAGGTAGCTTAGAATCGGAAAAAAAAATAAGAAAATGAGACACAATAAATAAATAAATAAAAGTTCGCAAAAATAAAAATGAAAACTAAACTTCTGGTAAGTAGTAGGAAGTATTGACGAGTTTAGGCCGGTAACGGGTTTCATAGTATCATTGAGTAGACCCATAAAAAAAATTCAATTTTGACCAACTACTAGAACTCTTAACGGTTCCCCGCCAGGTTCAATAGATTTGTTGTGTTGTACCTTTGAACCAATGGGTTTGTTCAATGGATCAATTGAACACATTGACTAGTACAATTGCCATTGCACTATACTCTAGATTGACGGGTCTATTGACCCGTTGAATAGTATCGTTACTTTCAGCTCATCGGTCACTTGTTTTAAACAATTGCAACTAGATTAAAATATAACAGTCGAAGGCCTTGTGGTCGAGCAGCATTGCTGTGGCTTCACAAATGAGATGTCTCAGTGCTTCAGTAGGTTGAGGAAGTATGTATGAACTGATACTACATTGTAACAGAGTTAATAGTAATATTATACATACTCTTAATTTTCACTTCATTTTTTATTCCATACTTACGCGTTATATTCTTTTCATTTAGAAAAAAATAATCTATCGCCGTTTTATTATTTTTTTAATTAATAAAATTACAATAAGTGATGAAAATAGGAGCAAAATGGTTTTTGACATGTATGTCGTCTCAATCAAATATCAATGTCGTCAACACTATTATTATCACTCTTATCATGCTGCTGTTCCCTCACTTCCTTGTCTGTTTCTGCAACTTTTACTTTAATAAATCGGCCAAAAACAATTCATGAATGATAGGGTGTAGTGTCAGACTGTCATTTTCACCCTCAGCTTCTTATCCCCAAAAGTACTCAACCTGGCGTTGGGTAAAAATTAATTCTCACATTCTAGTTAATAAAAAAATAGAAATTAAATATTAAAAAAAAAAAAAACTTCGGCAATAATTTATTTTCTCCAATCACTCAGAAAATGTTACTTAACACATATGTTGCATGGAAACAAGAAATGAGAAATAAAGAAACAATTTTTTTTTTTAATGTAGAAAATAAAATGTGGGGGAAACATGTAAATATGAAAATAAATATATAGGGACATATGTAAAATACTTTTTAAAAAAAATTAAAATATGTATAATAATAACAATATTAATAATAAAACAAAAAATAATAATTAATAATAACACTACGAAAATAATAAATTATAAAAATATTTTAAGAATTAAGTAAATAGCACAATACACTTATGCTCTTATAGGTTATATTACATGAAATCATTTAAGAGTAAATAGTTACTTTATTAAACACCTTTCTATAGTTAGCTATTACTATCAGTTAGCCAACGTAACCCAACTAACACAATTAGCTATCAACTATCATCTAATTTCCAAACACCCCCTATGTGTCTGTATTTAACATATTATATATGTGCATGTAATTAATAGATTATATGTTTGTAAATAAATTGAAAGAACATAATTTGTTAACTAAATACACATAATATGTTAACTACAGACACATAATATGTTGTTAGCATATTATATTCCTGCAATTAACATGACATGGTCCCCAATGCAAGGTATATCAGGATCCATAGTATAAAAATTGTTAGTTTATGGGTATCACTTATTGGTCTTGTTTGGTAAAATAGTTAGTTTATCAGTCAATTTTGGCTTATTTGACTACTATTAGTTGTTTGATATGGTTAAAAAATCAATATAAGTGTTTGATTAATCAACTTTTTGTAACTCCAAAATGTTAAAATTCAAAAAGTTGTTCAAAGTAACTTTTTCAATTAATTTTTTAAGAAAAGAAATTATACCAAACAATTATCAGCCGCTAATTTACCAAACACCTTCTTACAATAAGCTAATATTATCAATTAGTTTTACCGCCTAAATGGCTAAATCAATCAGCTAACAACAAACAACTATTAACTAACAATGCCATTTACCAAACCGGTCATTGTCTAATTACAATTTACAGCCCAGCGACAATTTGAAAGTGGTCCAAATTGGTCAACCCTGCCCATATGTTAACGAGCATGCACAAGGACTGTACTTTTTCTTTTTTTGGTCCCTTTTACCTAACTGACACGGTAACTGTATTAACTGTGGTGCATGTTTCACTTTTTTGCAGGTGTTTCACTTTTCTTGGCAGCTTTGGATTCATCCACTTTGGTCTTAATAATGTACTGTGGAATCTTTCTGTTCTCTTTGCTTTTTCTAGGACTCCAACCACAACAAACCTTATCTCTGTTTCTGTCAAACATGCATGTAAGCTAATTAATATAATTGTGCACGAATGGATTAAGATCCAGAGAACAAGAAAATTATGGATGTATGTATATGTATAGTATGTGTATCCTTTCATAAAAAAAAAATGTATATGTATGTGTAAAAGAAGAGATTGGCAATCTGGGGAAACGAGGTATGGCGACTGCATGGATAGGTTTGGAGAAGCAGCCAAACCTCATCCGGACCCGTCTACAGTGGATACCCGGCCCCATCGTTATTAATTTTAACAGCTGTTGTGTTTGGTTTTTGCATGGGAATTGGAATCGTAGCTATGAACAGATACTACATTGTAACAGAGTCAGAAAAAATGAGTAGCTAGAATATGAATATGCATGAATACTATTTTACTCTTTGGTTGGAATAAACATTGAATTATAGGAGAAATCATATTTTGTGTTTGGTTAGATGAAAATGAATATCGTTTAAATAACTAAAATACCCTTATTCATAATAAAATACATACAAATATATACATACACGGATACACATCCGTCATAAAATAACAAAATACAAAACATAATAGAAATTATTATATTATTTCAAAAGAAATTTTAAATAAAAAGAGATTAAAAAATAAAATAATATTGAAAATGAAAACAATATATTGTACACAAACTGGGTCTCTTTGGTTCGTGTACTATACATACACGACACACACACACACACACACATTCATGCATATATACATACTAGCTTGAGTTCTATTTATTTATTTCGTATTTATCTCTTGTTAATATATGTTTGTGTTATTTTGTTTAGTTACCACTACCTTAAAACTTGTTATGGATTGCTTAGTTTGTGTATTATCTAATATTAGTGTCTAGTTGCTTGTTGTTTTATATTGCGTGCCGTATGATCTTGTATATATAGCTACCTATCTAAGTGAAGGAGGAACCAAAGAATATAATAATATATGGAATTGGTTTGTAGATTTTCTGTTCTCTTATCTCTCTTTTCTGGAGTTGGCTGTCACTCGAAGCATAGTTATATTTTTTCTCTCCAACTTTCTAAAGTTTAGCTCTTGATTTGAATATTATTCCGTATAACAAATTTACAATCCTTTCGCTAATTTCTCTACATTCATACAATTCTCTCTTAATTTCAAAAGTGATCCACTTTCACATCTCATTATAATTATAATATAATAACAAAATAATATTATAATAATAAATGAATTAAATAAAAAGTACAAAAAGTGTCTTGAAAGCTTTCAAGCCACATAGGATTTTTAAAAAATTAATTAAAAAAATCCACATAAGTTTGAAAGTGGGTGCTAAACTTGTTAGGATAAAAACATACCGCCTATCTAGCAAAAATTAAATTTGTGGAATATTGAGCTTCGACTTATCCATCCATGAAGCACTTTGCGTTTGGATTTTGTATACTACATTACAAAGAGGGTAATTGACCCATCACAATTTTTATTTCAAATAAAAAGAAAGAAAGGAATCTTAAATAAAAATAATCAAGCCCAATGGGGAGGCCCAACAATCATGGGAAAGCAACAAATTAAATACCAGTTGTTATATCATGAACCATGGTCCAAAAGCGGCACCATTTTTTTAAGTAAAAGAACGGTTGTCATCAAGTCTTAACGGAGCTCCGTAAATGAAATTACAATTCATCTCAAATGATATTGCTTCACATTTGTTTTTATATTATCAAATGAAATTGTAGTTATATCAAAATAGAATTGTAGTTGTGTTGAAAGGAAACTGTAGTGTATATAAAATGAAACTGAATAACATTTTCATATATTTGAGTGTATATTATCCAATGAAACTGTAGTTATATCGAAATGATATTGTAGTTGTGTTGAAAGGAAACTGCAGTGTATTATAAAATAAACTGTAGTTGTGTTGAAAGGAAATTGAATAACAGTTTCACATATTTGAGTGTATAATATCGAATGAAAATGTAGTTGTGTTGAAAGGGAACTGCAGTGTATATAAAATGTAGTTGAATAAGTTATACACATAGAGTTAACAGTGCGGAACGGAGCCGTTTCTTTTCATTAATCAAGCGCGGGTGGACCCGGACCGTTAAACGGATGAAGGAAGACCCGGTAGATTTACAAAAAAAAAAAAAAAAGAAAAAATTAAAAATATTGATAGATTACCCAAAATGTTTCACACTAGCTAGAATCAATTAGGTTTTTTTTTTTTTTGAGTAATACTGACTCTGTTACAATGTAGTATGACTCGAACCCACTCTCATCATCCATGTGAAAGTGTAAACCGGGACACCGGGTGCCACTAAACCACAAGCTAGAATCAATTAGGGTATGTTGTAAACGAAGATTTGTAATCTTTGCTTTAGTCATGATTTTTAAATATTTAATTTAAAATTTTCATTGAAAGATTAATAGATAAACTAGTATGTGAGTTGGATTGTCCCATCTCATTTCATTAAATATAAGTGCTAATAACCTTGTCGTCTAGTGATACCAAGTAACTCTCACAAACGGGAGGTAATTGTAATTGGTTCAAGCCCTAATACCATTTTTTTAATACTCAATACTTTATTACAAATCCACAAACGTTGCAGTAGACCAGTATTGGGTTTATTTTACGCCAACAGGTAACAAGCGATTAAACCAATTCAGAATTTCAATGGAACAGAACAGAACTGAAGTGCAAAAAACTATGAGGAACATATATATAATTATATATATATAGCTCTCTAGCTACGAGCCTACGAGGCTTCTTCTGGAGCATTTTGTTTTGAATGAGGATGAGGAGGGGCAGATTATGCAACTTTTGGAGATTTGTTCGAGTACAAGCAACTCAGCTTCCATGTCACTGCCATTCACAGAAATCACAATCAAGTAATTAATGAAACTGTTGGTGGTGAAGAACTATGTCCAACATCCTGCCGCTCGAAAATGTGACCTTATATAAAAAATAATATTATTTAATTTTTAATAAATAAATATAAGAGAAGCCATTGATTGTCCAGCTCGAACAACTGGTGTATGTCTTCTTCACGGATAGTTGTAGCTGTCCGAAGAGGACAACAACGACCCTCTAAGGAAAACGGCCATCACAGCGGGTGACTTTCTTTTTTTAAATAATATTTTTTAATTTTCAATAAATAAATTATTTTTAAAAAATAAAATAAAAAAGACACATATCAACCAGCAACTTACTCATAGCTTGTGTCACTCTTCTCCCATCTGGGGACACGAATCTTGTAGGCCTCACAATTTTGGGCCGTCCACAAGCATATCCTCCGCCGTTCCTCGGCGCTTCAAAGGTGAAATTCTTGGGCAAGCTGACGGTTGTATTGGTGCTTCCGGCTTGCCCAACAGCGAGTTGGAATCCACTCACGGCGGCTCTAGATCCATTCCTGCCCCACGAGCTAAGCACCTCTCCTTTGCAGCAGTTTTCTACCTGCTGGTTGTAAGGAGTACCGGGCAGCAAGTCCACAACTTCTGGAGCCCTCCGACAGGAATGTGGGATGTTTCCTTTGAATCTGGAACAATCTCCTTGCATTGTTGTTTGAGCTCCTATCATGGTCCATATCACCTCGTACTTTGTCCATTTCCATCCAAATGTCCAACCTGGTTCTCGAATCTTCCTCAACCTCTGATAGTTGTATATGGTCACAACCGCCTGTCAAATTTCACAATTGCAATCAATGATGTAGAAGGGTCTAGGCGTTGGGCACTCGGAGGTGTCTAGCTAGCACTTACACGGACTAGTAATAATATTAAGAAAAACACAACAGTGTGTACCCAAAAAAATATAAATTTAAACATTCGGTCAAGTTGGGCGCTGAGTTGGCTGACTCAAGGGCCTAAGGTGCCTAGTTGGGAGTCGAGTTTGGCTAACTCAGAGTCAAGTTGTCTAACTTGGACGTCTAGACCACCTAGTGAACCGACTAAGAGCATGTAGTGGATTTTTTTAATGGTTTTTTTAGGTTACACATAGGAGAGAGAATCATGGAGGAAAAAAAAAAAACAGAAAGGACAAAAAGCTAACAAAGTAAAAGAAAACAAAGTTGAATACTGATTTCTTCAGAGTGGCTGCCAGCTTGCCTCCACTCTGAAGCGCCCTAGCGGGCAGTGCACGCCAAGCATGCCTGCTGCCATCTCCTTTTTTTTTAAAAAAAAATTATTTTATTAATTCTAACAAATTCCATTTCTTGTCGGAGTAAATTTTGCTGAAAAACTTCCTCTCACATGTTCATTTCATACAACATCAGTTTTTTGTCCACTAAAAATCAAATAAAATTTACTGCTATATATGGATGCTCTAATGTTTACCTAAGAGTAAGATCCCCTTAGCCTAGGAGTGCCTAGCGCCTAATACACGCCTAGGCAAATTTTACAGCAGTGATTGAAATAAAACAAATCTTTAGATTCACTCCAAAAAATTGAAAATATATTGCCTATCTCAACTAAAATATTAAACTGATCGAATATCTTAACAGAAAAAAATGTAGATGAACTTACAACGTAGCCATCGGGTGTCCAGGAGATGACATCCCAGTTTATAGTGATGTTTCCACCATGGTTAAGATCATGACTGGTAGCATCTGGGAGATATCCAAAAGGGGAAAATTATCAAAAGGGAAATAAAATTGGAAGTACACAAAGAATTGAAGATGATAGTGCATTGCACATGCATTACAGTAGAAATAAAGTAATTACAATATAATTACCAGCAGATGAGAAGCTGAAGCAGCAAGTGAAGAAGGCCAGCACTAGCAGTAGTAGTATAGACCTGGAAAAGCCCATCTCCAAATTAGATGAAGGAATTGGAATTACTGGCAAAAATAGCAACACTTGTCACCTTCTTTAAAGACTTGATAAAGTTGACTTAGTCAACGGAGCTGTCATGTTTGAATTTATGAGATTGTAGAATTGCAGGTCCGTGGCATGAGCTGTAATTTTAGAATTTGTGTTATAGTTTTGTATAATTTAATAATAGGTAGTGGCAAGTCAAACATGAGGGCGGACATGATTGTCGTGAGGATGGCAAGAAAGTAATCCTGTACAATTTAATTAGTGGCAAAAATGAAATTTGTTATAAGAGTATTACATATCAAGTCTTACCAGCAACAATTTAAAATTAAGAGAATTTTTTGTGTGTAATAAGTAAAAGTCTAACCTCTATTGATTAGTTAAATCATTATGATTTATCTCTTAATAAATTGTCAAGCTAGAGTGTGAAGATGTTTAGGATGAGCGATTTCACCTTTTTGTTACAAGAAAGCATGATATTCGGCCAAGAAGAGTTAACATTAATTTAATTGAAAATGCACCTTCAGACATTTGGCTTATATATTCTGCCACCATTTCTTGGTTGTCTTTTGTTGTTTACTTTGAGGAATAAGCTTAATTAGCTTCAATGTCAACTCTCTATCTCTCTATCTCTCTCTCTCTTTCTTTCATTTTCTTTTCGTTTTCTTTTTTCCGAACTAGAATTTTGTGGATTTTGTCCATCAAAAGTTTATGATAATCAGTCTTTTTATTTTTTCTTCTCAAATTAAAAATATAGAATTTTGTCTACATATATACTTTATATATCCATCAAAATTTGGTTATGTTCACTTTCAATGAACTGAATAGGAATGAAAATGCATATTTGGTAGCATTTTCTTTTATTATTTGGATTTAGTTTTGACTTGTGATTGACTTGTCAGCCAAACTTGTTTTGAAAATGTCCATGTATATTACCAGGATGAAAATTTGAGTATGCATGTGCTTTGAGTATTTTAGAAACAAAATTATATATTTTATTTGGGTTAAAACGCTATTTCTAATTTTTTTTTATTAATATATAGTATTTGGATCAACTATATTTTAAGAAAGGGTCACATTTGTGGATCTGTGATACGGGCGGGTCAAGATGAAAATATAATACTTATACTGAAAAATATAATAATAATACTAATAAAGAATAAAATGTTTGTTCCTTATAAGGGAAAGTGTAATACTTTTACATTTTAATGTTGACAAGTGCTTGTTATTTATAGGAGAAAATATAATACTTATGAGGAAATGTAATACTTTTAAACTAAATGTGAAATTATTATATTTTTCTTCAAAAATATTACATTTTTCCATATAACACTTTATTACTGTTTAGTATTGCATTTTTCAGTATAAGTATTACATTTTCATTTTGAGACGAAGCCACACCAATTTTTGCTTTTGAATAATAATGCATTAGAAATAGATTGATTTAATTAATTACTATGTACATAAATTGCATATTTGATTTATGGAATAAATCTACAGTGAGACAATGAATTAATAGATAATACCATGCTATGAGTGAACACTATGAGAAAAAATCACATATCACTTAATATACTTCAATAAAATATTTAATGTAAACAAAATTAGTAGTGATATCAATTTGTAATTTTAAATTAAGCCATAAGTTCAAATGGGGTATAAATACTCGGCGAACTGTCGGAGCCGTTCTTTGAACGAAAACTGTAAAAGTCAACCAAAATTTCTCTTGGAGTCGCACGGCTCCATTGTGCTTCCGCTCCAAGAAACCTGTAATTCGAATATTCCTACTTCTAATTAGCAGTTGCCTCTTTGGATTTCGATTTTGAGGAAGTTGTTTGATAATCTTCTTTCTCTCCCTTAATTTTGGGAACCCTTAAGTTTGAGAGTACAAAAAGTTTTTGGATTTTGTACTTCCTGAATTGGCGTTTCTCCCTAATGGACGTAAATGCTCGATCTAACCCAAGTTTCCAAACCGAGATTAATTGGGACAAGTAAGAATCCCTTAGATTATTTTATTTTATTTTATAAATTTTTTTTCATACTACTATCTCTTCAATTCTGTATGCCAATCGTAGAGAAAATGCCATGATTTATTGATTTGGATTGATGGAGTGTTTAATTATGGAAATAATCTATTTTGCTGTTTCCTTTTGCAGCTTAATCACTGTTATGAAGTTATCATTATTCGCTCTCTTTGTTAAATTTTGCAGCTGAATTCTGATTTCTTGTAGATTTTTTAGATTTGTTCATATTATCCACCTTTCCTGCAGGCTTGATAAAACTAAGTTTTATCTGGTAGGAGCTGGGATCTTTTCTGGGCTCACGGTTGCCCTATATCCCATTTCAGTTGTCAAGACAAGATTGCAAGTGGCTGACCATTATGCTGCAGAAAAGAATGCGTTTTCAGTCTTCAGGGGAATCTTAAGAACGGATGGGATTCCCGGTTTGTATAGAGGTTTTGCCACAGTTGTTACGGGTACTATTCCTGTAAGGATTATATATCTGACAGCATTAGAGACAACCAAAGTAGCTGCCTTAAAGATGGTTGAACCATTCAAGTTGTCAGAACCAGCTCAGGCAGCCATAGCAAATGGTGCAGGTGGATTGGTGGCATCGCTTTGTTCACAGTCTGTTTTTGTCCCGGTTGATGTGGTATGCTGTTCTTGTCCTAGGATTTACTTGTCAGGATACTGGATTGAATTCCATATTGCATTGACTTTCAAATGATCAACTTAATGATTAATTGGATTGGGTTTTGCAATCTTATTCATATGTGCATTTGTCAATCCTTACTTCTATTGTCTCTTGAACTGATGTTGGCTTTATGGACTTATCAAAGATATATCTATAAGATATATTTAACAGTCAAAGTATATTGTTTTTTGGGTTTGATTGGCTTCATTTATGCTGCATGTGAATATGTTGGAATGTTGGATCATTCTTTGCTGAATGAATTTCGTTGATATTATTTGAGTAACTTATCAAATTGGACGATTAAGGTTAGCCAAAGGTTAATGGTGCAAGGATACTCAGGCCATGCTAACTACAGTGGGGGCTTTGATGTTGCTCGTAAAATTCTGAAGTCCGAAGGCATTCGTGGCTTATATAGGGGATTCGGTCTCTCTGCTATAACTTATGCCCCGTCAGGTGCAGTTTGGTGGGGAAGCTATGGCTCAAGTCAGCGCTTCATATGGAGGTGAGACATGCTTTCTCATTTCATATAGATGTAGATGTATAATGCTGAATTGCCGATTTGTTGAACCACATTTTCTGTGTGTACCTTTTCCTCCTCTTTTTCCTCTTCATTTCTTGAGCACCTCTAGATTAAGGAATAATGGTGCATGTTATACAAGATTTTATTATTTTCTGCTAATTCTAGTCCTTTGCAATCTATACTTCTGTTAAGAAACTCTTTCATGTGTCAGTGTTATAATTTGTTTCTACCAGGCACTTGGTTTATGGGAGTGATCAAAGTCAACATACTCCGACTCAGGGAATGATAGTGGCTGTTCAGGCTGCTGGTGGAATTATTGCTGGTGCTACTGCATCTTGTATCACTACTCCATTTGACACTATTAAGACACGTTTACAGGTATCCAGGAACTTATCTTGCAAGTTATTATCATTACAGAATAAAAGGTTCTTGCTAGGGTTAACATTGCAATGACATATTATGTATGCTCTCTGACATTATTAAGACCCACCTTAACTTATTATGCAAGTTCTTTTTTGTTACGGAATAAATTATAGTTCTGAGATTAGCTTTGCAATGACACTGTAAACCATACTGTTTGTTCTGTGCATGCTATTGACTATAGTGCAGTGCAGTATAAACTAGAACTTTATACTCTCTGATGCAGCTTGCATGCTTTCTCTCCTCAGACTTCGTTGTTTTGTAGTCATATCTTTCCTTTGTTTTGTGGGCATGAAGTGGTTAGTGGTATTATGCACATTCCATCCAGTGTTGTAAAAATTGGTCTAGGTGAACGCCTAGGTGCCCCTAGGCCGAGTGGATTTCACCCCTATAGGTGCCTTTTAGTCAGCTGGCCAACTAGGCGCCCGACTCGGCCAACTCGGCCGAGTGTTTTTTTTTTTTTTTTTTTTTTTTTTGGGTTTAGGGCAGCTACACATTATTATTATTGTTATTTTTCTCGGCCGCCTAGGCGCCCTCCGACTGCCTGACTAGCGCCTAGCACCTAGCACCTTCTGCAACCTTGATTCCATCATTCTCAATTGGTTGTTCTCACGTTCTATTTTAGTTAGTGGGGAAGAAAGAGAGACAGTTTAGAATTAGTTAAAGCTTCTATACTACTATTATCTCCATTTAGTATACTTGTGCCTAGTTTCAAAGTAGATATTTCATGCATTGCAGGTGATGGGGCACGGTGACAACAAACCCACTGCAAGACAAGTTGTTAAACAGCTTATTGCAGAAGATGGTTGGACAGGATTATACAGAGGTTTGGGTCCGAGGTTTTTCAGCATGTCAGCATGGGGAACATCTATGATACTAGCCTATGAATATCTCAGTATGACTCTCTCTCCCTCTCTCTATCTCTCTCCCTCTCTCCCCCACCATACTATTTAGCTGGTTTTATATGCATTCTGCAGTAGCCATCTCTTTTCGACATTTTTTTTTCCCGTTGCCTATTCTTTGCTCTGCACAGCAAATAATTTGATGAAAAATATGTCTTTTTTGCTTTGGTTTTTGAATGTAGAGCGCTTGTGTGCGAGCAATGATTAGGTTCACTGATCTGCATTTGGGAGTTTATTCGATTTTGGCTGCGTAGAGGAGGTATATTGTTGGAGATATTATTTCATGAAATTAAACATGGCAATTGAACTTCATTTGACAGGGGTGCTAGTAAATCCATGATTCATTAATCTAACAAATATTTACAGTGATGCTTTCATTAGTGTGAATAAACCCGAGTCTTTAATGGCTTAATTCATGCAACCATTTTTGTTTAATAATATGTTAAATGATGAATTTATCCATGCTACTCCTTTTGTTTCTGTCTTCTGACTTTAATTTGGTGATTCGTATGAAAGGGAATTTGTCGTATATCAAAGTTAGAAAAGAAGAATTTCTAAGATTTACAAAGATATGAAGACTCAACATTTAAATAACTAACTTGACGGTGGTAAATGAGCTCTCTTTGTGAGGAAGAATTTCGGAATAATCCGAGTTAAATTCTCACATGTGACGATTTCTCTTGGAGCGAGTGGGGATTAGTTAGGTGTTCGAGTATGGGACTATCACCCACAAAATTAATATTGTGCAAGAAATTAAAAATGTAGAGAATTTGAACCATACTATATAAAGATATTTTTTTGTTGTGACACACTTAGATGCAAGTGATTGATTTTTAATGACACGAAAAGGATTTTTTTTTTTTTCTTTTCTTTTCTTAGTTTCTAGGACAAAGTACATGTTATTTTCTAGTCTTCTTCGAACCCATCGCATTTCAAAGGCCAAATAATGAGTTGTCCTACTTTCAAGATTTAGGCCATGTTCCAATAATTTGTTCTTTGTCTCTATTATACCCTCCATTCCGGCCAAAATTCATCATATCGTCTGAAAGTATCCATGCCGGAGTCCGGTTTAATTTCGCGGTTAATCGTTAGCCAGCCAGAAAACATAGAGCATGAAAGATGCAAGACAATTCAAGTAGACACACATACAATATGGATTATTTAAAATTTGTATATATAGACAATGAACATTATTGAGAGTTAAATACCTGATTTGGTCATTCGACTATTAGAATTTCACTATTTTGATTCTCGATTTTTAAATTTGCTCAATTTTATCTTCAACTATGTAATTGTTAACCAAATTGACCATCAATCAGGGCTGTTTTGGTTTGGATCAAGGATTATTTTAGATATAAAAAAATTACATAGTTGAAATGAAATTGAACAAGTTTGAAAGTCGAAAATCAAAATGATAAAATCTTAGAAACCAGGTTTTAACTCGCATTATTCACAATACATACACGAAGTACTTAAGAGCAACAGATGAGTAAGCAGCTAAGCTAATATAAGCTAGCTAGGGACCACCACCACCACAAGTCCGATGATAGGGCCCACAATTCATCTTCCCGTACTTTTGGTCGGAAAAGCAGCTATTTTGTACCGCCGGCTTACAAACCGGCGCTGAATCCAGCGTCGAGTAACTAAGATGGTCGCCTGATCCTGGTACGCTCTCAAGTAGTTTCTTGCTGGTCTCGGAATCCATCATCACAAACTCTTCCCCAATGACGCCACCGCCTGCGGTGGCGCACTCGGCGGCGCTGCCGCAGCTACCCATCATCATCTCACTACTAACGGACGACGGCACCGGCAAAAAAGAAGACTGGGCGGCTCCGGCGGTGCACGTGGATATGTTTATGAGTAGCACTAGGAGCAGCAAGAGAAGATTAGCAGCAATAATGGTACACTTGAGCAGCCTGTAGTTGCCCGCCATTGTAAATACACTTTTTTCTTTTTGGATATGTGTGTTGCAATAACACCCCAATGTGGTCTAATATCTGTGTGGGTGTGTGTATATATAATGGGATATTTTTCTTTCACTTTTTGGTCACTGTTCTATCCTACCCTTGGAAGAAACTAAATGTGGCTGAAAATTAAGATAAGGGTTGCATGGAAGAACGCGACAAATTATAAAACTTGCAAGAAGTAGTTACGTCCACAAGCTTAGCTCACTAGTTCAGTAAGTAAAATTTGAAAGAAGAGACTAAGGTTTGAACCTGGACAGTAATAGTGTGGAGATTATGCTCCAAATGGGCAGATTTTGTGCACAATGATATTTGGCCCTATCTAGCCATTGAATCACCGTTATTTATATCCTCTCAAATGTTCTGTAGAAAGGAGTGTGGAGAACTTGTTAGGGTTGGAGATTCAACCTTTTGGGAGTAGTATGCACGTACAATACGATGAACAAATTTGCAATGTTACGCGAGAAATTATACCATTATACTCATTTTTCAGAAAAATGAACGAAACACACCAAGCTGACAGTTTTCCAAAATGCAACCAAACACTGAAAAATGAAACTATTTTTTGAACAATGACTCATTTTTCATAAAATATTTTCAGAAGTCATTATTCTAATTTCCAAACACAACCGTCGATATATATGTCACTGACTTCTTATTTATTTATTTAAAGTAAAATGATTATATATATGTAGGAGTATAGTTAATATAATTTTACAATTTATAATATATAACAGTATATTTATTTAAAGTATAAATTATGTGTAAAATAAAGATAATTAAATTACTCCGTATTAATTATAGTATAAATACTACTCCTATTATTTAATCTGAATGCGGTTGATAAATGATAATACTAAAAAAAAAATTAGTTAAAATGATAATTGACGCACAAAAATAATCAAATATAAATATACAAGAAGAAGAGAATGTATTGGAAGACATGATTGAAATTATGCTCCAATCCCACTATCTTTATTGACAAGTAGTCAAGTAGTACACTTGACTATAACTTCACTTTTTCATTTGTATAAGGTCACATGCACCTAGAAATTCAAAAAGATGACATTGATTCATGATTTTATCTTATTAAAATAATACATCATGGCTGATTATTGGCTGGCGATAGCTTTAAGATGTTGTGAATGCATGATAAAAAGTTGGTGAATGAATTTGTTCATTAGTGTCGGTTGGTAAAAGAAAACAACAAAAACAAGACAAAACTTAATTAATGAATCTCAATTATTAATAGCTATTAGCTAGATGAGACACATCAGACTTTGATTTCGTTTTCATTATTTTTGTTTGTTTCCAATTTCGTGTCCGGCCAAAGATTCCTCGTCGTCTGAAAGTAGCAGAGCCGAAGTCCGGTAGAGTTTCCCTTTAATCGTCAGCCAGCCGGAAACCAACAACATAAATGAAGATGAAACACAATAATTCACGTAGACAAATATGTTTTGATAATATGTTGTTTGAGCAAATACAAATTTTTATCCCAGACAAAATGACAGCTTTGATTTATGTTTAATTCTTATCAATTTCCCGTCACGATTATTGTTTTAGTACCAATTTCTATTCAGTACTATTGTTTTAATATCAAAATTCATCACGCTGGTTACCATTATTAGGTACACATGCACAAGAGAATTGATGAATATAATTATATTTTTACACAGATGAAAAAGATACACAATCAAGAGCACCGAGTACAAAAGCCATTATATTCCGGCAGCTATGCTATTGGCCACCACCACCACCACATCCTCGATTATAAACGTTACAGTTAATCTTCGGATTGTTTGGGTCGCCAACGCAACTTCCATATTGTTTTGCGTTACAAATTGGCCCTTTTTGCAGCGAGCCGTAAGAAACATGGTTGCTTGATGCACTCTCGAGAAGTCTCCGGCTGGTTTCGGAATCCATCATCACAAACTCTTCGCCGATCACACCACCGCCGCCGCGGACGGAGGCGACGGACGACGGCACAGAAAATAAAGACTGCGCAGCCGCTCCGGCGGCGCATGTGTATATGTTTGGGAGGAGTAGCAGCAAGAGGAGATTAGCAAAAATGCAGCTACACTTGAACAGCCTGTAGTTAGCCGCCATCTACACTTTTGTCTTCTGATCTGTGCAAAAACACCCAAGTCTGGTCTGAATATATAAAGGGATTTAGGAATAACACTGGTCAAAATTGTTAAGGATACAAACTTATAATTATTACAAGCTCGAATTCGAATCCCAACTTTCTTAATTTGAAAAAGTGTGTATAAAGTATCGAGACGGATTTGTCTCATTAATTAGATGGTTTGAGCTACTTGGTTTGGTTGTCAGCTTTCTCATAATTAGGCAACATCCTTGTCTCCTTGGGAATAAAATAATAAAAATATTGTATATATATATATATTAGAAAAAAACACCTTATGATGATAAGTACGAGTTTTATTGTTGGGTTTCAACTTTTAACTAGCAACAATTGCCATACGGTTGCTACAGTAGGTCTAGCTGGTTTAGATTTTTCAACAATCTATTTAGATGGTGAGTATTAGCAACTATTATTATAGGCTTGAAATATATTAATGGTCCTAGCCAAATTGGTTAGTGATAAGTGAATAATTACACTTTTCTTTAGTACTCTATTATTGCCTCTGTTACAATAGTTAGAGTATCTGTTCAAACTACTGAAGTTCAATGAGTCAATATCGCCCCCTCAAGAGTTTTAAGAGATTCAAAATAAATTAGAGTAAAAAAGGTGGATAGATTTTGATGCGCCTAGCTAAGGACTCGGCCCAATAACATGCTAATTGTATTTTGGTCATATCTAGATCTCTTTCATATGAAGTCCAACTAAGGTTATTCAAATGTCCTTGAAAATATAAGATAGCCCTCTACAACATTTTTGTTCAAAGTTTTAAGAAAGGCTCAAATTCTCATCATTGACAAGCTAGAGACATGCTTTAGGATTAATAGGATTGGCCAACACCAAATTGTAGGAATTGACATCCTAGATATTATTAATGATAATTTGGTCCATATATATATATGTCAGTATTTTCAAAAGTTAATCAGTGATTCTGATCAAATTACCAATAATAGCTATTAGTTATAAAAGATATATGGGGCTTTAATATAACTATTAGACAAACAAATTAAGATTATATATTTGTTATTATTTGAAAGTTTTGATAAATGAAAGCAATACACAAGAATACAATATACGAAGCACAGATTAAGAAGCCATTGACGCGTGCACGTTACGCAACAGCCGGCTAGCGGTTGAGTGGGCAGCTAAGCTATTAACCCCCACCACTACAATCTCGAGTATAGTTGCCACACTTTATCATTCGGTTCTGTGCTTTACCAATGCAGTCTCCATAACTTTTTGCGTCACAAATTGGCCCTGGGTGCAACGAGTCGTAGATATTCAGGTTGTTTGTTGCCCTCTCAAGAAGTCTCTTGTTGGTTTCGGAATCCATCATCGCAAACTCTTCCCCAATGACGCCACCGCCTGCGGTGCGGCAGCCACCCATCATCACAGCTCCGGCGGCGCGTGTGTATATGAGGAGCAGCAGCAAGAGGCACGTGAGCAGCCGGTGTTTACCCGCCATCTACACTATCCTTTATTGTGTGCAACACTACCCCTGGCTAGTCTGCATATATATTGGGATGTTTTTTTTCCCAGTTTTTGGTCACTATTCTAATCGTACTGTAGGGTCAAACTAAATGTGGCTGAAAATTAAGATAAGAGGCTGCATGAAAAAAGGACAATGATCGCCAATTAAGATAAGGGGTTGTATGAAGAAGAGGACAATGATCGTCAATTAAGATAAAGAGGTTGCATGAAGAAGAGGGCAATGATCGTCATTTATTTTGTAAGGTGTATCACTGATATAAAGTTCAATTTTTTATACATTGAATGTTAGAGTGTGATTCTATATATATATATATATATATATATATTACCATAGTACAAATTACTACTGTAGTACTGGGTAGTGTTTATTGTATTTGTATGAATTGTATAGATCTCGGAAAGATGGAAATTAGGCTTAGAGAAACCTTTGAATCTGTCTTACAGAGAAGAAGAGACAGGAATTGTGTTATTATCTTCAAAAAAGAAAAAAAGGAAAGGAATTGTGTTATTGAGTCTTGAATGGGCTCCCCTCTTGAAAGGTTAGATCCCTTTATATAGGCACCTGATCTGTACTCGACATTGAACAGACGTATGGAAGGTATAAGGTGGTATATCTGGAGTATATTCTCCATCAAGGAGCTCCCAGTACATGCCTTGACGTTGACTAAGTAAAGAAAGGTACGTGCTATAAAATCCGATCACAAAAGTTTACGTGCTCCCTCGACCCTTGTTACACTTGTTCCATCTTTCCTATATCTTCTTCCTAGATTCATACATACAAAGATAGTAAATAACTACCCAAGGAGGAATTTGTTCTATATATCAATATGAAATGGGGTCACAAGATCGAACCTTGATGGTGGAGGCATTGATTTTTTAAGTTGAAAAAGTGTTGAGCTAAAAAAAAAAGTGATGGGTCTTACTGCAAAGCCTCAAAATTGTGAGACCGACAAAAAAGAAAAAAAAAAGAAAAAAAAAAAAACTCTTGTCTTGAAAGTTTGAAGTGCAATCATAGGATTGACAGCGCCTAGTCGGGCGCGTTAATTTGACATTTTTTTTTTCGATTTTTTTGTTTTTTGTTTTCCATATTTGTTTTGTTTTGTTTTTTTCTTTTTTTTTTCTTTCCTTTTTCTCTTCTCTCTTATCTTCTCTTTCCTAGTTATACGTAAAAACTCATCAAAAACTACAACTATTAAGGATGTTCTTATAAATAACAAGCATTTTATTCGTGATTAATATTATATATTTTAATATAAGTATTACATTTTCATTTTGTTTCGACCTGTCTAAGGATTCGTGACACGGTCTCACATGAGAGTCACTTTATTTTGTATAATAAATAATTACAAAAATATTTAAAATTCATTGTATTTAGTGTGAAGAATTTATAATTATATGTTTGTAAATATTGTTTTGAAATGAATGGGTAATTTTATCAATAGAAAACAAAAAGGAATCTTTTAAAGAAATGATTAAAAAAAGGTTCCCCAATAGGCCAATACAAATGGAACCATTTTTAATTACACGGAGGGATATTCTTAAATTCTTGTAGTAGCTTACTAGCTTAGATTCTCTGTCAATTTCTTCATTTTCTCAGGTAAATAATCAGTTGATTGTTTAGGTGATTACTGGTGCTGTGGTGCATGCCCATAGAGTATTGTAAAGTGTCTTTCAGATGATGAATTCTGAAAAGATCATCTCTCTTATTTTATTCATTCATTTTTCTTTTTTATTTAAATTGTGCAGAGAATTATCTTCTGTTAGTTTGAACGACAAATGGGGAAGAAACAACATTTGGATTGGACGACACGATCGATCATGTCCACAGGAAGCGAGCGAGTCTCACTCTTGAACAAAGAGGTTTTTTTTTTTAATTAATTTATTTCGTTGCTGTTCATGTCACCATAGTTGTCTGAGTTCCTTTTCATTTTGGTTCTTGCGCTCTATATTTTGATTATCTGTGCAAATCATGTACTAGGATGTGTTTTTCTTCAAGCGTTTTAGTATAATTAACTGAAAATAAAAAGGATTACGCATATTCTGCTAACCGGGAAGAGTATTTGGTGACCTATTGGGTATGGCTTGAAATTGATGGTTTGATTTTACATTGAGTGAAAGCCTGATGGAGTTGCAGACTTGCAGTTTGTAGTTTCAAATTTTTTTATGATGCCTTTCTCTGTTAAGAAAGAAACCTGGAGATAGCAAGGCAGAGTTTAGTAAAATTCTCAAATTTATGTTTTAGATGCTACAGAAATGTAATATACTCAGTATTCACTGTAACCCTTCTGTTTTTCTTTGATCAATCGATAGTGGCTTCCCTTCTCATATTACTTTCGTTATAGTTCAGCGAGTCTTCAATTCCTGAGAAATTGTAAGGTGTTCCTGTTCTTCATTTTAGAATAAGTTGTAGTGAGTGTGCTTTGCATTTCTAGGCTAAGAAGAAGACAAGTGAGGATGGTTCCTCGAATGGTCCCGTGACAGACTTAGAGGATGGAAATGCAGTAGAGGTAATTGCTTTCTGTGTTATTTGTACTGCACTGTTATTGTGACTGTCACAATAGCTCATTTAAGACAAGAGTGCTTACTTTCTTTGCTTTTGTGCAGGCTGCGAATGTTCGGTTTTCCAGAATATTCCTTCTAGTAAGTGGAAACCTTAAGTTTATCAAATTCTGGAGTCTAGCTTTGTAGCTAAGTTTCTTTAAGTCATTTGCTCTTTCTTTGTTTTCAATTTTGCAATAAACAGGCAAAGGAAGATGCGGGGAAGATAATTATTGCTACTATTGCTCTGCTGATAGCATCAACCTCAAATCTTCTCATAGTAAGGCATTTCCCCTTGTAAATCTTAAGTTCGTTCAGTCCCCACTAAAGTGTGCTGTGTTACCAATGAACGCAGAAACCGGTTAAGAAAAAAAAAATTGAAACTTCTCTGCTAACTACATACCCAGTTTGCTCTCTACCTTGAAAGTGCCAAATTTCCCTTGCAGCCAAAATATGGTGGCACAATAATTGACATTGTATCAAGAGACACAAGGACTCCTGAGCAGCAAGCTGAAGCATTAGATGATGTCAAAAGCACTGTGCTCGCTATTGTCTTAATAGTTGTTATAGGGTATGAACATCTTCACTTCTCCCATTTAACATTGATGGGCATAGCAAGGCATTGAAATTTGATAAGCAGATATAGTCGCCATCTATTAACTAACATTTAATGGTCATTTTCTGAGATAAGCTTCCCCTTTCATACTCACAATACATAGTTAATACCATTCTCATTTTACTCTGACAAGATTAATTTGTGTTGTATGATCATTACTGCTTTTTATAGTTTCTTATCCATTGGAATTTCCTTTCAGCTCGGTTTCCACTGCACTTCGGTCTTGGTTATTTTCTTCAGCCAGTGAAAGGGTTGTTGCTCGACTAAGGAAGAATTTGTTCAGTCACCTTATACAGCAAGTATGTTCTTTTCTTATATTTTTTGTTCCTCAAACCAATGAATGACAGAGAATGATTCAAATGGCAAGGAAACTTGAATATGATATACTAATGTCAAAAGACTATGGCAACCTCCTAAAAGATTTTTTTTTTTTTTTTTTTTTTTAATGGTCGTTTTATACAGACTCTTCTTGAAGACTATGAAGGAAACCCCCTAAAAGGAGGACTTCATATTATAATTCTAATTGTTCACTGTAAGATAATAGTTCAGCACAAAGTCTATTCTTACAATTAACTCATCTGTAGGAAATAGCATTCTATGATGTTACTCGGACTGGTGAACTTCTGAGCAGACTATCAGAAGACACCCAAATCATAAAAAGTGCTGCAACCACTAATCTATCAGAGGCTCTACGGAATGTGACAACATCAATGATTGGAATTGGTTTCATGTTTTCATCATCATGGAAGCTGACATGTGAGTACTTCAGATGTTGTTCTGCAATAGTCAATTCATCAAGATAAGCCTATCCCCTTATTGGTGTGGCCCTTTGTGATCATGTAGTGCTAGCCCTGGTAGTTGTTCCTGTCATTGCCATTGGAGTGCGTAAATTTGGGCGCTATTTACGTGATCTTTCACATGCTACTCAAGCAGCAGCAGCTGTAGCTGCCTCAATTGCAGAGGTAGGTATTTGTTTTGTGCACTTCAATCCCCTGTTATGCTGACAGCAAGTAGAGCATGCTTCAATTAATATGTAGGAGTCTTTTGGGGCCATCAGAACTGTGAGATCTTTTGCCAAAGAACAATATGCAGTCTCAGGATACTCAGAAAAGGTTGATGAGACCCTGAAGTTAGGGCTTCGCCAAGCAGTGAGTTCACCCCCCACTTCCCTCTCTTTAAACACTCACAGCAATTTGGATAAGAAATGAAATTAATGATTCAAAGGATTAATTGCCTTGCTGTCATTTTATCTCAGAAAGTAGTTGGCCTATTTTTTGGAGGACTAAATGCTGCATCAACTTTATCAGTTATGATAGTGGTATTATATGGAGCTTACTTGACAATAACAGGCTCCATGACTGCAGGATCTCTTACTTCCTTCATTCTCTATAGCCTCACAGGTAATTTGTTTTTCTCAGATGTTTATATACCTTCAAACACGATAGATATACGTCTCACTAATCAAAAAAGGGAAATTCGGCATTACCAAAATTTTGTGGTAAACTAACTTTATAACATGCCTTCATGACTCAAATAGTCAAATAGTTATTTTTTTTTTCCCAAACGATCAATGGTTTTAAGCCTGAAATGGTGTGAGGTTATGGATAAAGTAACACTCGTAATGTCTATATTCCCCTGCAGTTGGGTCTTCTATATCTTCATTATCAGGACTATATACAACAGCAATGAAAGCTGCAGGAGCAAGTAGAAGAGTTTTCCAACTTCTTGATCGTGTATCAACCATGCCTAAATCTGGAGACAAATGCCCTGTAAAGTTAGTTTCTTTTCTTTCCCTCAAACACAACCCCCACAGTCCACTCAGATATGGGAACAAGTTATATACACCAGTATCTGTCTTTGATGAGTGAAAGCTGTAATGCTTCTCTGATACTCTAAATATGGTTCCAGTGATCCAGATGGAGATGTAGAATTAGATGATGTCTGGTTTGCATATCCATCTCGCCCAAGTCATATGGTACTCAAGGTATGTTTTATTCTTTTATTTTTGTAAAGATCAGCAGCATTATTTTTTAACATTTCATGGACATACTTCTTTAATTATTTTTTTTATAACATTAATTTTTGTGGTAAATTAACAAATCATGAATTTTGTGCTTAATACTTCTGTGATCCTGTGTCCTTGAATTAACAGGGAATATCTCTAAAATTGCGACCGGGGTCAAAAGTTGCATTAGTTGGTCCAAGTGGAGGCGGAAAAGTATAACTTTTTAATTATCATATTTCTGTACTTGTTAATTGCCTGCTGTCCAAATTTCAATCTTATCAGATGATTAGATCCTTGAACAACCTCGTAGTTTGTTTGCAGACAACCATTGCCAACTTGATTGAGAGGTTCTATGACCCATTAAAGGGACAAATATTGCTTAATGGTGTTCCTTTGATGGAAATATCACATGAATATTTACACAGCAAGGTGATCCAAACTTGTTAAATTTTAAATTGTTAGATATTAATGTGCATAGCTTCTTCTAAATGATTAAATTATTTGTGTAGATTAGTATAGTAAGCCAGGAGCCTGTTCTTTTCAACTGTTCCATTCAAGAGAACATTGCATATGGTTTTGAAGGCAGCGCCAGCAGTGATGTCTTAGAAAATGCAGCAGTAAGCTTCAGATTCCTTTTTAACACTTCTTGATCTGATTTCTTGTTTCTTCAACTCTCCTTCTGCAAGGAAAAAAGAACTGTTTTCTGCAAGGAAAAAAGAACTGTTTTCTGCATATGACAACCGCTAATGCATTAAAGTACTGCAGAAAATGGCAAATGCGCATGATTTCATTGAATCCTTTCCTGATAAATATCAAACTGTTGTTGGAGAACGTGGACTCAGGCTATCAGGAGGCCAGAAGCAACGAATAGCAATCGCTAGGGCTCTTTTGATGAATCCTAGAGTCCTGCTATTGGATGAAGCTACTAGCGCTCTAGACGCGGAGAGTGAATACCTAGTACAGGTGAGAGTCATACTTTCGTATTCCTTGTGTGGCTTGGCTTTTACTTGTGCTCACCATTAGTTTCCTTCAATTTCATTTCATTATCTGACTGTTCAATAACTTCAGTCACCAGACATTTTGTAAAATAAGTTTATAAGACCATGGGTTAGACTAGTTAATTTTGGATACAGTCTTTTAGTGTGGTTTAACCCATTTGCATTATCGCCGAATTAAGTGACCTTAGCCCAATCTTAGATTATAACATGGTATCAGAGTCTGTTAGGTCCACTTCCCGGTTGTCTACCACATGCCGTTGCCCGTTAGACTAACCATGAATGGTGTTAGCATCTTGAAGATTTGACTAACTGGCAAGTATGTTGTGTAGGATGCCATGGATTCTCTGATGAGAGGGAGGACAGTTCTTGTAATCGCCCACCGGCTATCAACCGTAAAAACTGCAGACACAGTTGCAGTGGTGTCTGATGGACAGATAGTAGAGAGTGGGACACACAATGAACTTCTTGCCAGGGATGGCATTTACACTGCACTGGTCAGGAGGCAATTGCAGGCACCAAGAAATGAACTCTAAGATCAGTCACTTGAGTGGTTTGTTATTGCTTTATCTATTCTAAAACTTCCATTTTACTTGTGAGAATTGAAGGCTAACCAGATAAAATGTTGTTAGACAGAGCTTATGACTTATAGATTATGATTGTGGATGGAGTTAACAATTCATAACTTATTATTGGCTTAAACAAGTTAAATTATGTTTACTGTTTACACAAATATTACATTATTTTTCAAGGTGAATGAATTTGTTAGTGTCAGCAAATGAAATATTAATGTGGTATTTGGTTTATAGAATGAAAATAAAGAGAATATGAATGATAATGAAAAATGTCAAATAGGTTCTTAAACTTTGTACTAAATGTTAATTATATTTATGAACTTTTAAAGTTGCAATTAAGCACATCAACAATTTATTTTATTGCATCGAAACCAAAACATCAGTTAGTGACTAATAATAAGTCATTAAGGTTTTGGCAATGATCTAGTTAGTTCTGTGGACAAAAATCGACAACCAGTGATTGACGAATGGTCACCAATTGCCTTCTTCCCCAAAAGAGGCAATTTTGGAGAAGAAAGCGATTAGCAATCATATCGTTGATTTTTGTGTTTGGAGCTAGCCGAAACATTGTCTGAACAATAATGACCTGCACTAAAATTATATGTTAATGTGCTTAATTGTAACTTTTAAAAGTTTAAATGACATTTCATATAAAATTTATAGGTGCATTTGACTCTTCCACCCTCTCCCCCACCCCACGTCCCCACCCACCCCGCCACATATAAATCCTTTCCCACATGAGAATATGAGAGAGAGATCCGTGACTATGATTAAAAGTCAAACACTCTAAATTTATGCGCTAAACAACAATCCAAGCAATCCAAATTTCCATTATACGGAGTATCAATTAAAGAGAAATACTGCACAAGCAAAGTTCTAAACTTTCGTTAAAATAGGTAAGTCAACAACAAAATAAGCCTATTTTCCTACATAACAAAATAAATCCATCCGGTTATATCATCTTTTTCTACTTCTTTAATTTATTTCTTTCAATGTAAGCACACAATTAGGTCTATTTTTTAAAATATATATTAATATATTTTATATTTAATAAATTTAACTATTTTGGAATAAGAATTTTGGAAATAAAAATATTTTATAAAATGTGATTTAGGGACCTCTAGCTTTGCCCTTCCATAACAGCCCGTTTGGTTCGCTGGAAAATATTTGAAGGAAATGGAATTCAAATTCCATGGAAAACAAATTACCAAGAAAACGGATTCCACTGTTTGGTTGGTGGAAAAGAAATTACTGGGAATATGAATTTCATTGTTTGGTTGAATTTGGAATGGTAAGGAATTATGAATATAAAGACTAAAATGCCCTTAGTAATAATAGTGATAATATATATACATATGTAATTAATAACTTTTGTTGATGGTAAAATAGTCCAAGCCTTAATATTTTCTTCCCACCCTCCATGGAAAACAAAATACCTACTCCTACCAAAGAATTTGTTTTCCTTAGCTTTTGGGAAGTGGAGTTCCATGGAATTCATTTTCCATCCAACCAAACAATAGAAGTACCTATTTTCCTCATCTTTATGGAAAACATTTTCCATGGAATTAGTTTTCCATCCAACCAAACATGCCATAAATGTTTTTGGAATATTAAAAGCTATTAGGTAGGATGGGACCCGCCAAAATAATAATGACTTTGATTTTATTATCATTGCGTATTATTTGTTTGCTATCTACCATTTTCCGTTCCGGCCAAAGATCCATCCTCTGGAAGTAACCATGCCGGAGTCCGGTACAGTTTCCCGTTTAATCGCAATCATTATTCCAAATCACTATTTCATTTTGTATGAACCATAAATAAAAAGTACAGTTTTAATAAACTAAAAGTTCATTATTTATATATATAAAGTACATTATTTAAAAGTACATCACTTTTTTTTTATATATTTTAAAATAATGTACATTCAATATATAAGACAGAAACCATACCACAAGGAGATGCAAAGACAATTCAAGTAGACAAACAAGTTATGATAATGATAGACATGTCAAGCATACAACATCCAGCTAGCAGTAGAAAATGATAGATTTACTCGCATGAAATATAATTTCCCACTTGATATGCTAAAACTAAGAAGTTCAAACTCATGACTTTGTTTGTATCCTTAGTTATTTTGACTGGGGCATTATTTAACACGACAGTTCAACTAGAATCAAAAAATGAAGTAGAAAGCTAAGTGGGAGCAGATGTAGTATTACTCGCGGAAAGTTGAGTTGGCAGCTAATAATAGACGCGCGCTAGGAACCACCACAAGTTCGATGATACACGCCGCACTTTTTCTTCCCGTACTTCCGGTCGCCGAAGCAGCTATTTTGCACCGCTGCCTTACAAGCCGGCGCCGGAGTATGGATTGCCCTGTAACTAAGAAAATGGTGGTTGTTGCCTCTTGCGCTCTCAAGAACTCTGTTGTTGGTCTCGGAGTCCATCATCATCATCACAGGCTCTTCGCCGATGACGCCACCGCCTGCGGTGGCGCACTCGGCAGCGCTGCGGCAGCTACCCATCATCACACTGCTAATGGAAGCTGCGGCAGCTCCGGCGGCGCGTGTGAGGAGTAGCAGCAAGAGGAGATTAGCAACAATGCTATAGTTACCCGCGGCCATGAACGCTTTTTTTTGCTTCTAGCTTATCTGTGCAACAACAACAATACCCCAGTGTGCAGTGGTTTGTATGTATATATATATATATATATATATATATATATATATATATATATATATATATATATATATATATATATATATATATATATATATTTGGAATTTATTTTTATTTTTAATTTTTGGTTACTAATTCACTATTGGTAGATATGGGCTACTTCAACTACCAAAACCAAAATGTACCCAAAAAAAAAAAAATAAATAAACCAAAGAATTTAAGAATATATATGAATGTCCCTCCACATGATCGAATTGGAAATGAACCTTTAATTTATTACTCATTTCAATTTTTTTTTTTTTCTTTTTGTAAGGGTTAAATAAGTACTTTAAACAAAAAAAAAAGGTAATTACACTCTTGAATTTTTAAAAGGTGTAATTAAACACTTTAACTTGTCACTTTGGTGCATCTAGGCCAATAGCTAGTTATCCACCTAAAATAACGGGTCGTTAAGGTTATGTGACAAAATTGGCAAATGGTCATCAGTTGCCATTGTCATTGAAGAAGCTGACCAATGGTCACCTTCTTTGTCGATTTGAAGAAGACGACTAGTTCTCGCCTTTTACGGTGAACAAAGGCAACTGTGTTATCAACGACAGTAAGAGGCGGTCAACGGAAGCCTGCAGTTGTTATCATGCTACGTCATCATAATTTTACCAATAACTTGTTGATTATTGACAAACAGTACTTATTAGGCCATCCCCAATGGTTGATATTCATTTATTTTGGAACAGTAAAACACAATAGATGGATTTTTATCAAACGGGAAATGGGTGTTTTTGTTGAATTCTTTCTCCGGCAAATTGGAGTGTTTTGCAGGTTGGAATGAGTCCCACTGAGAAATCTTATTCGCGTCCAGGCGGGCGCGTGCAGTGCATGCTCCCGCCTGGGCGCGTAAAATTATTATTATTTTTTAATTTTTTTATTTCAATTTTTGTTTTTTTTTCCTTTTTTTTTTTCTCCACTCTCATTTTCTCTTTCCTAATCACACTTACAAAAACTCTTCAAAAATCCCACCCAAGTTTAACTATTGAGGAATGCCTTAGATTTAGAGTGTTTGATGGTAACTTTTTAAAGTTGTGCACCTAATTGTTTTTTCCTACAAAATTTATGGGCCCATTAGATTTATTATTATTATTATTATTATTATTATTATTATTATTATTATTTTACTATTAGTAAAATTACCCATATTTTCTCCATCCTTTTCTAAACAATAATTGAAAAAATATAATTATAAATTCTTTACATTTAATTTTTTTTGGTCACTATTGAATAGATAGTTTACTTCAACTACCAAAAAACAAGAATTTATGAATGGGAATTTAAGAATGTCCTTCCATGTAATTGAATAATGGGTCCGTTTCATAGGATACTTCAACTAACAAAAAAATACGAGTAATAATTTATGAAAGAGAATTATTTAAGAATTCCCTTAGCTTCCATGTAATTAAAAAATGGGTTTGTTGCTTTAAAATGAATGTAGCATTAGTGCATTACTCTCGTATCTAAAAGTTATAAGTTTGATTCTTACGGTTGCTTTCTTAGTTGAACATACATGCCCTTCCTAGTATCATTTACTTCTTATGTACAATTTTTGAATTATTACACATAAGTAGGGTTTACCTAGTAAGGTTTGTTCAAATTGGGAAACATTTACTGAAGGTTTGATTTGTGAAAAGAAATACATAAAAATATAATTAAACTTTTATGAGAAAGGAATAAGGGAAGAATTTATATTCCATTGTTTTGTTTGTGAGAAAATATAAGGAATTTATTAAAATAGATTTTTTCTAACATTTTAGGAATTAAAACTTCAAAAAAAAAAAAAAAAAAAAAAAAAAAAAAAAAAAAAAAAAAACCTTCCAACCAATCAAATTAAACATGGGAATTGACACTTTCAAGGAATTGTTAAACAAAAAAAGTTAAATTCATGAACCAAACTATTACAACTCTATATTCTAGCACACTCACATTTATTTTTCATCTCCTTATATTATTAGAAATATTACTATTTATCATTCATATCCTGACTAGGGCTCTTTGTTTGGTTTAGTGGTTCACTTTTTAGTGATTAGGTTTAACATTTACAGTTTAAATTTAAAATTTAGTTTTTCTATTTATAGTGATTAGTTGTTACATATTGCATATAAAAGTGTTCAATTTTGTAAAGTGAAGTTGATAATTTTTCTACAAATATAATAAGAGCCAATAAAGTTAGGCATTTAACGAGAACTAAAAAATGTTAGTGTAACTGTTGGTTGAAATGAATGGTTTATATTATTTTGATTCTAGTATTTTTTTTCATACTTTACCCTCTATTATATTAATAACTTTTCCTAAATATCCCTGCATTATGTCTATGTAAACTTTAGTAACGGAATATTCCGTTAACTATTTATTATTCTTAACTTACTCATTGATTTTCATAAGGAAGGTTTTAAGTTCGAACCTCATCCCAATCAAAATTGACATAATTATTAAACATATACTATTTTTTTTTTTTTGAAAATTATTAAACATATACTAGGAATATGTTAGAGTGTATTAAAAATACAATATAAACTTTAACATGAGCTTTGGTCAATTAATTAGAATCACGCATTGGACATTAATGAAACGGTACACCTTACTGTATATATTTAACACATATGAGAAATTATGCCTATTATCATTGTCTTTTTGGGAAGGAGGATTTGGTTCTGTTTTTGAAGGTGCACTGCACCAAGGCACTCAAATTGCAGTGAAGCACACCAGGGGACTATATCAAATCAAAAATTCATGTATGACAGAAGTAGCAACAAGAGGAAGCGTTGAGAGTGATTCCCTCTAAAACTACTATTGCATGCACTAGTTGGATACTATTGCATGCACCAGTTAATCCACCACTTCTGCCACAGGTCATATCTTGCATTGATATACACCAGGATACTGAATGATACTTTGATAAATTCTAAAACACTAATTTAAAAATACACATTGCGCATTAGACTAAATGCGCAATTCACGTGTGGTAATTAGTTTTTTAGTAAAATCTAATTTGATTCGTCCGATTTTTACAAATGTAGGAGTGAGATTGGTTCTTAGTGTTCTCTTGGGGGGTGTGTTTTAATGGGATCTCTATGGAGCATGATCCACATATTTATATATTTATTTTTATGAAAAAAAACCTCTAATTCACGGATCAGAATGCTTTGTCTACAATTGTTCTGCAAAGGCGCAAATTGCACTCGAAGAAGACAAAGCACTGACCCGTGAATTATGTTTTCTCTTCATAAAAATAAATATATAAATATAGCTAGTCAACACTCTTTGGAAGATTAGGGTAGAAGGGATGGAAATGTCCTAAGGCCATGGAGACAACTTAGGAAGTCATGAGAAAAAATAATGAATATTAATTAAAACTCATCCTATTTTACTATTCATCGTAGGTGAAATTTTTCTACGAAACAAATGTCACTTGTCATCTCTACACATTTGTCTACTCATGTATAGACGTGAAACAAACGATCTCATTTCCTTCCTATTGATACAATTCCACACCGACAAGACAACACCATTTAATACGACACCTAACGCCGCACCCAACACGGCTTCTGAGGATACATAGCGCTTCCCAGCTGTTTTCCAACTATCTTTTTATAGTAGCATTTTAATTTCGTATTAGTATTGTGTAGACCTAAGTAAAGTTTCACTTTTTCTTTATAAGAGCTAGTGTGTGACCTAAATGCACTAAAGCGCTTGATGTCTGAGACTTCTGTGATTATTTTTAGCAAAAGCACCACCAAACAAGTTAAAGATTACAATACGGTATTCGCAAAGATACGAAGCAAAGAAAACGCTTGTTTCACATTCATACAGTTATGATATTCATAATCTGGAAGTTCAGAGCAGCCAAGTCTAGAAAGTAGTAAATGAATCCCTTCAAATACAGTTATGATATTCAAATTCACTTGCCATCGCCACCGAATAGGTAACCCAGGGAAGAGCCACCACCAGGTGCAGCTTGGACCTTGGTTGAGCGCCTTTCCTGCAATCATAGGAAAACTCATTTTGCTTAAATGGAGTTGGTTTAGAACTGAGCAATAATAAGGACAAATGCCTGATCCTGTTATCCAGTGTGGGTAAGGAAGAGTGGTTGGTTTTATCAGAAATGAGCACAGGGCCATAGCCAAATTTAGAACAAAACTACCTATTCAGGGATGGTATCTGAGCAATACAAAAGCGGGGAGATGAGGGGCATGGAAAGTATCTCATAATACCAGATCAGGGAAAGAGGGGTTGCTTTTGTCTATTGTAGAATAATAAAGATGTGGCACACAAGTTAAGAACTGAAAACAAGAAATGCATATGATCATATGATACCGTAAGAAAGTTGCCACAATTCTGACCATCTGCACGGGTATAGTTGTTTGCATTGCTGCTGAGAATGCCTGCAGGAACTTGCTTACTGACATCAGCAGGTTGGGAAGGAGGAGCAGCAGCTGCTGCAGGCTTGGGAGCAGGTGCATCATTTGAAACCTTTTCGGGGTTCTGAGCAGGTTGAGGCTTGTTAGGAGCCTCTCCACCTCCAAACAGATAACCCAATGAACTCTGCCCACCTCCAGCACTTACTCCACGACCCATCCTTGTATAATTGGTTTCTCAACGAACTGCAAAGTTATTCAAAAACAGGAACAAAGCTAGGTAACTTTAACCACCAAACAATAATAACCCAGGCCATTGACTATTCAGTTGGAATCTAGAGGAAATATCTGTGCAAAATACACACAACTACTTGTCAAACTCAACCCCAGAATCTTATACCATGAGTAATCAAACCCCCCTACCACCCATTCCTTGCCACCTCCTCTTCCTATAAACCCAATGTTTAAGAACGACTGAGCAAGTCTAAACTCATGGACTGAAAGAATTACATATAAGACCAATATATCTTACCATTGCTCATATCATTGCACCAATAACAGTGAAGGGTGACATATTTGCTTTGTGTTACTTATTAGTCTGATTTTATCTTAAATAAGAAGCAACATAGTAAATTTGCTTCCCACAGCCCCCAAAACTTTATGAAAATAGTTCTGTACTAAAATTTACACTCACTTGTGTGGCTTTACAACCATTTGATAAATTGTGAATTTGTAGGTCCTAGAAGAATTTAATCAAATGAAACAGACATTTCAATTTATACAAATTTGAATGTACCTAGCATCATCCGAACTTTATCTATGCGGCCAAATTCATAATCATAATCATTATTTCAAGTACTAATATATCGATTTAAGATGTAATTAAGTTCAGGCGTAGTAAGTGGACCTAAGATTTTAACAATTGAACATTAATTCATATAGGCATATGAGATTCCATACGGAGATCAGCTAAATTCCAAAATATTTTAACAAAATTCTCTTTCCGATTAACTGTTCATCACACCACAAAAAGCATAAGCAGATCTGACATGAAAGTATATCTGCGCAAGATCTTCAACATTAACAAACGAAAATCCAGCAACGATGAGCGATGAAACATTTAAATAAATAAATAGACGAAAGTTGAAGATCGAAAATGAAAGAGGAAATGTTAAATCATACAAAAGCATCAAAATCACAACATTAAATTTCAAGCGAGAAAAAGAGAGAAGATTTCGGGATCGTACCGTTCAACTCCGAAGCAGGTTTAGAGAGAGAGTGAGTGAGAGCGCTATGAAGGGGGAGGAGGAGCAATCAGCTTTAATTTTCAAGGCTTGTGAGAAACCGACAAACGGATGAACTAGATAAGTCTGCGTTTGGCGATAGCAATTAGCAAGTAAAGCAGCAACTCTTCAATTATAGTATTTCATTATTTCCTTCTCTTTATGTTGCCCTGTCCAAATGCGGCCTTACCTCGTGTGCGTGCTCTTTAAAGTGTCACCTCAATTTTCGTAGCGTTGAGTCGATTTCGCATCTATTCAATGTCAAATCCATATTATTTTTTAATTCAAATTTGAAAAAGGACTTATTACAAACATCATTATTTTATGTTAATATTATACTCCGGATGTTATAAAAATTGTGAACATTATGGACATGGATTATGTAACAGTTGTAACGATTGCTTGCAGATTTATGTTTACCATTATTATCTTCCGTTACAAATATATATCTCTGTATGTTTTTTAGCGTTGTTCTAAGCTTATGATTACACGAGAGTTTTATAACAATATAGTTATGTGTAATTAATTTTTGCTCCCAAATTGAAATAATCCAAATCAAATTAGTCAGATAGAATTTTCCTTGTCACCCAAAATTTATGTCAAATTTACTTAAAATTGATTATGATTACGTAGTACTCCGTACTAAATAAGAAAATTATTATTCTTTTATTAGCATAACATTATCATGATTCAAACGCTACTTATACTATTATCGAAATTAGAGTTAATACCACAAATGGTCCTCTGACTATTGGGGTAGTACTCCTTTTAGTCCTCGACTTTCAATTCGACCACAAATGGTCCTCTGACTTTCATTTTTGACCACAAATAGTCCTCTGTTAACATTTCTGTTAAATAGGTGTTAAATCTAGGGGTATTATCGTCAAATTGATATATCTAATGGTCATAAAATAAAAATGTTTATAATTTTTCACCAACAAGCATAATTGAAACAATTAACAAATATAAATACTCCTAAATAAAAAGACAATACACCTTTTTCTCGTAATTATGCGTACAAAATGAAGATTTAATATTAGTGCTATCTTTTTTAATTTAACCAACAGATTAAAATGGAAGAAATTTTTTTTAAATAAACCTTGCTTCCTTCATTTTCATGATTGTTCATACATGGCCGATTAATAGTTTTCATTTTTCATTAGTTGATCAAACATTTTATTTGGGACATAACTGAAGGCTGTCACCGTTGAATTAATATAATTAATCAAGTACAAATTGCAAACATTAATCATGGATTTTTAATTAATTTGTTCATTTATGTAATTTGTCACGTCCATTTTGTTTTTATAATTATTAACTTAATGTTTATTAATGTTTGAAATTAATTATGTTGTCATATAATTTTAAAAAAGAAGTAATCATAATAATATTAATCAATTTGACGATATTACCCCTAGATTTAACACCTATTTAACAGAAATTTTAACAGAGGACTATTTGTGGTCAAAAATGAAAGTCAGAGGACCATTTGTGGTCGAATTGAAAGTTGAGGACTAAAAGGAGTACTACCCCAATAGTTAGAGGACCATTTGTGGTATTAACTCTCGAAATTATATGCAATTTTAGCATTGTTTATCATTAATTATAAAATACCAAACTAAATAAGTATATAAAAAATTGAAATATTATGTAAAAAGAATTTTGAGATGTACGGAAATGCCGTGGATGAACATATAAAAATTCCATTAACTGCTATCATCTCATAACATACTAACATGCATATTTGAAAATTAGAAAATTGCAGCTTCTTAAAGTCAGACTACTTTGTGTTCTTTATATCAAATGCTATCCAGTAACACAGGCAAAGCGGCAAACCCTTTTAGTTCAGTAGTGTCTGCTCAATCAAACGTCAATTCTCCTTTACCGTCGGTTCATTCGAATCCTTGTTTTGCTCAAACTCAAAGCAGTGAAGAACAAATGAAAAATAGCAAACTAAATACACCATAGAAGATTTAGTAACGGAGGAAACTAATGTTACAAGTTCTTCGTACCCTCAACACAGGCATCTGATATTCATTAGTGTTTGCCATCTGGAGTAGCAAACCTCATCACAGGCTGCTGCTTTCCATCTGGTATTGCGAAGAGAACAATGGGCTGTGTTGGGCTGACAAAGGGAACATCACATCTGAAGTATCCTTTTCTCTCCAGCTGCAATATATCACCTCTCTTCAAGTCCCTCATGTTTGAATCCCCAATCGCACAAGTCTCCTTTTTCGTGCAAGGGTTGACAACATCAATGAAGTCTTCATTTTCCTCGAGCTGCAAGAGGGCACATTTTATTTCTCAGTCTCAGAGTAATCCAGGGAAACAAGAAACTTCTCACTTAACTCAAACATTGCTTTTACGGCCACTCACCATGGCTGAGTGATCCATCCCCAAATTAGTTACCCTCCCCAACACAAAAGGGCACCAGATAACATGAAACTTCTACACCTACATCATTCATTGCCTAGATGCCAAGAAAATCTAGTTGATCATCACTGATATCCCTCCAGGTTCCACAAAAGTGGAATCAAGTATAATACAAGTATTAACTAGTTGACCAATAGGGTGCTCTTAGAAAATAAGGAGTAATTTCTTTCTCCATGGAAAACTAGTTTAGAACTCTTCACTAAATTTTCTTCATCCAGCTTATGACAATGAAACATTTTGTTCTCAAACCTAGAGAACATTTTCCAATGTATTCTGGTGGGATGATATATAAAGCAAAGTTCAAGGCAGGAATATTTTTAAAAAATGAAATTTAGTAACCTAAACAGCTAAACTGTCAGATATATCTAACTGTCAAGGCAAATATGTGCAAGGTCACCAACCAAACCAAAAAGAAACAAATGAATAGCAGCTAGTTATCCAATAATCCCTTCTCTGAAATGGAAAAAACTATGTATAAATGTAAGTAAAGAATCATACCTTCTTTTTGGTGATTAAGTAGTCAAAATCAACCAAAGAGAGCTTCACAAGTTCAGCCGTATCAGGAAGCCAAGTGAGCTTCAATTTGGTAGTCTTGACAGAGCCTTCAAGATGTAATACCCCAGTCAAATTTATAATATTCCCCTGCTGGTCTTTTTCTATATCCTTCACTATAGAGTTACCCCAATCCATTAAAGTGACTTCCTCATCAATGGAAATCAACTCTGCATCGGCATAGTCAATCCAAACTCTCTTTGTGTAAGTGGTCACCTTTTGCCCAGCAGCTTCATATTTCTTGTGCTTCGGTATGGTACGCGTGAATGGATCCTCTGGGCCATTACTCAAAGTCAATAAGACACATTTTTCTTCTACAACAGCAGTATGCCGGGGACACACAGGATCAATTATCTTCTTATTAATGGCCCATAGCTTGTCCCACTCCATGAGATTCAAATTCTTTGAGGCTCCCTAATAATAATCAGGTAGAATCTTTACTAAGTTTCAGCATACAAATCTAAAATTCATGTGCTTTATGACATATCACTTGCATGTAATAACAAGTTCTACACAACATTGATCAGAAACAAAAATTTATCTAGAATATAAATAGACAAAGAAACAAGTTAAGTCATCCATCTCCATTTCCCCGTGGGGAAAAAAAACAATCCAACCCAAATTCGTGAGATAAATTGAGATTTGCTTTCCTTCCTGCATTTATGCAAATTAATGTAAAGTAGAATACCAGAACATTCAAAATATCTTACTTGTTCAAGTATGAACTGTATCAATGCCTCAATCTTCAATCCTCTCCGCACTATTCCTTGCACAGTCGGAAAGCGTGGGTCATCCCACCCTTCAACCAGACCATTTTTAACAAACCAGAGCAGCTTCCGCTTACTAAGAAGTGTATAGACCAAATTCAGCCGACTGAACTCATATATATGAACTTTTTTGAACCCCATATCAGTTTGTATCCGATAGTACTGATCATTACGATCATGATACTCACTAGACCTAAGTGCATGTGTTATACCTTCAACAGCATCAACAAAGGGGCAAGCAAAATCATAAGTTGGGTACAGTTTATATGTGGAACCAATCCTGTGGTGAGCCGTGTCATTGCAGCGGTAATATACTGGATCTCTAAGTGACTTGTTAGGATCCTGCATATCCAACTTCCCTCTAAGACAACACATCTTGCCCCTTTCAGAACCCGCAATCATTTCCTTCCATAATGTCAAGTTTTCCTTGACAGTGTTGTTCCTACACCTTGATTCTATACCATTCATTCTTTCCTCCCTCATCTGTTCTCGTGCTGTATCATCAACATATGCCTTCCCCTCTAGAATCAATTTTTCTGCCATCTCCATCAACTGAGGAAAGTAGTCTGACGTGTATGTTACAGCTTTGTATTTAATTCCCAGAGTCTCAACATCTTTCATTAGATTATCCACAAACTCATTGCTCTCTTTATCAGGATTAGTATCATCAAAGCGCAAAATGACTTCACCTTTATACCGATCAGCAAAATACTGGTTTAGAAGTGCAGCTTTAGAGTGCCCAATATGAAGAAATCCACTAGGCTCAGGTGCAAACCGTACCCGTACCTTGCCAACCTCAGCATCTGGAAGATCTACCTCAAATGTAGCAGTAGCGGGATTAGCATTTGAAACTTGGTGTTCATTTACTTTGGTTGCTGCCTTTGCAGAGCTCTTTTTCCCAATATATGTTGTGATGACTTCACCCAGTTCAGCTTCATATGCTTCAAATATTGAGTTGAACCACCTTACCAGATTTTGGAATTTCTTTGATCTTCTGAGGCTTTCCCATCTCTGCCCAGCTCCTGTAAAGATTGGATTCCTAAATATTGATCAAAGTAAATATAGACTGGACCTCAAGGCACTAATATTGTATAGCCTGTTAAGGTACACAAATTACAGGAAACTACTCCAAAAGAAAATCACATTCAAATGTTCAATTTAGCTCTACTTTCTGGAGGCTGAACAACCACTCCCAGGAAAAAGAAAAAAAAATTAAGTAAAGAGGGGGAAGGAGGCCTTCAGACCAATCAATCATATTGGAGCAAGGACATGAAAATAAATGAACAGAAGCAAGCTCTGCTTCCATGCCTTGTATTATGCACAGATTCCTTAACTTCTAAGCAATCCACCTATTGTATCTTAGCATGGTCCATAATGAATTTCACTATGACCAGCTTAACTTAGTATACAGTCAAATCTAACAATCAACTAGCAAGCTAGGTCAGGAAAATACCAATACATAATTTAAAAAAAAAAAATCAAGAAAATTATCCATGCATATTGGAAATCAAATGAGTCAAGTCCAGGTATTTACCTGCAAGACCAGACCAGACAGCAATATCTGCAATTGAAAGGCTGTTCCCAACCAAAAATGTGTGGTGAAGCAGAAATTGATCCACATAACCACATGCACCCTGAAATTCAGAGCCAGATGCAAAAATAGGAGCATACTCTAGCCATTCATCTATCTACAAGAATAAAAAAGGATCACAATATTACAACAAAATCTAGAAAGATAAGTGCATCGCCCAGATACCAAAAATATTGCTTAAAGACAATGTTTTGAACTTCAACGAGTTACAAATTCAACCTGGCTAGACTCAAAGGAATCCCGCTGGTAGAATTCTGGAATCCTTGCTACACGACCAATATACCTTAAGAGAACAAAAGTTCCCTGCAACTTTGATCTGTACATTACAATTAGTTAGCATTGGGATGAGACAAACAAAAGTTCAAGGAAATTATAGGACTATGCCATTTATTTATCATTTGATGGACCATTAAGCTCATCTTACCCAAGAACTATCATAACCAAGTCATGATGTGACACCTAATATATGCTTTTTATAGGTAAATGAAAACTATAATATGCTGTGATGTGTGTGTGTGTGTGTGTGTGTGTGTGCGTGTATTTTCAAATCTATTACATTCACAGCTCAGTTTTTAAAATATACATATCTTGATCACAAGGATGCATGTACACACTTAATATTAGCTTCCTATAAAAAAATGTCAACAAGTACATTGTGCAAACTTTTGCTTAACAAAAACAAAAAGAAGCTAGTGACTTCATCATTATAAAGCGCACACTAAACAATTAGAAATTGAATTACAAGCAAATGAAATAGAAAGCATGACCACACAAGTATGCAGAAAGATTAGTACTTCTAGAATTCAAAGTCATAGACACAATGCACAGTAAACACTTCCCTTTCATTGTAATATATTTTTTATCAACTCTAGTTTAAAAGTTTTAAGAAATAAATGTACAGAATTTGCATGCAAAATTGCTCCAAGTAACATGGCATTTATTGTCAATTTATAAATGAATGGAAGCTAACTGACCCATTAGGTAAAAGAATCGTGGGCGGAGAACCAGGGCTGAGTGTTGCATCAGTGGAAAAAGAAACTCCAGAGATTTTTGCAGCAACAAAGATGGCCAGTGGAGGACTATCAGATGAAAATACGATCTTGATTTCCATCACCACTGATTACTGGATTGAGAAAGGGAGCCAATTCACAACTTCCAAAAGTTACTAAACAAATTGTAATGTATAACACAGAGAATCATTTCAGTTGTGAATTATTCCAGAAATATTTTAGAGCAAAACCACAACAAAGCAACAAGCAATGCAGCAATAACAGTTTTTAACAGCTTGCGTATGTATGTATGTATATATATATATATATATATATAATATGATTCACAATGATATGTAAAAGGTATGAT
Organism: Ipomoea trifida; assembly: GCA_003576665.1. Classification (NCBI taxonomy): domain Eukaryota; kingdom Viridiplantae; phylum Streptophyta; class Magnoliopsida; order Solanales; family Convolvulaceae; genus Ipomoea; species Ipomoea trifida. The sequence continues at coordinate 3,684,987 of CP025655.1, forward strand.
AATGCAAATACTTTGATATTGCATGCTATTTCATAAATTCATGCCCGCATACTACTACACAATCCTACAAGTTCTACAAGCTCAACAAGCCTGCTCAACTGATCAACCAGCTCAAAATAAGTTCATAAGTTTTGCTTTGTTGCAGGGTTCGAATCCTAACAAAAAAGGGAGGTATGAATTTGGCATGGACACTTATTGGAAGTGCTCCTCCGTACAAAATTAAGTTCAACAAAATTAATCAAGCATCATTATTCAGTATCCGTTCCAGAACTTTCAGTTTCTTCATCATTTTCCATTTTTTCCTTCCAACTGCATCAAAACGCTACTAATAATCTATTAACGAATGAACAATAAAGGAGTCTCCGACTCTCTGGACAGTGGACATCGAAACACTCTCTGGAGGCCAACACCATTGAAGGCAACTGGACTGCTCGCCATTTCGCAGAGAAGTTCATTGCTTGATGCTTAGACTATATTTGTAATAAAATTAATAATTATAAAAATAAAGCGGAGCGGAGCAGAACTGTAAAAGAGAAAAGCAGAGTAGGAGTTTGTACCTGGAGAAGGAGATGGCCGCACTTGGAGCCGATCGAGAGGGACTGGGGAGCTGAGGTCTGCGGGATACGGTTGGCGTATCGACTATCGAGTTCACTATCAGGTTTGGGCTGGGCTATCCACTGTCAGGATCCGATCAGATCAACCCGAGCCCGGCAGGGTTATAATAATTGGGTTGGCCCAACTACTCTCGGAAACGGATAATAAGAGAAAATGTTTTGGTCGAATAATAGGTTTTTTCTATCAGTCAAGTAGGACCCTACCATACATTATATTGTGATTAATCTTGTTTGTGGCAAGATCATTCATGCCCATTAAATTAAAAGAGACCCATGCCATCTTATGCACATCTAATAGATATGTGTAAGATAAATTTATAATGTGAATTGTAATAACTAATCTGGCAAGCACTTTGTCCCTTAATTGGGTCGGTCCGGTGCGAATGAGGATTGGTCTGAGAATGGTACGGGTTTAAAGGTGTCTCCTACAGTTAAAACCTACTCAGAACACATCGTGGTCTGACTCAAAAAAAAAAAAGTGAATTGTAATAACAAGGACATTAAAATAGTAAAAGATGAATATATTTTATAATTTGATAATATTAAAGATGAATGGTCTCAACTTTGTCAAAATTATAAAATGTATATCTTACTTTGTCAAATTAAAATTTGATAATAATATAAAATGTATGTCAACGTTGTTACAATTTGTATGTGGACACACGATCCATCCAGCCTTGCTATGACCTCAGTGCTTATGCTGTTTACCCTTTTTGAGAGATTTGGAAATGATATCCTTAAGATGCATCTTTTCTGCACAGAATATACTCTTCATCATAAAAAGGAGTGGGTAAGATCTTGAGGGATTAGAGTGATGAAGATGTTGTTAATGAGGTGTTAGCTGATTATTTAGTAATAATTAATGAGAAATCCAAATTTTGTATTCATATAGATAGAGACTAATTTTTTAATCTTAAATTTAATTTCCTACAAAAACTATTCTTAATTGTGGTTTTGAATTCTTTAATTTTTTTATATTTAATTATTATGTTGACTTTTTATGAACAAACGTGTTAGTACCGTCCTCACAAACCCATGATCCGGCCTCATTTGGAAATTGGAAGAGTCACTTTATGCCACTAAACCATAAAATCATTGGCATATTTCTCTATGTTTTAGAGTTCTTTGATTAATTATATTATTCATTGTATTCATTAATAAGTTAATTAGCTGTACAGGTAATTATTGATTTTAAGTAAAAAATGATTATAACAAATATTTGCCACCATATCTTGGAGATACCATTTAACCGCTTGACACAACTAAAAGTGACAAGTGCCAACTGCCAACACATATCATTCGAACAACTCTGAATGGATTTAAAAATGTAAGTCGGTATATATTGTATAATGAGATTTTAATCAAGTTGTATATGGATTTAGTCTTTCATTATTAATTTTATTTCACTTTCATCATAAATTATAAGAGTTAAAAAAATTGAATGATTATCTCATCAATAACAAATTATTAAAATTAAAACATGTGTATCAACGTTCTTTTTTTCTTTTTTTTTTTTTTTGGGTGTACTAAAGCTTTCCACAATCAAACACAGTAACTAATTCCCTCGTTGAATTGTAGACACATCTGTTGGGTGTGACAACTGACTTAGAGATTTAATGCTACTCATACCCAAAGACAAGAATCGAATCATTGACATTTGGTTAATGATGGATGAGTCCTTGCTACTCAACCACACCCCTAGGTTAATCAACGTTCTTATTGATGAATTTAATCATGCGCATATGACATTGATCCAACGGATGATGAGAAGTTTCACTTAAAATTTACTTCTAATAACAAGGTGTGAGCTCGATTTATCCCTCATGGACATGAAGGCAGGTTCATAAAGTTCAGGATATAATCCAGTAAAGTCGAAAAACCTGGATTATAAATAGAAAAAAAAATCTCATTTAACTATTTAAATTGGTGAAAAAAGAGAGCGAATAGAGTTAAAGGAATTGGCAATGACAGGGTAGAGAAATTAAAGGGATATCCACTTTGCTACATGCCAGCTGGTGGTGCATGTAGTAGTGTTTTAATGAAAAAGTAGCATACCCGAAATAACTTTTGAGATTCTATCCAAAATATTGTCAAAAGAATTTTGTTTATAATTATTGTCACAATCATTCTAAGTTTATTAGCTACCATAAAGTATGGTATAGTAGCTGGTCTGCATTTAAATAATATGGAGTATATATTTTTAATTTAAACAATCTTATAATTTGTAATATATCATTTATTCTTTTTTATTTATTTTAAAAGTAAGTTTGAATTTACCTCTTAAAAATAACATGACAAAAAATTTCACATTTTAAAAATTGTGCTAAACACAACTATCTCTTACAAAAAGGACTATGTAGCCATTAGCGAGCAAAGAAACTCCTAGAGGGGTAGCATTATGGCATTTAATTTCCTCATTTTGGAAATGTTTCATTTCTTTATTTTTTATTTTTGAAAACGAGAAACATCAATTAATTAGATAGAGTCAAGCTCCAAAACATAAACAAGCGAGGAAAAAGAGACCAGGAAACAGTCCACACGATCAGACGTAAACAAGGCCTCTTTAGTAAGGAAATGGACAACTCAGCCTGTTCGTAGATCGTTTAGTTTATACGAAACCAAGATAAACAAAACCTCTAGCTATTTTCCTAATGTCATTAATGATAAGTGTTTAATTGCACCTTTTGAAGTTCAGAGACTTAATTACACTTTCGAGTAAAGTTAAAGGGTCTATCATTTTCCTTATTTTATATATAATGATTTTTGTTATAAAAAAAAAAAAAAAATACTCCGTAATATTTATAGTAGAAAAATATAAAATATTATAAATGGGATTCCCAAGATAAGTAGATAACTACCCTAGCCATTTAGAATTGTAAACTGAAGCTGACAACGTAAATGAGAATGCATCCAGATCCAGAACATGTAGTAATGAGTTGTTTTTCTGCACAGCTTCTCGGATCCCTAAACCCTGGATGGAGAAGATTGTGAACTATTACGTGTAAACCAGATGTACATGGAGGTTGAATTATATGTACATTGGTTTTATTGACACTTGACACGAATTGAAAGACTAACGGCTATCCATTCAACAACTAGCATGTGCAGTTCCGATTCCCAGTGATCACCTTATGAGCCCTCCTCCATTCTTATATTATATTCGATCCTACTTAATCTAATGGCAACTAGTATAAATGCGTCACTCAGTGGGAATATAATAACTATTTTTTTATACCATAAGTACACTTGGCCAATAAATGTAATTGTATATACTATAACAATGAATAACATCAATTATTACACAGATAAATTACAAACTATTATTCTATTCACAATAATTAAGATCCTATTTTTCTCCACGTGTCAGATTATGTGTCTGTAGTTAATGGAGTATAATATGTTATATACAATTAACATATTATATATAACAATTAACATGCCAAAGAGAGGACCATCAATTCTAGCAACACTGTTGGGCGAAGGCCAGTGATGGGCTAGTTAAGTCGCTATAATGAGCAAAAACTGTGTTGGGCCAAGCCCTATTGAAAATATAATGGCAGTATATAAGAAAATAAAATTGCGTCTTCGTTGTGAACTATAGCTTTTGTTGCAGTGGTAACTGTTTGATCCTAATAAACATATTTCAAACTCTTTAAAAAGTTTAAATATATTTATACTAGTTCAAAGTACATACTTTTTCAAAGTAGAACAAAAGCTTCTTTAAAACATTTCAAAACCCTATTTTTTAATTTCATGAGTATGTATGTATACTTTACGAATTAATTTTTCATTCACATGTTATCTGTTTTGAGTAATTAGTATAAATATATAAAATCTATCTCCTCACTCAACAAAACTTAAGTCCACTTTAATCCGACCTAAATAAAAAAAAAATAGACTACACTAAAAAAAATAACCACTCGAAGTACAATTTTTGCAAAATTTTCCAACACGTGTTATACTTTTCTTGCATTGGTAGCTTAATGTGAAACCTTTCTATCTGTAACATGCATGTTGCATTGTTCCTTGTATTAGCAAAATGGATAATAACAATTGTGCTTCACTTTGAAGTATATCTAGGTTTCTTATGCCCCAATTAACTTCAGATCTACATATCAAAACTTTCTTGCTAGTTTCCACTTTGTGTAAAAGTGGTGCAAAATACTATGGAACCTTCACCCTACTCTAGCCTTCTTAAATCTATAAAAAATAATATGAATCACTTTTATCGAAATCTCCAAACTTATGATAACGTTAATTTGCCATGAAATGATGTGTGATGAATTGCACTATAGTTAACAAAATTGTATTCTCACATAAAAAGTACGGAGTATTCAATTAAAGAATTTAATGATTAAGTTTACATTAATTACAAATAATTGAATGATTAGATTTTCATCACAATCATAACTGAAAAACTAAAGAGATTATTATTTTTAAATAAGTTAGTCATATCTTATATCACTAAATATAACACTTGATGTTTTTTTTAAAAAAAAATATAACACTTGATTAATTTAGAGTTAATTTCACCAGATGATCCCTTATTTTTTGTGGCAATTTTAAATTTAGTCTCAGACTATCGTTTTTGCAATTTAACATCTCAGACTATTGATTTTTGGACACTTTTAGTCTTTTTTGTGACTTTTTTTTTTAGTAAGGGTATTTTTTGTCTTTCCATATTTTTCTTCTGTTATTTTTCCGATTTCAACCAGTTTAATTGGTTTAGGACTTTAGGTAATTAACCTTTGATTTTTTGTAACCATATTTTTCAACCGATTTTTAGTAAAGTCCTAAACCAATTAAACCGGTTGAAATTAGAAAAAATAACAAAAGAAAAATATGAAGATACGACAAAAATGCCCTTCCTAAAAATAGAAAAAGTCATGAGAAGTACTAAAAGTGTCCAAAAAATAATAGTTTGAGATGTTAAATGACAAAAACGATAGTTTTTGACTAAATTTGGAATTGTCACCAAAGACAAGTGATCTCTGGTGGAATTAACTCATTAATTTATAACGCCATTATATTCATTAATTTATAATTAATAATTAATCGATAATTATAAAGAATGATATATAATATGCAATACTTTATATATACAATGTTAGCTGATTTAATAACATGAGTGTGATTTTCCATAATCTATTAGCATGTGATCCTTCTTCATGAGGATTATTGACTGAAATAAACTGGATTAGAGCACATGGTTGTTTGGTAGGGTATAAGAGGGGACATCATGTGCCCAGTCATGATAGGGTTTCTTGGAACATAGTACAGTATAGAATATTGAGATACATTTCATATTTTAGTAGAGAGGAGATTAAAATATAGGCTACTTGGCCTTTCATTTAATGCATGCTTAATTGCATGGATGCTAAGTCATCCAAATAAAATAGACGTTCATGAAATAAGAACAAATAATTTTGTCTCAATTATTTGGTAATCTAGGTAGAATGACAATGGGAAAACTGAATATAGGAAATAAAAAATACAAAACGAGGGGAATTGAAATATACAAATTATAGAAAAATGTATGTATATAAATTTAGCGTATGCTCGCTTGGGGTGGATTTTATTTTCCAAAAAATGAATTATTTTTTGAAAAATATTTTAATTTTTTTAGTATTGGTTGAAGGCCAGAAAACTAGCTTTTTCTGTTTGACTGGAAGTTAAGAAATTATATATTTTTTTGTTTGGTTCGTTTTCTGAAAAAATGAACATATTATTTATAATAATAATAATAATAATTATTATTATTATTATTATTATAATAATAATAATAAGTGGTGCTTAGTTTGTTGTGGTGGTGGTGGTGGTGGAGGAGGAGGAGGTTTTGGTGTTAGTGTGGTGGTACGTGGTGGTGTGGTGGTGGTGGTTGTAGTGGTGGTGTGGTGGTAGTGGTAATAATAATAATTCAGAAATTAGTTTGTAGAGAGATATGAATGAAAAAAGAGAGAAGAAAATAAAGAATATGAAAAATGTATTTCGACTAAAAATTTGGGAAGACATTTTTTCATCAATTGAACCTATATTTTCCTTTGATTTTATTTTCGTTGAATAACTAAACGAAAGTCAATTTTCAGATTTCTAAATACACCCTTAGTATAACAAAACTTGTATGAGTTTGTCATGCAATTAAGTATGTAATTATGTAATCTTTTAACAAACTCATAATTCATGATTCTGTACTAGACTCAAGATGTTTATTACTTGAATAAGGTCTTGAGATTTATTAATAGATAATTCCATTTTTTATATTTAAAAGTTCAAACAATTAATATAATTATATAGTTTGAAATATTTATCATTGATCATGTTATTAGATACAATAATTTATAGTCAATTATTCTAACAATTGAAGCATATGCTCCATCTCAACTAAAAACCTAAACTAATAGTTGGACTGTACATTTATGTTTATATTATATTTATTTATGCTCAACACTAACAATCATATTAAGTAAAGGAAATACTGGTAAAAAAAAGCATCCTTATAAGTTAAACCAAAAACTTTACAGCTGAATCCCAGCATGTATGCCACTACTCTAAAATGCGGCGTATTTGTACGGACAACCTAAATTTTTTTACGGACAACCTAAATTAAACAATATATTCCACCAAATGCCACTCCACTAACTGGTTTAATAGGTCAACACTCTATTTATTAATTAACAATTGAATTGGTTTGTACAAATTTAAGAAAGTACGTAATTGTTATAGTGCATTTAGTTTAACTGGCATAACATTTTCGCAATCTCACATTATCTCTACGAAAGTAATCTCATATTCCGCAAACTAAATGCCCCTTATGGTGATGTTTAATAATACAATATCATATAGTATTTAATTTAAAAATAATTTGAATAGTAATTATATTTTTCGTTGTGATAAAAAAAAAAAAGAGATATTATTTGTACTTAAAGATGAATGCAATGTTATGTCACATTGTTGTGTAATTAAATAATTGATTAAAGAATAATGTATATACTCTTTGAGTAATAATTCTGATGCAACATATATAATATATAAATATAAATGTGTAATTTAATGATTAGTTTAGACGTTTATTTGAGACATGACACATTGTAAGAAACGTCATGAGTTCAAATGAGATTAATTGCATAATTATTATCATGAACAGTTTAAATCTTTTACTCGATAAAAAGAGACTACCTCCCCAATCATCTCATGATAAGGATGGTTAAACAAGAATAAAAATCATAAATTTTCTTCATAAAACTATGACAATAATATATTTTATAGCAACATAAAAAGGTTTCATAAATTAAGTTAAAATATGTTGTATCTAATACAATAAATTGTTTAATTTATTATTTACATGGAGAATTGAGACAAAAAAAAAAGGGTCCATCCAATTTTTAGTAAACAATCTTTCTTAATGTTCGTGCATTATCATCATTCATCAACGTGACGCAGAAAGTGAACACACAATGCTTGCAACCTACACATGCTCTTACTTATTTAGCATTATATTCTGCTATTTATTATTTTATGTACAGCTGTTAGAAATCTTTAATTAACCAAGTCTGGTAATTTTCTTGGGGCATTAAATTACATTCACATAATTACTCTTACATATGACTTATAATGCATTATATTCTCTCCCCCTTTCCCTTATATATGAAGATAAAAACCTGACAAAAACCTTATGCTGTTAGAGATGTCTTTATCAGTATAAAATTAAAAGTATGTATTATACTTCAAGATAAAACTAGTTGTATGCAAGGGTGGGGACATTATAGCTTGGTGGACAAATGGATGGTTGATAATAATAATAATAATGATAATGTTATTGTCTATCACGATATGTTCTGATTGATTTAAAAAGAAAAGAAATAATGTACCATAATTTTTATTTAGCTAATAAAATGGGTAATAAGAAGGAAAATTTTATTTTTAAAAAATTCAGTCATCATATTGTAGTTGAAAAATGGGAAAAGACTATGGAGGTCATTATTGGCAGTACAATAATCCACTTTCTTACCTCTACCTGACAAATTCCACATGCTAATGTCAAAGAAAGAAAAATCAGAGACCTCCACGGGGGTGCACACACTAGACCCACCCACCCACACATTATTATTTTGTCCACAGCAACAAAGTGCAATTCACAAAATGACACATTACATACTATACAGTCCTCCCACTATACCAGATCTGCCAGTCTTCTTTTTATTCTCTTTCTTTTCATCATAGTGATCACATTAATCCATCAACCTATTAGGCGTGGTGATTCGATCATCATCTCGTCTTTTAAGCATGAGGTTAGAGGTTCGATCTCTACCCATATGAATGGAGCAAATCATTTGGTCAGTCCCGGCCCCTACCACTTAGTGTGCTGACCGTTGGGACGAAGTATTAGCCTAACTCAATAGTTTAGTAGACAATATTTGAGAGAAGATAATTATAATAAGCCTTTAAATAACAAAATTATATGAAATCTACTAAGATATCTTATATGAAATTACTCTCACATAAAAATTATTTATACTACTTATGTCAACTTATTGTTATGAATAGTAGACACTACTTTTGTGTTCATGCAAATTTATGTAAGAATAATGTCACATGCATGCTTGTTATCTTGATAAATACAAAACATGCACTTTATTGATTGAGTGCAAATAGTTTTATTTATTTATTTATTTATTTTTTATTAATATTCAACTTGTTCTTACCAATTGATGAAGTTTGTGTTTCATTTCAATTAAAATGTTAAATCGATAATTAGACACCGCATTTAGGATATATACTCAACACTATAGGTTGATGCGAGCAGAGGAGACTTAGTGTATAAAATTGACTCTAATACCAACTTAATTAAAAATTAAAATGTATTTTGATTCAACTAAAAATCTAAATAGATAACTAGACTGAACCTAACATTTTTATGTCTTTATATTATATATATATATTGTTAACATTAGCGTACCCCCTTGTTGTGAAAACTCTCTTCCTGCCCAGTCAAAGAAGGTTAGGGGCGCCCTTAGCTTAATAAAGTAATAGTAATATAGTATATGCATTGGGCGCCTAGTTGTAATTAAGTAAGTATTTTTACAGAAAGACTAAATTCCGTCCTCTTAAAGTTTTGATGACCAACTAGCTAGCCTCTCCATCTTATATTAGGCGCGCCAGGGCAGCAGCTTTTCATTCCTTGGTTGAGAGTGCCAAATAAAAAGACACTCCCTCCTCTTTCCCTTTCTTTTCTGTAAGAGAAGAGAAGACCGTATCCCAAACAACAACGTTAACTACTCTTCTTGGGTCTGGGGATTTGCCATTTACAAACATAATTAACAATTTAACATCGCGCATTATTGCATATATACACATGATGATCTTCGTTTCTCTGCATTATACTCAAAGAGTCAAAGCTAGGAATGAAGCATAGAAGTTGGTGGCCTGACATTCCTTGTGGCCGCAGCTAACACTCCTCCAAGAGCCGTTGCACAATCTCGGAACCCAAGAAAGCTTCTTTCTACTTTATTCCTAATATCCTGCACCCTACCCATTGTGAGTGAACACTCTTGCTTAGCTTTCTGTCCCTTTTAATGTAAAAGTATTCAAGTGAGTTACCTTGCTAAATGATCGAGTAAATTAATTAAACCTTCTTTATTTGTGTAAAGGGCCGGGGCTGATCGAGTTTGTGGTTAATAGAGAGGTAGGCCGGGGCGGGGAAATGTCTGCGAGGATAGTATCTTCTCTTACGGACGAGCGGGCGGACATGCGGAAGCAGGTTGGGTGCATGACGGGAATATTTCAGCTGTTAGACCGCCACCACTTCCTCATCGGCCGGCGAATTGGCGGCCACAATAACAAAAAGCTGCTCACTAAAGGTATGTTAGTTTTGTTTTGTTTAATTAGGCAACTAGTATAGATCTTAATTAAACAATGCACCAAGGCATGAGTTGCACTAACTGGCTAAGGCTCCCCTGGAAGAGTAGTTAGCTAGAGTGGTGGCCGGTGGGGTTGACAATCATATTCTTCTAACCCAACTCCTGCTAGCTAGTCCTTTAGTTGAAATTTTTATGGTTAAAATGGTGCAGCTAACATTCTAATTGTAATTTATTCTATTTGTTGGAGCCATTAACTCTCTGAGTGATAAATTATGGACAATGACACATGATCGAGTCCTGACAGTTGTAATATGAAAATTACATCTAATGTGGTTGGCATCTTGTGAGTACCAAATATTAATCCTCCTACTTAATGGTGGCTAAGTCACCATGATTGACTCCTCTAGTATCACGTCCGGCCAGAGTATAAGGGTCCTAGAGGTGAGGGAATTTCACTTTTTGTAGGCAAATGCGTACTATAAGTCTATTAAAATGAGTTAGTAGTGAGACACAAATTAAATGATTGAGAAGGCATGGTTATTGGAACTTGGAAGGGTTGGTTTTTTTGCAAAATCCGATTAAGGCTTTTTTTGTCTAACCTGTTATAAAAAATCTTATAATCTAGCTAGTGATTTAATCATATGAATTTAAGTAGATATTCGTATATATGTTTAATTCAATTTTATTGGGATGTACAAAAAGAATGAACAATAAAGTTTGGTGCATAGCTGTTCACTGCAAGAGAAATTTGACAAGTGCATATGGGCAAATGGGCAATCCACACCATTATTCCCATGAAAGAAAAAGTAGAACCTTTTTGCATTCTTCACTTTTTGCCTTTTTGGTCTACAATGCCCATGCGTTTTTCTCATCATAACTCATAACAACGTACATTGTTAACTCTAAGAAAACAGCATAGTTACTACCTACTAATTTATCTCCTTTTTTTCCTCTAATATCAAGGTGGTCACCACAATATGGAGCCCAGAAGTGTGACAAAACCAAATAAGGTGAGATTTCAGAAGCACTCAAATTCACCTAGAGTGCACAACTTTTTTTTTTTTTTTTTTTGGTGACGAGGAAAATCAGCACTCACTATCCAAAAGTGTGCACTGGGTAAACTCCACCTTGTGATCTTAGCTAGCAAAGGATCATAAGGAGTTGTCCATAGTTGACCGACTCAAACCAAGAAGGCCAATAGGTCTTTCTTACTGGGAGTCGAACTTGTAACATTCTGGTTATGATGCCAATTAACAGCCCAACCAAATTGGCTCAGATTGCACAACTTTAAAATGTGGAATTGTGGACTAACATGTTTGGTAATTGGGAAATGCAGGAGAAGAGTGTGCAAGAGGGGTTGAAAGGGAAACAAATGGTATCTGACCAATCATCCAAGATATATCCATCATCTCCAACTTCATCAAACCTCTCATCATCACTTGGCAGATACAGAACTCCTCAACTAGAACCCCCATCTTGCAGCCAAACTGATGATTTTCCTGAAACACCCAAGAAGCAGCATAGTTCTTCACTGCACTTGGGCAGGCAATCATCACCTGATATCCAAGATGTAGTGAAGGAATCAATGCACCGCGAGGCGCGAAGTGTATCAATCAAAGCTGTGGCCAAAGTAGAGGGAAAAATCCACCTACTGAAGCACATTGATTCCCCAAGGCCTTTGAAGCAGCCCAGCTCCAGGAACCCCGAGGACGATAAAGACTATAACGTTCTGCAACGTGCAGCGAGGAACCCTCCTCGCTTCTCCTGTGACGGGATGGAATCGCGAGAGAGGCTGAAGGCAACCATGAAGCTAAGAGACACCCCAAGGCTATCATTAGACAGTGGCTTAAGGTCCATTAAGAGCTCTGCAGACCAAGAATCGGGCTGTTATAAGCGATCGTCCAGCGTGGTGGCAAAGCTGATGGGCTTGGAAGGCTTTCCAGATTCTGTTTCCATTATACATCACAGTTTCTTCCCAGATGAATACTCCATTTCAATGCCTTCAACACAAACTCAACACCCCAATCTGCAATTCAGACCTGCAAATTCAAGGCTTCCACTGGAACTTGCTCCATGGTGCCAATCAGACTCCAGTAAGGCCTCCCAGATCAAAATGAGGAAAAGTAAGGTACCCTCCACTGTTTTTGGTGAAATTGAGAAAAGGGTAACTGAACTCGAGTTCCAAAAATCTGGTAAGGATCTCAGAGCACTCAAGCAAATACTCGAAGCGATGCACAGGACAAGACCAAGATTAGAGTGCCAAAAACAGGAGCACAACCACCCATCTTCTACCAAATGGGAGACTTACCTTACCAAAAAGTTCAATTCTTCCATTCCAATCCCAAAACAGGACAGCCATAATAATGGTAACACCAAAGTTGCAGGTTCCATTGACAAAGGGCGAGCGAAATTGGCACCTAAGAGAAACAACGTCGTCAAGGAGCCTAGTCGGGGTGCAGAGAAGAAGAACAATGGAAGAACATCAAAATCAGTTCAAGATCACAATCATATCCAAGTGAGAAGCCCTGGAGCTGTAAGTCCAAGATTACAAGACAAAAAACAGCAAGGAAAAGACAAGCAACCTAACTTCCCACCGTCTGACTCGAGCAGGCTCAGAAAGCATCAAAACAAACAGCAGCCCAAACCAGGTCCACCACACAGGAGACATAAACCGAAACCTAACAATCTGCAGTACGATGATGACCAAACGAGTGAGACGAGCAGTGACACACGAAACCTGAGTGAGAAAGGCAACAACACGGCTTCAGTGCAATCAGAACGAAACGATTGCTTGGTCTCAGTGGGCAATGACACAACCATGGCTGAATTTGCAATGGCCCCAATTGAACAACCAAGCCCTGTCTCCGTGCTCGATGCTGCTTTCTACATAGAGGATTCACCATCTCCTGTCAAAAAGATATCATCAGCTTTTAGAGGTACCAACTACCAATTCAATACTTCCTTACAAAACACCAAAATTCACCATCTCTACATAGAAAATTCACCATCTCTTGTGCTATTTGTAACAGATTATGAGCCTGCAGATGCTAATGAAACAGAATGGCATTTAGACTGCACCAGAATTCTCGGCTCCGAATACAATCTGGTTCATAAGCTCAGCACACTGAACACTGATCCTGATCCTGATCATGAACATTCCATTAACCAAATTGCATCATTGTGCCCGAGTGACAACTTAGACCATCACTACATCAACAAGGTTGTACTAGCATCAGGCATCCTCAAAGATTTAGGTTGTGTCTCAACAACTGAGCTCCACCCATCAGGCAATCTAATCAACCCAGAGTTATTCCATGTTCTGGAGCAAACTGAAAGACCCACAGACAAGAATCCTCTGCAGTTTGATCAGAAAATCCACAGAAAACTTATATTTGACACAGTGAATGAAATTCTTGCCCACAAGCTACATCTGAAAGGGTCTAAGAGGAGATGTTTGAGTGGAGAGCAGCTTTTGAAGGAATTATACGCCGAGATAGACTATCTCCAGCCTAAACCAAACAGCAGGCTGGGAATTGAGGATGATGAAGTGGTTAGCATCATAACTGCAGATATGAAACATGATTGGGGAGGAGATGATAGTGAGATTCCAGCATTAGCACTGAGCATTGAGCGCCTAATCTTCAAGGACTTGATTACTGAGGTGATTAGAGGTGATGGTGAAGAGAGATCAAGGGGGCATTGTAGGCAACTATTCACACACTAGTGGCTTCAATCTTCTGGGGTTTATCTAAGTCATTTCATACTTTCTAATGCATGTATGGAATTATATAAAGATAGAGACGCATTTTTAGTTATACATGTACCATTTCCATATGTTGTAATCACATATTTGGCTCCCAAGCAAAAGAAATTCAATCAAAATATAGTTCTTTTTAGCATTCCAAGTAGCAGATATGTGCATTCTTAACAATTAAAGAGGTTCAAGTATGCATGTTTTCAATCTGACCCAGTATAGGATGCCAGTAGCAATCATTATGGATGTTGATTTTAATCTGAAACCGATGGATTGACCCGATAAATACAAAAAAAAAAGATAATAAAAAAAAATTAGTACAATAAGTCCAAAATCGATAAGCTTGATTGCCCGAATGGGCTAACTTGATAGCCTTCACACTTAAGGCTATTATTTTTGTTCAATGTAATGTTGAACAAAATAAATAGGAAATTTATATGTAGGTATCTTTAGTAATTTTTATTAAATTCGTAAATAAAATTGTAATAAATTTATTACAAAATAAAATACTTTTATGAAAATAAATAACAAAAAATTTAAAAATTATTATATTATAATGTAAATATATTAATTATTTTTAGTTAGAAGTTGGAAATAGAGGTTTAAATTGTTTGAGTGATGTATACGTTTATATTTATTAGTGTAAATACATTAGTTTATTAAAATTGAAAGTTTAGAATGTTAATTTGAAAATCTCAAAATGAATGAGACTTTAATTTAATGAGCTTGCCCAATACATCTTACTACCCGAGATTTTAGGATTAGGCTAAGAATTTTAAACTCGTCTAAAAAAATCAATTAGCCTTAACCAAATGAGCTGGCATGATTGACATACTTAGCAATCGTAAGTTCGAAAATCACAAGTCAAGTGGGTGTAAGCTCGACATCACGCCAATGATTTACATATGTAAAAATCTCATTACAGGTCAATAGCTTCCATAGCATAGTGGTAGTGCGTTCGCTTCGTAAGCGAAAGGTCGCGAGTTCGATCCTCGCTGGGAGCTTGCTTTGTGTTTTAACTTTCTATATTTCTAGCGCATGTACTGAATTATAAAGATAGAGACGCATTTTTAGATCTTATACATGTACCATTTCCATATGTTGTAATCAAATATTTGGCTCCCAAGCAAAAGAAATTCAATCAAAAATATAGTTATTTTAGCATTCCAAGTAGCAGATATGTCCATTCTTAACAATTACAGAGGTTCAAATGTGCATATTTTCAATCTGACCCAGTATAGAATGTCAGTAACAATCATTATGGATGTCGATTTTAGTCTAAAATCGATGGATTAGCACAATAAATTCAAAAGATTTTAGGATTAGGGTAAAATATTAGCCTAATAAGTCCAAAAACGATAAGCTTTATTGTCCGATTGTTCGAATAGGCTAGCTTGATAGTCTTCACACTTTAAGACTATTATTTGTGTTCACAAGTAACGTTGAACAAAATATATAGACAATTTGTAATTTTTATTAAATTTGTAAATAAAATTTTAATAAATTTATTACAAATAAAATATTTTTATGAAAATAAATAACGAAAAATTTAAAAAATTATTATATTATAGTGTAAATATATTAATTATTTTTAGTTAAAAGTTGGAAATAGAGGTTTAAATTGATTGAATATAATGATGTATGAGTTTATATTATTAGTGTAAATGCACTAGGTTATTAAAATTGAAAATTTAGAATGTTAATTTGAAAATGTCAGAATGAAGAGACTTTAATTTGAGCTTGTCTAATGGATTAGACTAAGAATTTTAAACTCGTCTAAAAAAATGATTAGCGTGGACCAGATTAGCTGGCATGATTGACATACTTAGCAATCGTAAGTTCGAAAATCACAAGTTCAAGTGGGTATAACCTTGACATCACGTCACATTTTATGTAAACATCCTACTACATTTCAATTGCTTCCATAGCATAGTGGCAGTGCGTTTGCTTCGTAAGCGAAAGGTCGCGAGTTTGATCCTCGCTGGGAGCTCATTTGTAACTTTTACCTTTTTTATTTTATTTTTATTTTTATTTTTACAAACACCACTTTAAGCAACCATAATAAGATCAATTCTTACCATAATAAGATCAATTCTTGGAGGGGAGCTACCTAATTAAACATGAAATTACAAGTGAATTGTCATTTTAAAAATGCATAATAACTTTTCTTGTTCTTACTTTTGCCAATACTATACAGAGAACTAACCCGACAAGTCTGCAATTATATTACTTGCATATCTTTTCAGTTATGAATTAAGCTATTAGTTTCCATAACTAGGTGCATGTGTGGTAACTAAAGTTAAAACTGAATTTGTTTTCCAACAGATTCAAAAATACAATTATAAATAGAAGGAATGCATGAAGAAGAGACGGAGAAGACGATATGTTACAAGATATCAAGCATTAAGAAGCTCACATACACCATTCAACGACTCCAACGAGATAGAAGAGACTTTAATTGACCCTCAAAGATTCATCTAGTTTTTTAAGTCTTTCAGTTGGAGTTTAATTCTAAGTTGTGTGTTGAAGTTGTTAATCTCAACCAATGGAAGATAGATGAAGAGTAGCGTGAGTTGTCATGTGAAAATCTAATCAAACCAATGCTGGTTTTGTAATCAAAACACCCAATTTGTTGTATTCACAGTAATTGTAGAGTGTGACGAAATTATAGTAAATTTTCTCTTGGACGGTAGGAGAAAAGTAGAGTAAGAATTACATCACATTCAATTCGAACCACAATAAATTGCTTGTGTTGTTTACTTTTCCAAGATTTTAATTTCTGACATATCAATTCTCTCCCTTAAAAGATTTTGTTGAAAAACTATTTTCTACTGCACAACTTTTTGTTCAAAAATCCTCTTGACTATATAGTTTACTGGTCAAGATTACCTAGAAAGTATTGTAAACTTAGCTTACTTAATCTCAAGTAACTTTGATTAGAAATCCTAATTTTCTTAATAATCTTTAAAAAGTCTCTTCACCCCTAGATGTTTTTCTTATTCCTAGGGTGTGCAAACTTCTATAAATTTTCGGTTAACCAACCGAACTGACAAAGTTTAATTAAATGTTTTTTAATCGAACTTTGATTAACGGTTAATTTGGTTCAAAAGTTCGGTTAACTGAATGGTTAACCAAAATTATATATATATATATATATATATATATATATATATATATATATATATATATATATATATATATATATATATATATATATATATATAGTAGAGTTCAAGTGTGGCTGCACCACTATGTATACAAATATACACCACTCAATGTTAGAAAATGCACCACACAAATATGCATCATTAGGTACACATCACCAAAAAATACACCACTAGGTATGCAAATATACACCACACAGTGTTAGCAAATGCACCATTAGGGGCAGTGAAGTTATGGTGCATTATTTTGGGTGTGGTGTGTTTTTTGGTATTTGTGTGTATTTTCATGTGGTGCGTTTTCTAACATTGAGTGGTGCATTTTATAACATTGAGTGGTGTGAACAGCACCAACCTCACGGGAAGGCGCGGCCACATTTGAGCAGATATATATATATATATATATATATATATATATATTTATTTATTTATTTATATTTATATTTATATTTATATTTATATTTTCTTATGGATTTATTATTTATGTATTATTATATCTAGTATTTTAATTGCATTTATTATTATAGGTATTATTTTGATGATTTAAAACTTTAGCTTTAAAAAGTTTGGTTAATCGGTTAATCATCCGATTGATAAAAAAGAACTTTGGTTCGGTTAATTCGGTAATACAAAGTTCAGTTCGGTTAACGATTAAAACTTTAAAAACTTCGATTAAAACGATTCCATTAACCATTTGCACACTCCTGCTAATTCCACCCGCAGGAACATCAAATGATTTTACATTTTAAAAAGATTCAATTCTTTGTTAATTTTGAACTTTTAAATTACATTCAAAGTCTTGTAATTGTAGGTGTGTGCATACATATAAATAAATAAAAGAGAAGGATAAAAAGGGGCTGCTCCTCACGTAAGAATTATAGACTAAATTTAATCCTCAATCTGTGTTGATCAAAGGACTATAAAATAAAAAAAATATAATGACAATTTGACAAATATTTCAAACTTAAAGTGCATCGTGTAACAACTAACAATGCAATCACTGATATGTAACCATGCAATACACCATTATGTATCAACGATTGCACTTGTAGTGTTCGTTGCACGATGCATTAGTAAAATCCAGTTTTGAGTGTACATTTCCATATTAATGATTTCACCTATAAATTTTACAATATGCATGTTTGCATTTCTCACGGGAAGTATGGTTCGTATAAAAAATATGCTCATATATTTGGATCAAATAGAAACCTAGTTCTTAAGAGAAAACTAAGAATTGAACCAATGAGAGTCATCAATTTAGGAAGATCTATAAGTTTTAAAGTAAGGAGAGACGGAAAAAACGCATTGACATATATTAAATAACTCAAATTTTAAGTGCACTTAGTTACACTATGGAGTGTGCCTATAGTAAAATAATAGAGTACATTGCATTATATGTGAAGATGCAGTGTGAAAAAGGTTCATCTTTTAGAGTTTATGATTTATTATTATTATTATTATTATTATTATTATTATTATTATTATTATTTGTTTGGTTTAATGTTTAGTTTTTTTTTTTTTTTTTAAATATCTTAGAAGTTTACTTTAGAGTTTAGTATTACCTTTAAAGTGCACTTAGCAATATTATAAAGATATCCAACAATACTATAAAGTGCATTTAATGTGAAAGTGCAATACCCTTAGGGTTCACATTTTAGAATTTATGATTTAATTTCTTTTAGTTTGGTTTATGAGTCCAATTTTTACTATTTACGAGTTTAGTATTTATGATTTTTGTGTTTAAAATTAATTATTTTTTACCATCAATATATTACATTATTATGTCTAAAATAAATAATTAGAAGCATGCTCACATTAAAATTTGCACACTTAACCTGTTACACAACAAAGATTATCCATTACCATTAAACTACTTACTCATATTGTTATTTTATTGTAAATTATGATTAAAATACCATTATAAAATGAGATTCGTATAAGATTTAATAAAAATTAATAATGAAGATTAAATTTTAATATTTCAATTTATTCAAAATTTTAATTTTTTAACAATTAAAATTTTTAAATTTTATATTAAAATCCATGTGATTTAATTTATTCAGGAGTTAATTCTTTTCTTTTTTTTTATCCTAAACTTACTATGCATACTCCGTAAGTTATAAGTTCACAACTTTATAAACCATATTTTTAAAAACTATATAAATAATTTGATTTGATATTATTTAACAATTAAAAAACTTTATATTGCATAAGTTCTTAGCTTTTAGCAACCCTACTAGCCTAGAAGAAGTATATTTTGGTTAAAGGGCAAACTACGTGGCATGTGGTCCCTATCTAGGCCTCGTATTCCTTCCTTTCTTACGTACGCATGCAGGTTAGATAAAAAAAAAAAAAGAAAAAAAAAAAAAGAAAGACTTCTATCTTCCAAAATCCAAACCCTAATTTATGATGTTTCTCTCTCTTTTCTTCAACTATTATTATTATTATTATTATTATTATTAATGTTGTTAATTGAATAATTGAGGACCACATAGAGGACAGCTAAACTATGTTTTCATTTGGTGACACTTTATAGGCTGCTGCTGCTGCTTCTGTTTCCTCACCTCATTTCAGCATGCATTATTATTTTTTCTTTGGATGTGCAGAAAATTATTACTGCAAATCTCTCAACTGTCTCATTCACCCAATTTAAAGCACAGCCTCCTCGTACAACTCAGTTACTCCTTTTGATCTGCATCACTCAGATCAATCCGGCCTGCATTATCACTCAGATCACTTCTCCAACTCGATCACTTTCTATCTAATGCCCTGCATTATATTGCATTTCTAGCTTTAATCTGCAGCATACTTAAAACTTATAATTTATCTCCATCTGCAGATTCCATGTTAAATATGTAACATTTTCCTATTAACTATTAATTATTGTTATAACATTAGGAATAGTTATGATAATATTAAGTGTTTGTTATATGATGCAACACTAATAGCTAAACTTCATTTATGAGTAGAAGTCTAGTTAGGGTTTAGGAGACCTATTACCACATTGATGACATGTGGTTATTTAAGGTTCTCAGTTTTCTCACTACCTATATTCATTCCTATACACCAACACCATCTAGAGAGAGTTAAGCAGAAGTGAGAGACAAAACCAGAGATACTCACGCGAACTCTACAGGCTGTCCTGGAGGTTGTCACATGTTTACAACCGGATAATACTATCAGCTGGTCAAACTAGCTAGCCCAATCATCTATCAAGTATTAGCTAATCACCATTTGCCACACTCCCTGGTCTTTCAATTATTTGCAATGTGGATGGATATAGTCTTTAGTTATTACTTATTATTAAAGTGTGGTCGGATTTGATACCTAAGAGATCAAGACCAAATTAGCCACTTTATAAATTTAGTCCTTGACAGATCAAATTTGTCACTCTAATAATAACTTAAATATTAAATCTACACTTTAAATAATTGAATCGCTAAAAATTTACACTTTGACCATAACCAAAGAACTGAATTGAAAGAAGTAAAAATGTCTTTTCTCTTAAATCTAATTTGAGTTAATGAAAAGAATGTACGTGACCAAATTGGCTCTAAGTTAAACATATGAACATATACGGAAAATGCATAGTGCACTTAAAAAGTTCACTGATTTTTCTCATTTACTCTATTATTTATGATATAATTTGTCAATTTACTAATACTGATGAATATAATAAAGGATAATGAAGTAATGTCTGTCATTGCAAATTTGTATAAAATTTTTAAAATACATTTAGCATTTTCATATCAGCACATTATTACATGTAAATAAAATTAAATAAACTGATAAAGACTGAAATTCATTAGCTTTGATTGAAGAACTAAAGACTAGTTGGTGACACCTAATCATCTGAAAGCTAACTAGGGTGTGTGGAGTTCAAACCAGAAAAGAAAACCGTAAAACACAGAAAAGATATTGGCAATATTAGTGCTGACAGATTTATAGGCACAATTAAGAAATCATGGGTCAAAATTTAAAGCTTATAAACGTGCACAATATAATGGTGCATTAATACCAGAATGCACTATTTTCACACCCAAAACAAATTATCATAACATAATATAAAAATTACTAAAGATAAAAGCTTTTCACCCTTTTCTTTAATTTTACACTAAAAAAGCTAAGCAATCTATATATATAATAATGTTTTCATCTTACCAGGCCAGCATCTATCATATCGAACCGTGGATCGGAGTTGCATATATCTTACATTTGTACTGCTTTGCTTCGACACTAGAATTATTTGAATGCCATGAGCTTTGTAGAATTGTCAAACAAGGTAACCTGAAGCAGCTTGATCACGAATTGAAGCAAACTGGAAATGAAAGATACAATGCAATATAAGGCCATGATGTTGACTTGTTGGGTAGATCAGAGGCCGATGAAGGGTTAAGTCTGGCCAGTATCAAGTGGCTGGCTAGTATTATACTAGGAGATTGTTAAGGTCCAGCATCAGGCCTGTTTCTCGAAAATGTGATGATATAAGAAAATAAACGCTTTATCCTAACAACATGAACATCACATCAGAATTGCTTGCTTTTGCTTCCAAGTTCCAACCCATATCTCAGTTCAAAATCTCAGAAAGGAAGAAATTAAAGAACAAGTATTTGAGTTCATGAGGTGGAGTGAAACTCATTATTATTCTCTTTACTTGCAGGCTCGGCCCCAGTGTGGTTATGGGGAGCTAGAAAACGCAACGGCCTGAGAGAATGGGTTGTGAAGTCGTGAATGGGAGGCGGCGGTCGAAGCATCTGGAAGTTAATTTGCCTATCGCCGCCGCCAATGCTTTGTGGGTGGAAAAACGAATGCGCCAATCCAGACGGCAAAACATTATTATTGAAGTTGTGAAAATCTTCCGAAACACCTCCCTGATGATGATGAGATAACGACAAGCTCGAGCTGGGATCCCATCTCAGGAAAGAATTAAACTGCGCCGCATTACCCATCATCAAATTCGGCAGCGAAGAAGAAGAAGAAGAAGAGTTATGCGATCTGGGCAACAAATTATTATGATCAATCTCATGATGACTTTGTTGATCTTGTCTATCATCATCATCACCGCCTTCTGCTATCTCCTTAGACGACTTCTGGTCTCTTGGCTCGAGGGGAAGCCCTTCTTTGGTGGAACAAAGCCATTGTTGAAGATTGGGATTGAAAATTCCAGTGGGAGGCAACTGAAGAGGAGGCAATTCATCAATTTCATTTTTAGCGGCGTTAAGCAACCAATCAACAACTTTACTGGGTTGATTTAGCCCTAGCCGGTCTTGGAGGTCGTATAATTGTATAGCAGTGGGCACCGAAAGCCTCACTCGCCGGTCTCTTAATCCTCGCACGGTGCACACTTTGCTGTGCCGATCTTTCCCCCCGAACGCCCGCGACACGCGAACAATCCTCGGATCCTTCAACCTCGTCCACGACGATGATGTCGGAGTTGGAGTAGCAGCAGGAACAACCTTAAGATTCACATTATTTCTATGGTCGCTTGTTGTAGTGTTCGTCCCCTCCGGTTTTGTTGTCGTCGCAGAAAAATCTACTTCTGTTGTAATCATCTTATATATATGTCTCGATCGATCTCATGCTTTCTTCCACATCATATTCTGTATGTATAGTGCAAATTCAATCAACAAATACAAATTCATTGTTAGCTAGCTATCTAGCTAGCTAGCCATTTAATTATTGCCCAAAGTACTAAATTAAATTAAAAACTCAAATTCAAGGGTAGAAGTAAAATTACAAGTTATAGGGATTCACATGAGGTTGCTTAAGCAAAGCAAGAAAATAGATGCTTATGCAAGGACACCTAATAAATTATAACGATACAGAAAAGATTAGTATAGACATTGAAAGTTTAATAACCGATCTGATCTAGTACAGAGAAGATTAGTATAGACGACCCTGGAAACACAGAAGAAGGACTTAAGTAGCTAGGATATGAAACACACTTTAGTTTGAGAAAATCTATCAAGTCAACAAAAATAGGGTTGGGATCTGGAGACTCACATGATCTGATCTGATCGAGTAGCAGAAAAGTTAGGGGGGGTTTGGTCTCTAATTACTTAGCCCAAGCTAAGCTAGATGAGATGAGAGAGATGATAGATAGGGCTAGCTTCCACTTCAATTCACACAATCAATAATGAGGGAGGGCATATAAGGTGATGGAGATCAGAGCTGAGGAGAATGAAGGTTAGTTGAGGATGAAAAAGATACTGGGAAGAAGGGCAAGGAAAGAAATAAAGCAATGGAGGACAGGCCGCCACGTGGAACCAGGCATCTGAGAGAAAGATAAATGTAATGTGGGAGTCAATATTTCTTGTGACGCTTGAGAATTGAAGCTAAGCTATCATATATGCAGGTAGACTAGATAAATACTTAACATTTGATCAATGTTTGCTTATAATAAGCTAGCGCAGTTATGTTCATACAAATAAAGCACGCAGGGTTTTTTCCCCCTTTTGGGAATTCAAAATATAATATATATAATGGTTTGACTGTTAGGGTGGGAGGATTGAAGAGGGTGATTAAGAAGGTGATTAAGGGTGATTATTCCACGATGGGGGACCATTGTTCACGCTAAGAAAAGTTGGCGTAAATGCTTTATCGACAACTACAAAAGCCATTGTTGTTGAGTTGAATTATTCATTTGAATTCACATGGGGTTGACAGATGCATGCCTTGCCATTTAGGGATTTATGCTACTTTCTTTGCATTACAACTAAAGTTCTTTCCTTAACAGAACTTGCTAGCTACTAGCTACTACCAAAATTTTCAATTTCAATCACTCATTCATGCAGTGCATTGATCCCCAGGCCAGCAGAGATTATATTGGATGGGGAATATAATTATGATTGGACGATTAATTAACAACCACATTATCATCCCACCAATCACCTCTAGCCTACATGACCAAAGGGCGAGCTAGGCTACTTTGAGCTTTGGATTATTTGAATCCCTTCCAAATTAAAATAAAATTAACCGTAGTAGCTAGCTACTTAGTCTTCTATTGATTTAAATTAGTCCAAATCAAAGATCCAAAATGAAGACAATTAAAAAAAAATGTGGTGGCATTATGGTAAATTTATGTAAGTTAGTTCAGATGTTATTTATCTTCAAGTGCATATTTTCCATTTTTCGAGGGCATATATTTTGTCTCAGTACATAGTTTCTCCTTTGGATTGCACATTTTACTGCCTTTAAGTGCACCATTTTGGCCTTAAGTAGTGCACATTTCTTTGCATTCAAATGCATTTTTCTGTGCATTAAAGTGCATATTTATGGGCCGATGTTTATTATATATTTCAAAAATTCTTCTTGTACTCCCAAAATCATACTCCAAACTTTTACTCTCACTTGTGTTCAAATTTGATTGGAGGAAGAAAAAAAGAATGAATAAACATCATGACCCCTACTAAATTAAGCAATCAAGGCATGTCATATCATATGGAGTAGAAAATGGGAGTAGGATTTGGGAGTTCTATATATTTTGCCTTATTTTCAATAACGTATAAGTAAATTTCTAATGAAATTTGTGAGATTTAAAAATGATTTGTAAGGGTAATTGCTTCAATAACACTTAAGTTGACTAACTTTTCTTTTGGGTATCATAAATTGCCTCGATTGCACATCTTTTTACTTTCGAGTGCAGAATTTTGGCTTTCAAGTATACATTTTTGTGCCTTCAAGTGCAAAATTATGGGCCAGTATTTGTTATATCTTTTACATTCTTTTCAACAACGTACAACTAACCAAATTTCTAATGGAAATTTGTGAGATTTACAAATGATTTGTAAGAGTAATTGGTTCAATAACACTTAATTGAATAACTTCCCTTTTTAGTACTATATATTACTTCGGTTGTACATCTTTGTGTCTTCGAGTGCAGAATTTTAGCCTTCAAGTGCACATTTTTGTGTCTTCAAGTGCTTGTTAGTAGATTAGATGAAATTAATGAATGAGATTGTTGCGCATTTTTCACTTGGCAACTTCTTCGCATCTGATCCTGAACATATATATATATATATATATATATATATATATATATATATATATATATATATATATATATATATATATATATATATATATATATATATATATATATATATATATATATATATGATCATGTAAAATAATTGCCTTAGGTGAGAAATATGATGTAATTATATCCGTAGATTGAGTCTAGATCAAGGGTCCAAATTGGAGATTTTTTTTAAAAAAACACGGTGGCATTATTGTAATTTTGTGTAAGTTAATTTTTTTTGCCTTCCAGTGCACATTGTCCTCTTCTTCTAGAGCACATTGTTATGCCTTTCAGAGCACAATGTTGTGCCTCCATAGTGAATATTGTTTGCCTTAGAGTGTATATTGTTGAACCTTCCTAATTACATTGTTTAGCCTTAGCTTCTAGAGCACATTTTTGTGCTTTACAGTGCACATTGTTGTTTCTTCCAGTTTTTAGATCATAGGTGTTATGTGTGTGTGTGTGTGTGTGTGTGTGTGTATTAAAGAGCATTTGATCATGAATAAATCACTAATTACTAATTTTAGTTGAATATTGTGAGCTTCTATGATTTGTGTTGAAGATCATTCATTAAATTTAGTCTTTTCAATAGTTGTTTCATATTTTTCTACTTACAGTGCACATTTAAATCATAGATGGCGAACCTTTTTTAAAACATCAATTAATCTTGATCACTAATTACTAATTTGAGTTGAATATTGTTTACTTGTTAATTATTTATGTTTGTTTATAATTTGTGTTGAAGATCATATATTAAATTTAATTTTTCAATAATTGTTTCACATCTTTGTGCCTCCCGTGCGCATTTTTTGCCTTCCAGTACACATTGTGCTTTCTTCTAAAGCACATTATTGAAGTTTGTAGATGTCCAATTTTTTTTTTTATATCTAAGACTGAGATTCATTCTCATTTTTCACCTGCGGCTTTAATTCTTCTCACCCAAACCTCTATATATATATATATATTTGCCATGGATAAAGAGGAACAAAATTATGTATATTTAGGCTATAATTAATCGGTAATAAGTTTTAAAAAAAAAATACTAGAGGTTTTAACCTATCTAGAGGTGCATAAAAAACATGTAGCCTAAGATGAAGAAATACGTGATTTTTAGTCATTCAATCATCACATGGATGATGGGAGTGGGTTCGAGCCTCAATCAGGAGTACTCAATGAATACTACTATAGCTAGTAGATAGCTAAAATTTTAATTTGATGAACAACATAACAATTACAAATAGCCAATGACAATTAAGATCTCATATAGCTTGGATTGGTTTAACATAAATAATTTCAATTCCATAACTAATTGTATCATTCATGATTTCTAAAATAAAATCCAATACAAATATTGAGACAATTCAATTTAACTATAAAACTAAATTAAAAATAACAAGCTAGGTAATAAGACATTAATCTAGGATGTGTGTGAACTATTTATTGTGCATCTTGTAATGCATGATTGTACGCATTTATATAATTTTACTAATGTCTAATTGTGCAGTTGCATATATATATATATAAGTTGACAGCTAGAGATAGGGTAGGTAAATTCCAATCTAGACTTACTGTCTATAAAAAGGTGAAACTTATAACTTGTTATTAAATTATATTTGAAATCCACTAACATTCTTGATATGACTTAGCTTATGTGCACAATATACTAGTAGCTTGTAACAAGTACAAAGCATTGCAGGCAAGAAAGAAAACAAATTGAAATTAGATAAAACTAATGATGAGGGTATGGTGTTTACTCCAAGAGTAGTGTAATGTTGATACAAACGATAGGTACATGAAAGAGACATATATATAAAATGAAAGCTGAGAAGAGTACATAATAGGTGAGGGACCAAACTCAAAACACCCACTAGCCTAGGGAGAGGACCACTTGTCCACTTCCACTTTCCTGCAGAGGCCAGAAGGATTTTCACAAATCCACATGAATATGAATACTAACATACGGGTCTTAATTCGTGTGTATGTGTATACGGAGTATAAGTCTACTCATATATATATATATATATATATATATATATATATATATATATATATATATATATATATATATATAGTGTGTGTGTGTGAGGGAGACCGTAGTATCACGGGTCTTAATTCGTGAGGCTGGTCGGATCTTCAATTAATGAGGTCAATTGACTTATGTTAGGGAGAGGACCTTAGGTAGCGCACTAGCTTGAGGATAGTAAGACCTCGAGAGAAGTAAGAGTTATGTTAGGTTACATGTAATAGAAGTATAAGACACAACAGGAGTTGAGAAGTACTAATGTAGGGGAATCACATTGGAACGTGGCGTTAATTGCTACGCAAATATAAGGAAATAAAATTGTTCATTTGCTACTAGCTATAACTCTAGGTCTAGTGGTAAGCGCTTAATCCTGACAAATGTCGCAAGTATTTTTAAGTTTAATTTAAAAAAAAATTAAAAAAAAAAAAAAAAAAACTCAAAGAAACCCACAAGTACTTAAATATTTTTCCCTCTGCACAATACTTTTCATGCTGCAGAAAAGTCATGATCAAACTCTAAATACTCCATAAGCTATTTGATTCTTTAGAATCTAGATCTTTCAATGCTTTTTAAAGATATATACTATATCCAAACCAATCAAGTAGCATTCATAAAGATTTGATCCTTTAAAAATCTATCGAAAAAGTATTTGAGTTACATGTTGAACGTGAATACAAAGCTACCATAATTGCAAAAATATCAAACTCTTTAAGCATCTTCTTCATATAAGCCAGAGTAGAAGTCAATTTAGTCATTCTATACTTTTAGAACTTCTCTTCATCATGTCATCTAATAATCTATAGTACATTTAGTTCCCAAGCCATTAATTAATTAGTTTTACAAGCTTTTCAAAATACGAAAAATCATCATTAGAACTAAAGGGAATTTTGATTTGGTTTGGAAAGGTCGATTGCAGTTCTTATATCGTGGACCGCGGTCCACAATGCATTGTGGACCGCGGATTCCCAAAACGACGTCGTTTTGATTAATGAAACATACGGATGAATTCGCGCCACTCACTTTCTTTTCATATATACTGCAGTTTCTTTTCATATATACTGCAGTTTCTTTTCTATATATACCACTCACTTTCTTTTCAAATATACTGCAGTTTCTTTTCAAATATACTGCAGTTTCTTTTCATATATACTGCAGTTTCTTTTCATATATATTGCAGTTTCTTTTCATATATACTGCACTTTCTTTTCAACATAACTGCAGTTTCCTTTCAACACAACTGCAGTTACTTTTGGATATAACTATAGTTTCATTCGATAATATACAACTGTAGTTTTATATGAAAAGAAACTGCAGTATATATGAAAAGAAACTGCAGTATATATGAAAAGAAACTGAGTGTCGCGAATTCATCCGTCTATTTCATTAATCAAAACGACGTCGTTTTGGGACCGCGGTCCACAATGCATTGTGGACCACGGTCCACGATATAATTTGCGGGTCGATTGCCTAGCTTTGAGCTCAAAGGCTTCAAGAAGTTTAAGTTAGCTAGTTCACACTTTAATTAAAGAACGGATTGATTTGGCATCTTTCAACCATTACAATAAAGACTCCACACACTTTAGAATGATCAAATTGCAATTGTGACTTAAGAAACTAGTTTGATAATTTATTGAAATTCTAGTGCCCCGTTTGCAAGCCCTGTGCGCGTAAGTTGGCTCATTAGCGCAACCTTGCCTTTTGGGATCGAATAATGAACCAAATGAACTATAATAGGTTGCTTAGGCCTTGCCTAATTGGAGATGGATTCATCAGATAACCATGTTTCAAATATGGAGTAGAGTTCTATTAGCATTTGAATTTCAAACAAGAGTTTTGTTCTTAGTCTTATGCATTGTTTGTTAATTGTGAGGCTTGTTTAGCTTTTGTTCTAGCCAGTGGCGGAGCCACAATGGGGGCAGTGGAGGCAGCTGCCCCCACTCCCCCAACAATTTTGATAAATGAATATGAGTTATGTGTCTTCACGTTGAGTCACATACGAAACCTTACAACATATCAAGGCAACCTTGTCAAAAAAAAATCACAACACAATACGCATACACATGTTATATATTTACTTATTTTTCAAATCGGATTTAGGTACATGTTAATAGGTACAAAATTTCACAACACAAGACACAAAAATTCATAACATAAGACAGAATTACTAATTTGTTTCAGACACATAATTTATACTCTTGAGTTACAGAATATCATAACACGAAGACACAAAAACTAACAATATAAGACGCATACATATGCACCAGGGTCTACAGTGAAACCCGATCTATGGTATAAGGACGGCTTATTTGAACTGCCATTCTCCACTAAAATGCTAATAATTCTTCACTCCAATAACCTTCAATTTACGAGCCATTCAATTATTTAAAAACATATATGATATGCCCAAATCTGTCGAGTATTATAAGAGCTATAGTTCTTCAACATCGATACAAGAAATTTTACGTATTTTTGTAAAAAATAATAAAAAAAAATTCATGTTAAAAATAAAAAGTAGCAAAATACATACAACCGTGAGTTGAAAAGTAATGTTAAAATTCTAACATATTCTTGCATAAGCTCCATCCATTGCACATAAACTAGCTAATTAAGTGTAGTAATATAATATTGGGGTCTCCACCCTCTATCCTATGTAATAATTAATCTTTTATCTTCGAAATTGAATTAATATTATTATCCTTTAAAAAAATAAACAAAAAAAAAAGTATAATATTGGGGTCTCCATCAGCAAGTACACCGGCCACTACAATAATCCGATATTGGGGCACCAGAAGGCTAGGGGTCAACCTAGCACAATCAGACCAGACAGGAAACCACGATAAGGAAAGCAAATTAAAGAATCAACAACTTTTTTGGTGAATATCGAAATTAGTCTATTAATTTTTTTTAAAAATTTTTTTGATGAGTTTAAATTTTATCTAGTGCACATCTTTAAATAATAGCTACAATTTTCTTTTTCTAAAAAAAAAAAATAAGTTTTCTATTCCACCCCATCATGATATTTTATCTAAACAATTTTTCATTATTCTATTTTTTGTTTTCTGATGTGATAATTTAGTAATAATTGTAATAGGTGGTTTTTTTTTTCCTTTTTTTTTTAAATACCAATTACATATAGTATCTGTCCATATACTTATACTTTTCTCAACCTAAGCCCAACAAAGTCAACATTGCCCCCACGAGGCTCGAACCCATGACCTCTCACTTGGGAGAATCACTTCATGCCGCTTGACCACAAGGCCTTTGACTATTACAATGTAGTATCTGTTCATACATACTTTCTCAACTTACTGCCTATGACCTCTCGCTTGGGAAGGCCACAACTATGCCTTAAAATCAATTAGTGATAAGTAGGTGGAAATTAAATCATCTAACCACGTACATCCTTCCATAGTAAGTCACAGCGCCACATCTCGAACTGAACAGGGACTGAACTTTGTCAACCTAATCAACATCCAACAAGTATTATTTTCCAGAAGGATATTTACTTTTATAGTATTTTTCAACTCTTATTAAGCAGATATGGACATCTCGAGGAACTAAAGCAGCAAAAAAGATGCACGCGAGTCTAGCTAGGTTTATTAATGCAATATGTAGTTTTTTTTTTTTTTTTTTTTTTTTGAAAATAATGCAATATGTAGTTATGTACTCTTTTGTCCACACTTATTTGGAGATTAACTTTATTTTTAACAAGTCATGATCATGTGGGCCAAAGAAACGGAGGTAATTTTTGAAAATGATAAATAAAAAAAAATCTATCAATTTGTGTACTATTTTTTTTTATGACATTGAAAACTCTGAACCACTATTTGAAGGGTATGCTTAACCATATTAGGAAGACTAACATCTATTATATACTTTTTTAATCCATTGGGGTTTGATTTATGACCGCTCATTAAGAATAACAGTAAATGTGTGTCGTCACACTATAGTTGAGGAGTTTTCAAATTTTTGATTAATTAGAAAATGACACAAAATTTTGTTAACAACTTTTGATTAATTAGGAAATGACAAGAAAATATTTCTGAATGAATTTTCGCAAGTTTTAGAGATGATCTTTTCTTCTCTCTTTTTTTTTTTCAAAACAGGAAAATGCTATACCCGCATGAAATCTCCGTGCAACATAGTGAGCAACTAAAATACAATTCTTTTAAAAAATAAAAATAAAAATTGTGTTTTTACATTCATATTTTTTAATATATATTAGAATTTTCAAATTAGAAGTTTACAAAAACGGTTAACATGAAGTACTTAAATCGCAAGATGTTGATATATATCTAGGAATTAATTTTGCAAATGTCAACTATCAGAAACGAAATTAATTAATTATATAGAACTAAAAATGTATTATTTTTGAGATATAAAAACCTTAGCTAGAGCAAAGTGCTCCATGAAATGGTCCTCAAGATCAATGTAAGTTATGCTTAAGGATCATGGTCCATATTGTAATATATATCACAAATAAATCTTTATTTTTAATGTACTGAAAGTTATCTTTTGATAGTATACTTAAAAATGAATTTTCAATACACAAAAAGTAAATATTTAATCTACTAAAAATGAACTTTATGTTAATGGTTAATCTTGTAAGGTTGGCCATGGTGCATAGTATATTAATTGAAAAATCAGATATCAGACTGACACAACACTTAGCAGGTCAGATCAAATTGAATAGCATGCCCGTCATCCGTGTCAACATTTTCTTTATCAGTCCCGGAGCATCATCACTTTTTCTCTACAATTTTTTTTTAGGTGATCCACATGTTGGATAATATAAGCAACGTTAATGGAGGTTGACAACCTTTCTAGAAAAGAGATCAAGTGGAAAAAAGAGTATGTGCTGTGTTATATAACACTGCCTTAAAAACGTTATTATAATATTATTGCTCGGGCGCGGCCCGGTGATAGTAACTCAATTGCAAATAACATGCTACCAACAAAAAGGAAGATGACAAATAGTGAAGATGAAGACAATGACAATATAATGTTATTCAAAATAGAATTAAGAATATTTAGAAAAATTCAAATCAAATGTAATATTTATTTAGAATATCGTTTTTAGACTACAAAGTTGCAAACATTTATTTTAGTGACAATTATAATGAATTTCCTATATTATCTTGGATTCATATACTTTGAGTTACATATTTAAATAAAAAATTAGACATTCAATTACCTATGTATATCAAAGAAATTTTCCATCTCAACACTTTTTTACATTTACAATTTTGAATTTTGAATATTTTTCTTGTAGGTAGGAATTTTTTGGCATATAATTTATTAATTTATCAGTGATTTATTGAACTTCCAATTATTCGTTATGTTTTTTTTTTAATGTTTGTATATAAAAATGATATATTAGAGATTTTTTTTAAAAAAAATTATATGAAAGCTTAAACCAACCAAACATCTTAATTAATTTTTAAAGTAATTTAATTCTTATATTTATTGGGTAACACTAACCATATTAAATAATTTCTCTTGTAAAGTTCTTACTATTAAATACATTCCTTGACAATATTTTACAGGAATTTAATTGATGTAAAAGTACCAAACACACTCTTAACTATCGAATTAAATTGAATGTTGAAAGCCAACATCTAACAACTATTGGGAAAATTAGCTACTTTGGCATGTAAAATGACTATTTTACGACATAATTTTGCATGGGCTCCACTTTCCATTTGGGCTGAGTCAAAGTGGTTTCGAGTTCTACTATGTGAGATATTTAATTCAATATATAATACACTCAAAATATATAATGAGTGAATGTGAAATTAATTCTCAAATTATACCTATTTGAGTTTGGGAAAAATAGAGTAAGTGGGTTTGAGGCTCGAACCCACTCATTTTCATGTGGGAGTGTAAACCGCATGCCACTAGATCACAAGGTCTTTGGCATATATAATTTCCTTTTAGGAGAGTTTGAATTGTATAACTTAAAGACTCCCTCCCCGTAAAACTTTTGCTCTTCTTCCTAACATCTTGTGCTCATCATTCTTGTTCTTGTTTGCTATAACAAATTTTATTTTGTTAACAGTTACGAAATAATTTTGTTTCCCTCTAAAACGTATACTCTTCTTCCTAAAATTCTTTGTTCAGTTCATTCTTGTTCTTGTTTGTGATAAGTATATTAAATTAGTTTGAGTGCTTAACTAATTTATCATAAATATGTATTATCTTGCTGGGAAACCTAGGCTACAACGCTAGCTCTTAATAGCTAAAGAAGGTAACAAATAAGATTTTAAAGAAAGTGTATGTGTAATGTGTGTGACACACGATTCGGACTTCGATTTATCCAAACTTTTGTTTGTGCTTGTTATGTATACAATTCCCAACAACCACAATATTAAAAATTAAAACTTTCAACATCAAGTACTTTTTACTACGCCAAAAATTATAACTAGTAGATAAGGCGATGCAACTTTATATCTCCTTATATTTAGACCCGTGACATGCTCTATATCAATTGTCGGGATTAAACACTTATCACTCTATGTCTAGTAATAAAGACACAACTTTATTTTTAATTTTTATACTTGCATAACAATAACATCATGAATCAATGGTAAGATATGGATTCACCCTTTAAGCCCCTATTTTTCCTTTTCATGTTTTTTTTTTCTTCTTAAGTTAGGTAAGTGTAGCCTTCAAGAGTTGAGTGTGTGGAATGAAAAAGGGGTAAATATTTATGTGGCTTCAAAAAGAAATGCGGCCGCATGCGCAAATTAAAACATGCATGTACGAGTAGAAATTTGAATAAATCTCAAGTTCCTTTTAGCTTAATGGTAATTTTTGTGGCTATTAAATGGGAGATTATAAATTTAAACTCCAATGATATAGTACTAAAAAACTTGAGTGTATTTATTCTAAAAAAATCCAACTTCCATTTTTCTGCAAATGAAAAGGCCCAAGCCGTGGTATGCCAATTGTTATGCAATGGAGCATGATCTATCTTGCACTTGCTCCTTGACACTTTATATATACAACATTAATTAAATGAGGAGAGGACGACTTTTTGGCTGTTACTCATAAATAGTCATTTTAGTTCGGGAACCTCCGGCTCACTATTGTGTTGGCCGGTCTGTTCTCTATCTATTGAATCAATAAAGTATATTTGACCGTACTTTGATTTTTTTTGAGCGTATTTACCTTATCAGTATATACAATTGAGATCTTAGTTGTACTATATACTCTTGATCTTGCAAGCGCCTATTGATATTTGGCAGTGGTAGTTTTTTCCCTACATCTTTCATGTGCTGTGAGATGTGTGCCGTACATTCTAATGTGAAAGTATTGAACAAAATATTAATATTTATTATATTTGTAGAAGGTTAATGAGTTGTACATTTTGTTCAAGTTGCATAACTTGTTTACTTGATAGTAACAACAATAACTTTGCAGGTACTCTGAATACTGATGCTGCAATATGTCTAGTTCCATCAATAGTTTCTACATCTGCACATGTTTATTTTAAAATTCATATTTTTGGAATTAGTATAAATATGTGCAGTACTTGATTGTGTGTGTGTGTTTTTTTTTGTTGATTTGATACTAATCTTGGAGTACCCACTGCTGCCTTTTCATCACAATGGATGCAGTTAAATAATTTGCCGCTTTGTGCATAAACATTTGTAAATAGTGGTTACATCCTATATACCAATTATTTTTGTTGTCAGGATTGATTCTGATTTTGTCTTTAATCCAAGCAGGTTGATTGTAGAAAATGAAATAAATTGTTATATATTTAAAAGAAGCACAATACTATGTGTATGTCCGTAACTACTTTCTCAACCTACTGAAGCACAAAGAGTGGTTACATTCTATATACCAATTATTTTTGTTGTCAGATTGATTCTGATTTTGTCTTTAATCCAAGCAGGTTGATTGTATAAAATGAAATGAATTGTTATATATTTAAAAGAAGCACAATACTATGTGTCTGTCCGTGTTATATATTTAAAAGAAGCACAATACTATGTGTCTGTCCGTAACTACTTTCTCAACCTACTGAAACACAAAGAGTCAATAATCGCCTCCACTAAGGCGAGAACCCGCTCTCTTCTACATGGGAGTGTAAATCGGGTGCCACTAAACCACAATGTCTTTGGCGTATTCTAGGGATATAATAATCAAAGAAATGAGTTTTCAAAATTTGATTAATTTGCAAAATGAGTTTATGAACGAATTCCAATGAGTTAAGAACCGAAACATTTCCAAATTAGATAAATTAAAAAATTAGAGAAATTAGTTAAGACCTTGTGGTCAAGCATGTGGCCTTGTAATCAGTCAATAGTAAAAAAAATAAAAATAAAATAAAATAAAATAAAAAAAGAACTATCTTTTCAAAGTTTCCTTGTAACTAGCCTAACCCTATATATCTCCTCTCCCTTAACCCCTTTTGCACCAAGAGATGGCCTGGCAAATGGCAACCTCTGGTTTCTCTCCTTCTGCAATATATCTTTTCCCATGGGTAAAACAAGAGCTTCGAGGCTGCAGATCAGAAGAGAAGACGTACTGAAAACTGCAGAAACAAAAAAAAAGCTCTTTTAATTCTTAAATGTTACACTACACACTGTACTATCATTTGCATTATTAATTGGAGCAATTCAACTAACTGTTACACATGCATTTATTAGCTTTGATGACTTAATCAGCCTGCGTTTATACATACTTGCATTATATATATATTTTATTAATTTGTTGGTAGCTAGGGTTTTGTGGCCTTTGTTTTCACAGACTAACAGACGAAATAACTGCGACTCTGCGTCGTCGTCGTCGTCAACACAACTGACAACTGGATGATGATGACGACGATAACGATGAGACAAAGTTGTAGTTAGCCGATTCCTTTCCTTTCTCAATCATGGATACTCTGTCCAACGCCACTGTTCTGTTCTAGGTGAAAATCAAGTTCAGATTTCATTTTTACCTCATATGGTTTGTCTCATCTTGGGAGGGTAGGGTGATGAATTTAAATTTTAACCTTATTAAGAACAAGGGTTTTTCTTTCTTGAGAAAAGGGTTAAAACAGTATATGTTGAGACTTCAATAGATTAAAGACCTAGGTTGTTCATAATTGACTAGCTCAAATCAAGAAGGTCAATAAGTCGTTCTGCTGAGAGTTGAGCATCAACAACTTTGACCAATTTTATTGGGATTACCTAGTTCAATAGATATTTTGACTCTTATTCGTGTTGCTTACATGAGAGAGAGAGAATAGTATACTATTCAAACCTTTCTATTGTGGGATAAAAGTTACTTAAAGCCTTCCAACTCCATTTTTATCAATTCAAAATAAGTAGATCATTTTCTCATTCACCCACTATTCATTTTAATTAAGCGTATAATATATCAAATTAATCATCTCAAAGAACCTGAATCCACTCGACCTAACCGAAATCAGATGTGGACCGTACCAACTCAAATTATATATCAAAATGGCCCTTTAAATTCATTTTTATCTAATTTTTACAACTTTTTAAAAATGTTTTCTTAATCTTCAATTTACCATCCATCTTTTCCAAGTTGGTTAGTAAATTGTAATCATCATACACATTGTTCACAAAAGACCATTTGGTTATGATTGGAAACGAAGAGCATGACTATATATGTTTGGCTATGAATGGAATAATGTATAGGACGTGATGGCGATAGGCCATTGGAATCTTCTAGGCTGATGAACACAACTCGTTGTTTTTAATTTGGAGTTGAAGAAAATTTTAATTCTTGATTTGGTACAAACATACATGAAGTGGAAAATGGTTTTTAAGGCTGCCGTGTTTCCGAATTGAGGCCGGCGGGCCAAGAAATGCACATTTGGTGGTGTATGTAATGTGGGGGGGCAATACGTGACTGCCAAATAGTATAAAGCACATACAACACAACCAACCTACACTAAATAATAAGG
This sequence comes from Ipomoea trifida, assembly GCA_003576665.1. Taxonomy (NCBI): domain Eukaryota; kingdom Viridiplantae; phylum Streptophyta; class Magnoliopsida; order Solanales; family Convolvulaceae; genus Ipomoea; species Ipomoea trifida. The sequence goes on from CP025655.1 coordinate 3,722,344, forward strand.
TGTCCTCTCTCGATAATAAAACATGAAAGCAAATCAATGGGGGGAAAATTCAAATTCTCTAGTTTCAGCTGAATGTTGGTTTAATTTGCATCTTTTGCATTAGCTAGCTAAGTTCTCTTCTTCAGCCTTTCACGGTGAGGCAAAACAATGGGCTAGCCTTGGATTGAACTGGCCTGGGATGGGTTTCTCAAGATTCACAGTTTTTGCTGATGCAAACATAGTTTCTTATCTTATCAGAAAGGTAGAATTGAAACTGATTTCTTATTCAGGTGCAGTAAGTGAATAATTAATTTTGACAGAACCCAAAGTGAAAAATTAAGGCAAAAAGTTTATTGGTTATTGGCTACAAATTAAATTTCCATTCAAAAGCACATACCAAAGATATGAATTTCAAGAAACGTACACAGTATATCACTTTGTTAAGTTTGAACATACATTTATACCTATTCCATGTATGTATGTGCGACTGGATTAATTATAAACTCTTTCCCCTAGCTAGGAGAAAAATATGGATGATTCTAAATTTGTAGCCAGTCACCTCGTGGTCACCCTTAGACTGTGCTACTTTTGAAAAATGGGTCATTTAAAAAAAAAAAACATTTTTCTTTGCAATGTTTGGTTGCATTCCAGAAAATTGTTTAGTATGTTTGATTCATTCTTTGAAAAATGAGCAAAATTGTAAAATTAAACATTTTAATTGTTTTGTTTATACAATAAAAAATTTAAAAAAATATATATCACAATTCTAACAAAACATTCCTTCATAAAACTACGCATACATCATCCTACGAAACAAACAAAACTCACTGCACATAAATTATTCCTTCTTGAGAAATTAACAATATGCACTGCAAATAAAGGAAATTAACAATATTCATTCCATATATATCATGAGATTATGAGAAACTAACAATATGCACGGTAAATTAGAAAATTAACAATATTCATTTCACATATATCATTCTCAATGGAACTAATGCCCAACCAAAAAAAAAAAATCAAGTCACAAAACACTTTAACAATATCCCATCACAAATTGCTTCTAACTTCTATTCAAAACAAATATGTTTATCCTATTCTCACCTATAGACAATCCATAACAGCCATTTACATAGAGTAGATCAAATTTATTATTAAAAAAAAAACATTGGTTTCCTCTAAGTCGGAAACCAATTGAAGTCATTTTTCATTGACTTTAATCTTTCATGCTTTTCCAGACTCTAGAAACCCAAAAAATGATTTTCAAAATCATTTTTCAGGTTTCCAAACACATCCTTAAAGTGTTAGCTCTAGCAACCCATTGAGCCATTCTTTTACTATTTTCTTGTATGAACTTGCCAAGTAATTCCTCCAAATCAGGCTGTGAAAGCTCTACCACACCTCTTGGTTGATTGTTGGGTCCTTGGAAACCTTGATTATTTGTCCAAAATTGTTGTTGACCTTGAACAATATTGCCTTTATTGAGGATTTGAGGCCCTTGCATTGGACTATTGGAGCTTGGAATCCAAGTGGTGACCTTGGGATGGATTGCATTGGTTGGAATCATTGAGATGGTTGATTGAATTCAAGTTACTCCCTTCTTGGTAGGGTTTCACCCTTGCCCATAGCCCCCATAACATTGCCTACCTTGTTCCTGGGCCTTGAATAAGCAACCACATTAACGTGCTCATAACGGTTGCACTAAAGTTCTTTCTTTTAACGAGGTTTTCTCCTCGCCCTGTGACCCTAGCCGGCAAAGAACCACAAGAAAGTAAACCAACCTAGGTTACCCATAGCTGACTGGCTCAAACCCAAGGGTTCGAAGATCGAACCTCCAACCTCTCGGCTGTAGGTAGAGTACTCTTACCACCTAGGTTGTCCTTACGGACCAACGGTTGCACTAAAGTTAGGGCCATAAGTAGATGTGCACTTAGTCATTTCATGCAATCCTTCACATGTATTACAATACAAAGAAAAAAGTCATACTAAGCTAGATTGGAGATTGGACTCCCCAAGTTGAAGAAATATGTGGAAATAGATTCCTTGTGTGCGAAGTTAACAACATGGGCTGACTAGGAGGCAGCATGGTCGACTCGCAATTTACCTCCTCCAGCAACTCTTGAGCAGGGGTTCTAGTGGCTTCATATACATATATACCCATGCTAAATTCCTAATCTTTTGGGAATTTTAGATGTTGTACCTATACGAAGTATTGGTTACCACTTGTTCAATCAATTCTTTGCCATCCCTAGACCTTTGTCTTATCAATGCTCAATTCGTAGAAAATCAAGTAACATCTTCGCATCATCCACTAGGCCCCATAAGATCAGAAGAGGATACGAAAAATATCATAACTGAGGTGGTTAATGAATTGGTAGCGGAATTGCTTAAGCCATTTGCCTGCAGTATTTCTATTTCTGGTAGTGGCATGAAATTTTCCTTTAAGCATGTCAGAGATAACCTTTACACCCATATATGTAAGTTTTTTTACATTGAAAAGTACATGCTGCATACTGCCAATTATCTTGGCTTGTTTATTTCATTTCAACATTGGGTAGGGAAGATGATGACTGATTGATTTAAAAACATTGTCTAACAGATTATATATGCAGTAAATTTTTGTCAGTTAGATCAATGTTCTTGTATGTAATTGCAATATATTTCGTGGAAAAGGCTTTTATAGTTTTATGGAATCTGTTGTGTTGACTTACCCTAGCTATATTTCTAGATTCATAGTGATAAGTACTGTAAATAACCATTGGTGGGGATGCTCTAAGACTGTTGAGGTTGGTATTCAGTATTCTAACTGGTTGTGCTGTTCCCCCTGGCTAACATTTGAAGCACTTTGTGGAATTACAGAACATGGTCTTTACGATAGTAACAAATGATGATACAGTTTCTTCTATCCCGTACTATCGGCCACAAGAGAATTAGGTTAATCGTGATTTTTGTTTTCGTTGGCAAGTGAAAACTACAGTGTCAAAATTGGGCCAAAATATTTTGGCTTAGTGTGGTGATGAAGCTGCATTTCGGCTCCAACCACCTCTTCGTCCTCCTCCCCTCCCTCGCCCACCTTGGCCCCTACCAAATTCACCATCTCCAAAATCACCTCTCCCATAGCTGCCGCGACCTCCTCTGAAATCCCCGTGCTCCCTGAATCTATCATTTCGAAACCCTCTACCGGAACCAAACCGACCTCTCCCCATGCCAACTGCAACAACAAATACAAAAGGCACACAAATTACAAAGTGTTGCCGTTAATCTGTAATGAAGTTGGCAATTGCGCATATTTTAGGAAATGGATACCCCTTTAAACTCACCTCGAGTTGTAGTTCTTTTTATCTCAACCACAGCTTGACGATCCCCAATCATAATGGGTGAATCCTGAATTGCAGAGCCCCCCACCAACAAAAAGAAAAAAGTAATAATAATAATAATAATAATGATGATGATTTAAGTGTCAAACAAGATGTACCAGCAATCACAGACACCCATAGTAGAAGAGAATTGTAGTTGCTAGACTTGAAGAAATCACAAATGGAATTACAGTCTTGCAGAATCAGGACGTGTTAGATATTGAAGTTGGCTATTGGATATTAACATGTATGGACTGTTGTACACTTGTACCAAAAAAAAAAGAAGTATGTACATACTAATATAATGGTTTATGATGTACCTAACAAGGTAAATTAAATTCACATTAATAAATAAAGGGAAAAGGCCAAGGTTCAAAGATCATGCACCTGTATAGCATTGTTCATTGAGTTCAAAGCATGAAATTCAACAAAGCCAAAACAGAATCCTTGTTGCTGCACAAAAAAGAGAAATTAGGAGATAATTCAAAATTCTGTAACATAGCACAAAAATGTCAGTTCAACCTACCCTGTTACTTCTGACTTGGATACCTCCCTGCTTGATAGGTCCATATTTGTTAAATTCAGCCTCTAATTCAGCTACTGTAATATTGAAAGGCAAATTTCGGACATAAATGGAATGACCCTCAGCTGCATGAACCAAATCAAGTGATTAGACAAGAGTATTTGCTATAATGGAGTATAAGAATACAAATAAAATATGACAGGACAAATAAATATGAATATATGATATCCATTTTCTAAAAACTTCAGGAATGATGTGTTTTACTTGAGAACATTTTAAACCTAATCTAAAAGATCATGAACTATTTTTGGCTGACTCCTTTTCAGTTATACAGAGTAGTTATAGACTTTTCACAAATGTAAGAAGTAAATGCTGGCGTAATTTGCAAATTGCTATTAAAATATGAGATACCTTCTTCTTGAGCATTCTGGCTTTCATCAATAGCAGTGCTGCGGGCAATTGGAGCTGGTGTTTCAGGTTCAGGTACTGGAACTTGTGCTACCATACTAGCTGACTGCTTTTCAGTTTTCATCCTCGAAGCATTAGTAGGTACATATATTTTTGTTGGTCCTTTATTCATCTGTGAACTTAGAATTGATGCATATGACTTTTTTGGAGCATCATCTTGGATAGCAGAAGTAGTTGATTCCAAACTTGCAGAGGTTTGATTCTCATTTATATGAGATTCAGTATCCACGAAAATTTCTCTTTCATCACTAACTTGTTCCTCACCTTCCAATGAGTCATGGATTTTTGTGCCAACATTTGTAACCTCTTCTGTATCAGAGCTAGCTGGGTTGGCGTTAAGACAATCAGGCACATGAGCAGGTTCTGCAAACAAAATGACAATGGTGATATAAACTGTTTTGAGAGAGCAAGAAGATGAAGAAATGTGAAATGAAAGCTAACCTGGATCAGGGCTTGGAATCACTGTTGGTTCATCATCAGCTTCATTAACCATTTTTGCATTAGAATCTGCCTCATCTTGCTCAACATACCTAAAGACATCATTCAGAACATAATAGCCTTTGTCTTGCGGAGCAAGGAAGAACGTCTGCGTGAACTTCCTTTTTAAATTGTCCTTTCCAGTTAAACAACCAGTTACCAAAACAATCACCCCACCATTGTAGGAATTCTGAGAATCTGCAGTTTTTATCTCTGCATCATAGTTCTTGTAATCCAAGGAACGTATCTTATCATTAATACGCTGGCATAACATTAAAAAAAAAAAAAAAATTCAAATGTTTCAGGACAGTTGGATCAATGTTAACAATTCAATATTGTCTGGGTAAAAAAGAAATGCCTGAATAGTGAATACTAACTAGAAATAGAAAAGGAAGGTCATATAAGGCAAGCCACAAGGAAATTAGTTAGGGTGTCAAAAGCAAGCATCCTTTAGACAAGACAAAAGCTTAATCGGTCGTACTCAACTACTTACATCCATGGTTGTCACAGATGTCATAGAACCATCAGGATCTGGGCGACTTAACACACTTGACTCCTGATAAAATCTGTAGAGCTGGTCTGGTGAGTGATGCAGAATAAGGTAATATTGTTCCACAAAAGCATTTCCAACCAATTGTGCACTGGGTCCAGAAACTGTTGCTGGTGTTGTAGTTTGCATGGCCATTCTAAAAAAAAATTCAAAAACAAGAGAACTGCTACAAAATTGCTTCTATACTTTAAAAACACAAGTACATTGCAGCTCAATTGCAATATCTTAACAGCTTGGCATAAACATAACTAACAAGGAGGATAGTTTTATAATTACTAGACTAGAAGCAGTAATTGTATTGTGGCAGTACACAAAGCCATGGAAACATAATAACTCATCCTAGATTCAAACTTTTAGGCAACACTTGAAAATGAGTAACTCATGAACAAAGGGTGGGAGAGAGGATACAATGTTGTTCTCAAGATGAATCCAAAGTTTTTATGAAGAGGTTTTCAGTGGGAATGGTGGATTTGAAGGAATAAATAATACTCCGTAAAAGAAAGCCAGCACACCAAAGTCGTTTAAGACCAAAAACATTTAAATGCATGTGGCAATGGCAAATCAGTTACAAATCAGCTGAATGAAACTAAACCTCATAAAAAAAAAAATTACTCTGGAGTAAAATTTTAAAGAACCAGGACTGAAGTACCCAAAAATTCCAAAGAACCCTAGAGCCGTGTGTAGCAATTCCATTCTAACTACTTGAACGTTAAAAGGCAAAAAACAACAAAAAGAACCTTAATATAGTAAAAATAATTCAACTATCTGTGCAGAAATTCAAAACTTTACCCCTAATCGACAGATCTAATACTACTGCAGAAGCTGGAACTCCAAAGAACAAGTTAATCGATTTCTATAAGCAGCAGTACAGATAATAAAAGGAGAAGAAATGCAAATTTTCTATAAGAGATTCCACATTGATTGTGATTAAAATATAGCTGGGAAAACAGAGGCGAGTGAATGACATTCTTGGAATAAATCAAACAAGGAAAGAGTGAAGTCAACAAGATCAGTTCCCGTAGAGTCAATTGTAAACATAAAAAATTTGCAGTAATCTGGAAAATCATGATATTATCAAATTATATACCTGGAATAGATGTTCTATAGGGTGGCGAAGATTTGTGATTCAGTTCAGCGCCTTGGCGAGAGAGAAAGTGTTAGTTCACAAAAAGAACGAGGGGAATATTTCTGACTGGCTTATGCTTCAGCTTGGGAAAACAGTTGAAAGGTTGAACCCAAGGTACGGTCAGGATTGTAACTATTGGACTCGTAAATTATTGGATGGATATGTGTTAAGAAAAAATGGAAAATGTTAATGCTATAAAAATAGAATAAAACAAAAAATCACCTATTAAAGGAAAAAAAAATTAGAATTAGTCATCAAACCACACATAAAAGTGCAATTAGATTATTCAACTCAAAAAAGTGTAATTACGTTTTTGAACTGTCCAAAATTATGTAACTTGACCAAATTTGACATGTATCTCAAGTCATCACTAACGTGACAGTCATCCTATTAAAATTATCTTTTTTAATTTATTTTAATAATTTTAAATAAAATAAAATATTTAAAAAGAAAATCAACTCCCTCTCCGTCTTCGTCTCCAGCACGGAGACGAAGACGGGGAATGGGTGGATTTTTTTTATTTAAAATTATTAAAATAAGTAAGAAATAATTTTTTTTATAGGATAACAATCACATTAACGATGACTTAAAGGAACATGTCAAATTGCATAATTTTGGATAGTTTAGTTACTTAATTGTATTTTTTTAGTTAAGTCGCCTAATTACACACATAGTTCGGTGATTAATTTGAACATTTTTTCCCTAACATCAATTAAGACATGAAAGACTGAAATAAAATGAATTACATCCTATGTTACACAAAATCTTTATGAGAATAGTTTTTTTTTTTTTTTCGTTTCAGAAACATTTTATTTTCAAAACTCATTATCATGTTGTTTATTTATTAATTAAAAGTTTACAAATTTTTTTGAATAATTTCCTAATTAATTAAAACTCTGGGAATTCATTTTTTAGTGGGGAAAAAAAAAAAAAAAAAAAAAAACCAACAACAACAACAAAAATTTTGGCCCAAAATTTTAAAATAATTTCTGACCCAAATCAAAATTTAGTAACAAGTTTCCAACTTTCAGGTAATGGAATGCAGAATGATCTTAAATATGGGAAAAATTAAAATTTCAATTGGCTTATTATCAGTTGATTAGAGCATAGTGCTAATAATGCGAAGTCACAGGTCACAGGTTCGAGACCTGCATAGGCCATTTCTCATCTTGAAAAAAAAAAAAAAAAAAAAAAAAAAAAAAGTCTTCCTTCTTGTGGTGGTTGGTTCTGGTAAGTTACGTGAAGTCAGTCCATCAAAGCTCGTTACTTTGTTACTTCCTTACATGCAATGTCAAGTCTTCTTTCTTACTTTGTTTCTATCTACTGTTTCTTGGAGCTGACGAGCATTGTAGCCTACTAGCCTTCACTTGGAGATAAGGCTTCAAGTATTTTAATATTTCTTTTCAAAAAAAAAAAATACTCCGTATTTTAATATTGTATTATATACGGAGTATTTGTCTTGAGTAGCTAAAAAGTTGATTATATACAACTATAAAAGTATGGCTGTACAACTACTAAGATGTAATTAGGGATGTTAATGGGTCGGGGTGGGTCGCTGAGAGTTACAACATATCCACTACCTGACACATTTTATACTTTCTCCACTCATCCCACTCCCTACCTGTATGGATGAACTTTTCACAACCCGCACCTATCCCACCGAGTCTTCCTCGCTTACTGGACTTTGCGCAACGGCAAGTGCATCGGAGATAGCAAACATATCATCTAAAAATTCTTCAATGGAACGACCATTAATCCAATGAAGAGGTCCGGCGAAAGCCATGACTTTGTAATGTGGTTCACATGGCTTTCGCCGGACCTCTTCAATTGATGAAAATGTATAACGAAAACCACTGCAAAGGGCCAAGGAGATTACCAAAACATGAAAAGACCAAAAATACCCCTGTTTTGGACAGAAATTTGACAAAAATTTTAACGGTGGACTAAAAGTGGTAAGGACTAAATAAGACTGGCCGTAATGTGGTAAAAATTAATGAAGTGGATTAAAATTGGCAATGCCCCAATAACAGTAGGACCAAAAATGAAAATGACTCTATAATTATTGACTAAATTATTACAACCAAAAAGTTCTTGAAATGTTGGAGCTCTTAAGAATGATTGAGTACTCGTTGAGTTTGCTCTTAATTAAAAGAATTCTTTAACTTATGTAATCTTTTAACTTCGTAACTTATTCACGCTTCAGGAGAGACTCTTTAAATAGAGCTGAAGATCTTGGAAAATTTGAACGTTTCAAATCTTTGATCACGTTGGCGGCTTTAATTTTGAAACGGTAGGTGTCTAAAGCTACCATTTTCGTACTACTTTTCTGCAGCATGCCATTGACAGTGAGTAAAAACCACTTCCTTTTAGGTGAAAGGAATTTTTCTGGTTTGTGCATGTCCAAAAAATATGTTTGCTTGCTTATTGTTATAAGATATCTTGTTGTCTGGTGTCATTTGAGAGTATGTCTAACGACTCTTACTATAAAAGGACAAACAACGTTCATTGTACTAACCGTACGTCTACTGGTAGACCTTGGAACTGTTGCAAAAAGGTTTGATGAGTCCTAACTAAGTACTTTTCAAGATTCCAGTGAGTCAGATGATAAAATATCTAGCGAAAAACCTAAACACATGAATTAAAGATCTACCGTTGACTTAACTTGATCAGAATTGGAATTTGTCGCTCGGGTGTACTAAAGAATGAATTGAACCGTTAAAGTCTGCAAAACGAAGGCGGATCTATAGGAATTCTAAGTTTTTTAATGAACTTGTAATAGTGACTTTACTTGTCACACTCATTCAAATCTGTATTGTTTTTATAAATTTGGGTCCATGCACATATAATTTGTCTTCACCTGCATTCTAGTGGCTTGGATGTTCTTGTTTCCCTTGAAATAATCACTCCTTTGCTTGAATAATTTTTATTGTTGTAAACCTATACATTAACTTAATAATCCTTACCCTATAATTTGTGAATCGAATCACTGGTTTGAATTAATTAGGTTAGAGACCAATGATACAAACACTAATAACCCAAAGATTATTTAAGGGTAATTGTCAAATAAGCCCCTTTACTTATAGCTAAAATGGAATTAGCCCCTTCAATACAAAGAATGCACAATTGGACTAATTTACTTTACAAAATATAATTGTGCAACCAATTCAACATAATTAAAATGTTAAAACTAATTACTAGGTAACCTGCTTATATGGCATATTAACATGACATCACTAGCAAAATTAACCATCCAGTTACCTTTTAGTAACCTTTTAAATATGTTAATTGCACAATTTTAACAAGTTCAAACGTCTAATTAGAGATTTTTATGTTTTAAAGTCTAATTACACTTTAGTATATAATTGGAAGACCTATTTAATCCTTATTCCTTTCATAAGATACAATAATTCAATTACATATTTTTAAAATTAAATGACCTAATTATATTTTGCCTACGACTAATAAAAGTCTATTTAACTTTTTTTTTTTGAAAATAATCTATTTAACCTTATTCCTATTATTATTACTTACTAGTATTTTCACCCGTGCGTTGCACGGAATGAATTTGTTATAATATTTTGGGCATAGACTTAGTTACAAACAATAAGAGAAAAGATAGAAAAAAAAATTGATGTCCACTGAGGAAATGTATGCAGTTTGTGCTTCTAATGCTTCATGCAGGTGAAGACAAATTATTCTAGTCTACAACTAATAACGGTTGAACATACATTTAATATTTAAATATAAATGTACAAATCAACATACCTATGAGTTCATCCCTAAGATGGGTCCTATATTAGCTTCTTTTGTACTATGTGGTCAGGCATAGTTCCTTAAAACACACATTTTCTTGCTGGAGTCTTTTCATTCCAGAGAGTCATTCTTTCAGAATTGGATTACAAAACACTCACGTTTGGCATTTGGCATTTGGCATTTGGGATTGGGTTTAATTTATCCTTATTCCCCAATTTGCAACTTTACCAAATTGGTTAGGTTTCATTCTATTCATCAAAGCTACACACCCAACTTCCTGGATAAACTTGAAGGCCACCCTACCTGCCTCTCAAGTCTCACCTAATGTCCTACCCAATTTGATTATTCCCTTTCCAAATTTAAAATATCTTCTTTATATATTAAATTTAATGTTTTCCCAAATTAATATGAAACAGTTTTTTTCTTGCCCACCTGATTAGGCGTATAAATATCTAATTTCTTTTTCTTTTTTTTTTTTTTTTGGGAGGGGGCGGTAAGATAACATATACAGTCTAAGTAGTTCTTAATAAGTAATAAAATTAAAATATTTTATGCACATGCGGAATGAGAAATTCGAAAATATATTCTTTTATCAGAAAATTGGGAATTTATTTGCCCACAATTTAAGGTCACGATTCCCGGGATATGGAACCAAACGCTTTATCAGAAAATATTTTTAGATCCCAAATCCCAATGGATGCTGACAAATTAGCACGTGAGATATTTATGACTTTATGTAGACCCTGTAGCACTCATACTCAATATTGTCATATTTGACCTACAAATTATAAAAATCTAATTAAGTAATTATTATGATATAATTATTGTAAATAATTTAAGAAAATTCCTAAGAATACCTATTATTTCATGTATTATATTTAAATATTTTAAAATTAAAAAATCATTTTAAAAAAATATATTTTACTTTTATGCTCATTTTAAAAATAAAAATCAATCATATCAATTTGTACGAGAAAATAAAAAAATACAATTTGACATTGTTAAACTTTTTTTTTTCCTTTTATAATGTCTTTATCTTTATTTTTTATTCGAAAAACAAAAAGAGTAATATTCTGATAATTTATAGAAATAGGGATAGGAATTGTATTACCATATTTTACAATATTACGCAAACCATAATATTATAGGTCTGTCTTGGGCGGGAAGTTAAAACTGAGGATATTGTTTTTATTAATAGTATAGATTGCATTGCAAAGAAATATGTATACTGAATTATTACCATTAGTAATTCTAGTCTAGAATTGTATTACGAATAGGAACGTAGGAAATAATATATTTTATTAGGAATTCTATTTTAATTTGCAATTGTATTAGGGATAGGAATTGTATTACCATATTTTACAATATTACGCACACCAAAATATTATAGGTCTGTTTTGGGCGGGAAGTTAAAAATGAGGATATTGTTTTTATTAATAGTATAGATTATGTAAATTCTAAAATGCACTGCATTGTGTGCGTCCAGAGTCCACCATTGCGCACGAAATGACGTAAGGTCAACCCAAAACTAAAGCTTTCTACAATTCTACACCATAATACAAGCTAAAGTAAATTATAGTGGCATAGTCATTATTCTTTATTTAACTTTCTATTATAAATATTTTTTTTTTAGTCACCAAAAGCAAATAACTAATCCATGGCTGACCCTAACCCACGGGTCAAGAACGTGGGCGATAACAAAAACTAGGGATGCATTTATTATGTTTTTTAAGGAAATAGATTAATATATTTTAATAAAATATTCTATTAAAAATTTTAAAATTGAAAAAAATTGTGCATTAATTTTGTTTTTTATTATTTTCTATCAAAATGAAAAATCAAGTGACAATTTCAATGTACATCCTTATTTTCATTAAGATAATTTATTTATTATTTGTTTGAGAATAAGGATATAATAACGTGTTTGTTTGTGTTCCCATTTAACAAACTTGGAAAAAAAAAAAAGGCACAAGCTTCCAAATGACTAAAAAGAAAGAAAACTCGGCTCTATCTTTTGATTATTCTTTGATCTAAAAGTATCTTGGAATATGCAAATTATTATTATTATTATTATTATTATTATTATTATTATTATTATTATTATTATTATTATTATTATTTGTTCAACAAAACAATACTATTATGGTAGGTTATCATTAGGCATTATCCTAATATACTACATTATTTTATTTTTTAAAAATAATTTTATAATGTATTAGTTATTTTTAATTGTTTAAAGACATATTCCTAAAGAAAAGAGAATAATAATATAATAATTCTAAGTGAAATTCGTAGAGAGAGGAATCATGTGGCTCATGCTTTGGCAAAATTAAAGCGGTCGATGTTAGGATAAGGCCTATTTTGGTTATTTGGTTGTTATGAGTTTTTACTTAATTATTGAATTTAAAATATATAGTTGGTTCAAAAGAAATAAGGATCTTGTTCTAGCTATAATTTAATTTCTATCATCTTTTATGTAATTATAAATATAAAATAAAAAAATAATATTTATTAAAAGCTTCTATTGAAAAAAAAATATTCAATAAAATATACAATATAAAATTTGGCTTAAAAATAAAATTTAACTCCCCTGATCTATATTTATTAGTACAATTCTCCTTGCATATTTATTACTATATAATATATACGGAGTAACTAATATCATCATATATATACATACATCGACCTTATTACCTAACAATTACAAACTTAATTTGATTGCCCATTAAATCATAACTATAAAGTAGATATCGTAATCACGGTGATGCGGGTGAAATGACATGATCTATTTTAACTTATCCAAATGTCATAAAAATATAATAAAGTAGATATCTTTCCAAAAGCTGATCATTTTTATATAGTAAATTGATATAATAATGTTAGGAATATAATTTAAATAAAAACATATCCTCTTTCCGATATATATACATATAGGAAGAAAAAGTGCTGCTGATTTTGATATGACTACCCAAATCATATCCATTTCCGAGTCGTACCCGCAATATTATCTAGTGCACATCCTTATATAGTAATTTGGATCCGTGTTTTCCTTGTTACAAAAAAAATATTATCTTAATATTGACAGCCAACAAGTCAAGTTGCAGGAAACTTCATCTGATCTGCATCGATCATCGAGTGTGATGCATGTGAGTCGTCAAATTCCCTCTATTTATGGCATCCAACAACCAACTGAACCATACCAAAAGACACAATAGCCGCCATTGTTATCTACTTTAAATTGCAACTTTAGGTTGAGCCAAAATATAATAGAATGGCAGATTATGAGAGGGAGCTTGGCATGTTGCCTGAGGACTGCATTTCCTGTATTTTGTGTCGCACCTCCCCGCTCGACGCTTTCCACCTATCTTTAGTCTCCTCAACTTTCCGGTCAGCCGCCGGAGCGGACTCCGTCTGGGAAGGATTCTTGCCATCCGATTATGCCCAAATCGTTGCCAAGTCCACCGTGCCGTTGAAGTTTTCGTCCAAGAAGGACCTCTTTCTGCAACTTTGCAACTCTATCCTCATTGATGATGGTAACAAGGTAATCTTTTTTTTTTTTTTTCTTTTTTTTCTTTTTTTTTTTAAAAAAAAATTGATACACTGTCTGGTTTATTATTATTATTTATTAATGTATGCAGAGTTTTGCATTGGAAAAGTCAACTGGCCTAAAGTCATATATGCTGTCTGCAAGGGAGCTCTCAATTCGATACGGTTACGCACCTGACCATTGGGCATGGAAATACACCCCCGAGTCGAGGTAATTCAACTTTACAAAACTTTCATTATAATTTAGAAAACTGTAAACATGATTTAATATTTAATATAATAAATTTAAACCATGCTGCTTAATGTTAGGATTAAACATTTACTATTGTGTCAAAAATTATAACTAAGTAGCGAAATTATAACCTTTTTTTTTTATATCGCTATCCCCTTTTTAAAGAAAAATAGTGTTAAATTTAACCTTTTTATCGGTCTCCGCCCGACAATCCTCCTAGCTATATGGTGCTGAACTTGACTCTTGCCGGCTTTCGTCTACAGCTAATAATAACGGTTGAACATGCATATAATATTTAAATATAAACGTGCAAATCAACGTAACTATCAGTTCAGTCTTTTAATTAAAATGAAACACATGTTTCGATTTGATATCAAAATCAATTTATGTCAAAAGTCATGAGTTTGAATCCCTGCCTCACTCGATAATTGTTTACAGGTTTGCAGAAGTGGCTGAACTGAAAACAATATGCAGGCTAGAAATCCAGGGGAAAATAAGAACAAAGAGGCTATCACCAAACACAAAATATGGCGCCTATATGGTCATGAAAATGACAGACGGGGCATTTGGGTTGGACGCGATACCATGCGAGATGTCTGTTGCGGTGGGCAACGACACGGAAGCCACCGGCGGCACGGCATATTTGCGGAAGCCGGCGGAGGTTGTGGCAAAACAGTGGTTGGAATATGCTTTCTACCGGAACAGAAAGGAGAAGTTGAAATCGCGTGTTAACAGCGGCGGGGAGGAGAGACAGTTGCGGGAGAGGGGCGATGGGTGGATGGAGATTGAGCTGGGAGAGTTTTTCACGGGAGAGGAGAATGAAGGAGAAGTGACGATGAGATTGACAGAGGTTAATGGTTGTCATGTTAAAGGAGGGCTTGTTATACAAGGCATTGAAATCAGGCCTAAGCATTGAAAAAATAAAAATATTATTACATAGAAAATGGAATAGGTAATGAATAAAATAAGAATTATATTATTGTTTGGTTCGCTGAAAGCATAGATTTTAGAAATGTTATTATATTGTAGTGTTTTGTTGGTTGAAAGAAATGGAAATATTATATGTTTAAAAGATATAAATACCTTTATACAAAATATATTATTATTATTATATAAAATTTTTAAATAATATTATTCTATGGCAATTACAATATTGTAAAAAATGATATGTAAATTATGAAACAAAATATTCATATAAATAACAAAATTTTTTAAAGAACATAATAATATTCAGAAGAAGAATAACATAATTTTTTTCAACAAAATACTCAAAACAATCCAATGATAATATCAATGTTCATAAAATATAAATATAAACATATAAGACAACAATACATACAAATTACAAAAATATAGAACAATAAAACCTACAATTAATATATATACTACTCCGTGAGAGTATTTCTCATTTGGTCATCACCCTTGAGATGATTAGACTAAAATACATGTTGATAGATTCCAAACAATATTGCCCATTTGCCACTAGTATAGGGTTATTTGTTGATAAAGAATTTTCTTGATTTAAAAAAAATATATGTAACATGATTTGATTAACCGAAATACATTGCATGAATGTTATGAGAATGTTTTCTAATGTTATCCTTTTTTGACAAACCGTAGGAATAATTTTCTACCGAGTATAATGCTTTTTTGCCCAAAAAATAAAAACGGATGCAATTTTTTCACTTTTTTTTCTTTCACAATCTAATTGATGTAGCTAAGATATCCTTTTTTATTTTTATTTTTTTAATTAAGAGTTATCCTAATAAAAGACAATTGAGAAGATTGCTAAATTACTGCATATCATTAGTGATTCTACATTCTCATCTTTACTTCACCTCATTACGTGGCATATATGCTTAGTTTTTTTTTTTTTTAAATAAAAAAGGAGTCAAATAGACGGTTGAATTTCATACAAAAACTTAGGCGCTTAAACTGTAAAAAATTACAATTAAACACACTAACTTATTATTACTAAGGTTGAATGTTATTATTACTAAGGTCCACGATGGTTAAAAAATTATATGTTTGCAGTTAACATATTATCTGAATATTATTACTAAGGTCCACGATGCAAGGTGGACCTCCTGTCCATGGTATAATTTGCCCTCTTTCCTCAACACTAGGTGATAAAGAATGCTAGGGGAAACATTTTCTTATACCACCCTCAAAAGGTTAATGATTTTTGTTGCTTGTAATGCCAACTTTTGTAATGGATTCAAGTGGTTGGCTTTTCTTGTAATGTTTACAAAAGTGGGTAAGATGTAAGGAATTAGCTTGAAGGTTACATGTTTGAGTTGCAATATTAAAATGGATGATTGATGAAGGGATGTTGCAAATGCATTTGAAAGGCAACTGATAATCTGTATTCATACTGGATGAACATACATTACAGTTGCAATGCACACTCATCATATTTGCAATGAGCATGTCTTTTGTGGTAAAATTAGCCTTTCTTGGGTATATCTATCATCAAATATCCCCTAAACCAAGTGCCCTGGTTGAAATGGATATAACATGTACAAAGAATGCACAGTTTTACCACAAAGATTGAAGACAGACACCTCCCCTGACTCCCTAAAATTTCTAGCCAACGCAACCAAAGGCATTGTTTGAATCATATCAGCAGCAGCGTCGCAAACAAAACAAGTATGAAAACCAACCAATCCCATACGCGGATACTTCTTCTTCTTCTTTTGAGCTTTCTGCCTCTGCTTGTGATTTGGAATCCTCCTCTGGCTGTGACTTCTGTTCGGATTCTGGTTTCTCGGGCACTGATTTCAACGAAGAACCATGCAAACTATCATTTACCAGCCTGCAATTCAAAAGACATTAATCTAAAGATTCAGCAGATATTAATTGACCATAAATAACCAAGGATGTGTCTATCTTCATGTCCGATTGTAGACACCCAAAAATAAATAAAACTTGGGTGATGGCATTTGAGCTTACACTGGGAAAGCAAAGGAACTGCTGCTGCTGGTTCCACTATCATCAGATAGATGATGGGGATTTGAAGCCGGAGAAATTTCTCTACCATCTGATGAGTTAGATTTCATAGCAAAAGAGTGGACTTCTTGGGATGCAGCAATTTTATTAATCTCTTCCGAACTTTGTTGTGGACTTCCATGATTGGATTCTTGTACTTGCAATGCCTCGGATGCAAGCTCGCTCTTCTCTTCACTATCCAGTGCCCCTTCAATCACGGGAGCAAGGGTGGAGGAGAAGCTCTTGCGACCATTATTGCAACGTTTGTCCTCACAACCCCCATCCTCGGACCTCGAGAGCGACATTGCACGGTCTCTAGAAAAGCTATTGTTACCCACGTGAATGCTGAACAACGACTCAGTCGAAGCAACACTCCATTCCATGGGTGCACTAGACCTGCTGCCAAATACAGACAATGGAATTCGATTGGGATCGTAGCCCGAAGGCTGGCCTATGGGGGAAGAAATTATCATGCTCCATTTATGTGGACTAGTTGTAGCATCTGGATAGGATACAGGGATAGGTGACTGAGGTTCCGGGCTGTCAGGTTGATCATCATAGCAAAAAGGGGGGGAAGAAGAAGAAGAAGAGGAGGAGGAGGGGGATTCTACAGGTGAGGATAAAGAAGATGAGGAACCAGAAGTTGTGCATTCAAGAAGCTGATCATCAACATCATTGTGCTTACTCCTATAGGGGGGCTTTCCTAAAGGTTCATCTTCATTCCTATAACGATTCCCCATTCCCATTTTCACCTTGGATTGGCACAAACCTTTTCAGGGTTGTTACAGATCCAAGGATACTTCTCCTCTGCACAACAAGAATGAAGAATCAAATCAATTACTATGTGAATCAACAAACCACACACATTTCTAACCTTCATTTTTATGTTTTCTTCAGTCAAAAAACAAAAACAAAAACAAAAACAAAAACAAAAACAAAAACAAAAAAACAAAACAAAAAAAAGAGAGAGAGAGAGAGAGAGAGAGAGAAAGAAAAGCATTATAATAACCTACCTACATCAGATCCCTTCCCTTCCCTTCATCTTCTTCTTCTTCTTCCTGAGACAATTAGGAACATATATATCAGGATCCAAAACATTATTTCAAAATTGCAGATACAGCTTAAAAACATCAAATTAGATATGCAAGCTAAACAATTCAGATGGCGATTAAAATGGTGTTCAATCATACAAACCCTGGTACGATAGAAATCAAATTAGATATGCGAGCATACCTAAGATACGATAGAAATACACCATGAATATATATTCATGGTAATTGGATAAATGATATGATAGACGTTTAAAACATGGCGATTGGAAGAAAGGGATTCTAGAACATGGTTTTTAGGGTTTTGTTTTTATCATAGTTTTTTCCTATTAAGGGAAGGCTGAGCTACCATTGCGGTGATGCTGATTTGTCTTCCATCCCACTTTAAACCCGATACAACCGTGCAATTAATTAGTTCATTTTTATTGTTCTTGTCAATAAAGTCCTGGTTAAATATCACCGATCAGTCTATTATTAAATTTTCAGTAATAAATATTATGACCGACTCTATTACATTATAATATCTGTTCATTCATACTTTCTCAACATGTTGAAGCACAAAGAGTAAATATTACCTCCACTGAGATTTGATGCCTTACTACATGTCATCTAAACACAAGGTGCTTGACTAACCGCGCAACTAACACAAGGTGCTTGACTAACCGCGCAACTAAATAACGATGTAAAAAAGAAATTGTATAGTTACATTATCAAAATAAATAGAAAACTATACAATTGGTAATTAAATTGTTAATTTATTTAAAATTTTAGATATATTTATTACTACGTAAATTTTATGTTAAAAAAATATTCGTATAATATATTAAATAATTGAAATCATCATCAATCATATTCAACATTCAACCCTTTAAAATATTAAACAATGTACACGTACTATCAAATATATAATTATATGTGATTAAATAATAAATCATTTCATTTTGTTGAAACTCTAAGAAATAAAATAGAAAATATTAAACTTGATTTTAGCCATCACAAAATTTGAGTCAAAAAATTTTTGTATACCAACACTATAAAAACTATGCAATTAAAAAATACAAATAGAATATAAATTTTAACAAAATCCATAAAATGGTGTAGTGTAGTAGTAATAAGTAATGTGGTGGTGGTAGTACTAATATTCTAGTAAGAAATTATGAAGTTAAATATATATATATATACACACACACACACGCGTATAAATCCTAATCAAATGAGGACAGAAGCAATAATGCATTTTCCTTCTCAGAGCTGACAATCACAAGTTTGAAATATTACTGCAAATTTTCTTCATTGATCATATATTACAAGGCAAAAGCAGCAAATATATTCAGAGTACGTAGTATCTCTTGTTAACAGAATAGAATAATACTTCTTCAAGTATCTGGGATTGCAAATAGGAATCCTCAGAGATTCAAAGTATGCTATTCATAGAGTTGACATTTTCCTGTCCCAGCACAAACTGAACACTCATCTGCATTCCCATCAATGTGACTTAAACAATGGTCAATTCTGTCATTTAAAACGTCCTGTGTACCAACCATAAGGAATTAGTATTAAAAATTACTAATTTTTCTCAAAAAAAAAGTATTAAAAATTAGAGAGTTCTATTTTTTGTCAGATTTATAGGTGATAGTTCACTTTTAATCTTTTTTTCGGAACATCCCCTTTGGTCCTAGTATTATTGTGATTTGTGACATAACTATTTTTGGTCCTCCGTCAACAAAATCATTGATATGTCATTAAATACAAGGACATTTTGATCTTGTTTATACAAAGTAGGTTGACCCACTATATTTTTATTTTTATTTTTTTGAAAAAAAAAATCATAATTGAAAACCTAAATGCTCTTGTATTTTACGGATCTTAAATGGTATTGTTGATGGAGGACCAAAAATGGTCATGCACTCATGCCACAATAATACTATGACTAAAGGAGGATGTTCAGGAAAAAAAAAAAAGAAAAAAAAGAAAAAAAAAAAGAGACTAAAACTGAATTGTCACCTATAATTCTATAAATCTACGACCAAAAATAGAATTAACTCTAAAAATTAAAAGTAAAATAAAGGAGAAGAAATTTATGAAAAAGAGACCATTAGAGGAAACTTCATTAAATTACACTAGGAAATGAGAAAGGAAGAACCAGCTTTTTACACTTAGGTTCCAATTGCATTTCATGCTTTAAGCATATGGAAAAGTAAAAGCATAGAAGGATGGCAACTCATACCACAAGCAATTCATGGGCACCAAGAGGTGCAGTAATAATGAATGGTATCCCTGGATGCAGCTTGGCAGCTTCAGCAGTTAGTGAAGGAATATCCTGATAATAGAATTATTATAACTATCTTACTTAGAAGCTCGGGGCATGTTAATTGATGCCATAAGTTTGCAGTGGTGCTAAGAGGATTAATCTACCTGTTTCCAGTGCCGTCCAGGAAAAAGGAAGAATGGGGAAACTATAATTCGACGTGCTCCCTGTTGAACACAGGAATTAAAGGCATCTTCGATAGAAGGCTCTGCCAGCTCCTATTTATGTTGGAAGAGAAGTTTCTCTATAAGAATTCAGTTCTATGGAGATAAAACATACAGGTAAAACTATGAACAAGGAGGAAAAGCCCATTTAAAAAACAAACAAACAAAAACAAAACAAAAAAAAAAAAATCATTTGGCTTACTAGGAAGTAGGGGTGGGCACTTCGGGATTCGGTTCGGTTTTTTTTCGGTTTCGGTTTCGGTATTTCGGTATTACAAAAAATGATCGGTTTTACAATAAAGTTCGGTTCGGTATGAAACGGTTCGGTTTCGGTTCGGAATTATTTCAGTTCGGTTTAGGATGTTCAATTTTCAACATTTACTAATTTTCCAAATAACACACTGCCAAACAATACATATTCGCATAATCCAAAGTCTAAAATATAAATATTACATAAAAACAAAACAATTCAAACACAAAATTAACATAGCAATCCAAATTGTAAAGTAATATCTTGTTCATCCATCATCCCCTCGTCACGGATCAATATTAATTATTATTATTTATTATATATATTTAAAAAACCGAACGGTTTTCGGTTTGGTTCGGTAAAAAACCGAACCGAACCGAACCTTTCGGTTTCTCTATATCTTTACCGTTCGGTTCTTTCGGTTTATACTGAACCAAACCGAAGTGCCCACCCCTACTAGGAAGCACACATACTACACTTTAAAGCAACAAAATCAAAGATCAAACTTCACCATATGAGCAGGTTCCACAATGGGGTACTTCGTTTTCTCTTGAAACATTGCCACAAACTCATCTAACAAAGGCAATAAGCTCAGTTTACATTTCCTTACAAAATAATAATAATAATAATAATAATAATAATAATAATAATAATAATAATAATAATAATAATAATAACAACAATAATAAGCTCAGTTGACATTTAGCTACCAAGAGTTCACCAAATCATTACACTAGCCTATCAATCACCAATTGCAGATTAGAGAAGACAGATTTATTAGAAAAGTGAAGCTTACTTAGCATAAGATTAGACTCTTTTCGACGCGACCCATGGTCAACAATTATCACACCATCACCAGCTTTAATACAATTCCTTTCCCCTCTAAAGCCACCATTTGTGATGGTCAAGCACAATCTTGGTGCTAAATAGCTGGTTTTAGAGGGAAACCTACGTACTTTAACAAAATCAGGAACTGCCCCTCCATGGGTTCTTCCTATTTGAGAAATCCTCAAGCTTCAATCATTTATAATAAAAGAAACAGCAATTAATGACACATTCATGAAGACAAATGATTAACATGTATGCCCAAAATGAGAATATACCTGAGAACCCAACTAGTGCTATGAAATCACCATAAAGCATACCTTGTTCTACTGAACTGAGAGGATAAAGACAATGACTCCATCAGTTCTCTGCCACTTGCGGTCCAGAAGTTTACAAATTGGAGTATTGATCAGTACAGTCTACTGTCTACCCTGCGTAATCTTTACAAGGCATTCATAAGGTCATAACTAATACTAAGCATAATCAGCCCACACTCAGAGACAAGATCAGGGTCCAAATGCCCGATATACACTATCCTCAATACAATAAAGTGCAATAAATTGAGAGAGAGAGAGAGAGAGGGGGTGGGAATTGCAATTTTTCGTCCCCAAGTTTTTGGATAATTATTATTTTCGTCCCTAGTTTTTGCCAGGTTTTTTCCCAACCAAAACCATCATATGAACTTGGAACAACAGAACATAACCAATCAGTTTCAGTAGGTTAATTGAACTCTAACGCCAATTCAGCAATTTTTTAACTTGATGAGACATTTTGACTATACGAACTGAGAACTTAATATGAGACAAATGATAATCCCAATTTCTCATTGTTGAATAGTTTCATCAAATGCATTAGTTCAATAAGGAAAATAGATATGTATAGCACATTATTCTGGGCAAAAGCTTGGAACTTTTCACATTTCGAGTTTCCAATATGGCAAATTGGCAATACATATGCATTTTGAACTTGATAACCATGTTCCATGAAAGCTTTATTTCTGAATTCCAGCATAACAGATTAATAACTACCTGGATTCGAGGATTTCTGCCTTTCAGTTCTGCAGAGTGCAGACTGCAATTGGGACTTTCGAAATTCAGATGTCGGATGCACAGCCTCACGCACAGAGCAGCAGCTGAGCAGAGGTGGTCATGACTAAGAGGGAGTGGGGCAGCTTCAAGTCTTCAACTGGACAGAAGACACGCACTATTGCGCAACCGCACAAGCCGCATACCAACCCTAGTTTCTAGAAAAGAGGCAAGGAAGTTGAGCATTCCTGAGGTTCAATAGAGAGCCTTGAATATATTTTCATGATCATTAGAGAAAAAGGAAAAATAGCCATTTCGATTACCCAGTGGTATAGACTCAATCAGCAGCCGCCGAGCCGCAGCCCTGCCGCCGGGTAGCGACCTGGCGAGTGCGGTAGTCTGCTTACAGTGCCTAGTGCGGTAGTACCTACCTACCCTGTCTGGATGTCTATCAAACTACCATGGGAACTGGGGAGACATACCTCGACTCACTGCCGGTCGCCGCCCGTCGCCAGTTGCCGTCCGTCGTCACTCACCACTCGCCAGTCGAAGGAGTCTCGGACAAAGTCGCAGGCTCGCAGCCGCAGGATTTAACTCTTTTTACAAATTAAAATTGGGGATTTTGAAGTTTGGGTTTGGTAATTTATATATATTTGTATATATTATTGGGATTATATTGTAAATATATAAAAATGTACAATTAGATATAGAATGTAATATATAATAATTTAGTATTAAATATAAATTTTATTTGTATGATTATTATTAATTAATGAGAAAAGGTCAAATATATTCAAACTTTACACAAAAGTGTAAGCTCTCAAACATTCGAAATGTTCAATTAAACACACGAACTTATCATTTTGGTGCATTTAAATCTATATGACCAGTAGTTCCATGTGAACAACCAGTCATCATTTTTCCGACAAACATTCCGACGATCGGCGGCCGGAATGTTCATAAGATGTATTTGTAATTATTATTTTATGTGTTTGTACTTAACATGATACGTGTCTTCAATTTAGTTACAAGCATATAAAAAGTTAACTGTAACTACAAAATATAACTACATGCACATAATTTTTGGATTAGGATCCACCATGCAAGATGGATATTGAGTGGCATAACAATTGAGCAATTTGGACTGGCTTTCTCAGCCAGAAGAAAAATGGCTTTAAAGCCCAATTTAATTTATTGGGTCCGAATGTCCGATCCAAAGGCCCAAAGCCCTAAACATAATCATCGTCCCAAAATCCGTTTGCAAAATTTCAAATGGAAATCATGAAGTACCATGTATTGTAGTGCCATCGCCCATCGTAGATTCGTAGCACAGCATTCCCTGCCGGCGGCGCTCTTTCTATTTCGGTCTGAAACAAGGTCGAAGTGGCCATCGCCCATCGTAGATTCATAGCACAGCGTTCCCTGCCGGCGGCGCTCTCTCTATTTCCGTCTGAAACAAGGTCGAAGTGGCGATTCAGACGCGGGATTAATTTCAGTATGACTCATTCACCACTCCACATTTCCTTATTGTTTAGTTCTACATTAGCCGATTCAATTTTGATCGATTGTATGAGAGTTGAGTTGTTGATTAAAGATTAGGTTTTGTAATTTTTACTACTGGTATATTATTTATTATTGGTTTAAGATCGATAATGCACTTACCGTTTCACGCTTGAAGAAGACCACAACTTGTATATAATTATATTCATTTTGTTCCAGCAATTATAAAGGTGAAATAATCAAATTAGGATAACTTAAGCGCACTGGCTGGTTGACGTAACCGGCATCATATTTGTATCGTATCATTAATGGTAGTTTCGTCGTCTATGGATTCAGTTTGCAGATACAATTGATTCACACTACTTGGTAGGAATGCTTTACTTGTTAGTGTAGGCATGGCCTTAGAAGATGAGTTAGTGGGTGTGCTCATGCAATCTGAGAAAAAGTCTAGGAAGTTGAAGAACATTAAAGAGAAGAATACAAACAATGGTATCCATGTTGAGTGCATTGCAAATAATAAGAAAGTTGAGGACCATGAAAGATTTGAGGGAGGAAATTTCACAAAAATGAGGGGTTTGACTGATGGAGTTGAAAGGAAGAAGAAGAAGAAGTTGGAAAATCCAGTAGATAATAATGGTTGTGGAAGAATGAGTTTGGACTGTGCTGGGAATTGTGTAAGTAAGGTGGAAATGCAGAAGACGAAGAGAGATGTTAACAGCAGTGCAGATGAGTCTCCTGCACAGTGTGAAGAGATTAAAGATGATGCTTTTGTAGACAGTGAAGATAATGCACATCCAACTATAACTAAGATGCGAGAAAATGCTAACGAGAAGGAAAAGATTATTGCAAAACTCATTGATGTGTGCAATGAAGATAGTATTGAGATGGCCAGAATGAAGAATAAGAAGAGAAAGAGGAAGAAAGAAAAGAAGAATAATGCTGTTGGTGCTGGATCAGTAGATATTGAGACAGAAAGTCTTGGAGGTACTGAAGGTGTTGCTTATCCAAGTGTAAAGAAAACAATTGATGATGGGACAGGAAATGAGAATATTAGCAGTGAAATGCACTCTGGTGATGAATTGGGAGGTTTCTGTGTTTCTAATGTTCTTAAAAAAGGGAATGAAGAAATTAAGGAAGCGGAATTAATTCGAGGTAAGTGGTTCTCTAAAGAAGAAGATGAGATCATCAAAGAAGCTGTTCATAGATACATAGAGACACATGATTTAGGTGATGAAGGTTTGAACATGGTTCTAAATTCTCAATCCTTCCCAAATGTGAGAGGCTGTTGGAAGGAAATAGCGGCTGCCCTTCCTGAAAGACCTTATACTTCAGTATACTTTCGTGGCCAAAAGCTGTTCCGAAAAAGTGACATCCCTTGGACTAAGGAAGATTATGAATTTGTACGGAAGTATCAAGAAAAACATGGGAATCGGTGGTCAGATATGGCTGCAGAACTTGGCAAATTCCAAGTTCATATCCTTAATGCATGGCTCAGAATTAAGTTGCCCAACAGGAAGAAGGGACGCTGGTCTCAAGATGAGTACCAAACTTTATTTGATTTAGTGAATACTGATCTGCAATTGAAGATTTTTGAAGAGAAGAAATCCAACTGTGGTATGTTGCGAGACAATATTTGTTGGATGGCAATTAGTGAAAAATTGGGCACACGGAATAATACAGCATGTTGTATGAAATGGTACTACCAGTTAACGTCACCTATGGTGGTTGAAGGTAAATGGACCGATTCTGATGATTATCGCCTAATAGGTGCACTATATAACTTGGATGCAAGCAGCATAGAAAATGTAGACTGGGACAATCTTCTTGACCACAGGCTTGGCGAAGTATCTCTGCAGCGTTGGAAGCAAATGGTTCGTCACATAGGAAACCATGAAAACAAATCATTTGCTGAACAAGTTGAAATTCTGGCACAAAGATACTGCCCATACTTACTTGAAGCAAGGGAGGCATGGGATAGTAAGCCTTTTGTGCCGTGAAACCGTGGATGATCTATCGTCATTTCACTGCAAAAAGTCTTCAAGGTAAGATACATGTATGTGTGTACACAAACTTGGTGGGCATTTGTGAAGCAATCTAAGAAGGTGATAGTTGAGCACCACATCCGGCTCTGCCCATGATCTCAAACATGGAAATTGACAGTAATGGGAAGAAAATAAAAGTGATATATAAAAGTATGAAAGTTTTGCTTTTCGAATTAACTTATGAAAAATGTCTTTGAGAAATGCATTTGATATATAAAAGTATGAAAGTTTTGCTTTTCGAATTAACTTATGAAAAATGTCTTTGAGAAATGCATTTTTGGTGTTGAGTGGATGGCCTGTTTGGTTGGATGTAGTTTAGGGGGAATTGCAATTTTTTAAATGTTAATTTTGATAGTAATTTTTTATTTTATTTTGTCCACTTCCCAAAACATTCCTAGATTTACCTACTCCTTTTTAAAAGTTCCCTTCCCAAGCTATTACTCTCTTGGTTGATGTATTCTTCTAAAGACTTGATCAGTTGATCTTGAGATAGGAGTGATGGGAGAATTTAATGTGAAAAAGATAGTTAGAGAGTGCTAGCAATGGTGAATGTATTTAAGGTATCTTTGATGGGAGACTTTAGTAAAGTCTATGCTTGGGACAAGAAAAGTCTATGAGACTTCAATTTTCTCCATTAAAGAGGAAATAGTCAGAGTAAACAATGCACGTGCACACTTTGGTTTAAAGACCATAGGAGTGTTTGGTTGGATGATTTTTTTATGTTTTTTTTTTCTATTAGGTTTATGAAAAAAATAAAAATTTCCTGAAAAGTATTTTACTCAAGAATGAAGAAAAAGTTTCCAATTCCTTCCTATTTTGTTTTACATGAAAAATAGTTCATAGAAAATTAGTAGGGCAATTTTGCCCTCTAAAATTTCTTAATTGCTTTTTTTTTTTTTGTAGTTATTATTATTATTATTATTATTATTATTATTATTATTATTATTATTATTATTATTATTATTATTATTATTGGGAGTAAATGCGGGAAGAAGAAGGAAGTGTAGTGCCAACTGCCAAGAGAAAAGTCGCAGTAAGCATTCATCATCCATTATTACCCATATATAGGTCTAACATTTCATATTCTTTATTTCCCATTAACATCATTAAATGCTTTATCTCATCACACTGAGACCAAGATTGTTTGGTCTAGTTTCGGGTTGAATGAACAAGCTAAGCTAGATCACTACGTGTGAGAGTGATGGCGCTATCGTCTAGTCTTGCTAGCTGCTCTCAAATTGATATTTTGGGTTTAACATAAGTTTCAACTTTGTCAGACTATATCTTAGATTCTCATAAATTTGTTTCAAGGTGTACAAACAATTCTAATTTTTTTGTTGATTGTAAACTTTTACGCACAATAAGTCTTCACAACTATTGATGGGTCAAAATCTCCCCAATAACTAATCAAGTTTTCAGAGCATTTATACATATGAAGGTGTGGGATGGGAGTATACTCCGTAGCATTCATATGGACTCAGGTCTACTTTACATACTAAATGTTTGCAATTTACCTTTTAAAATTTCGCAATTTATATACTATGAAGTATGAACACACAATGTTAACATATATATAATTGATTACCTTCTTTTGTACTCACAAGCTCCTTTTAAAATACTGCAGTCAATTTCAATGTTAAAAATACACAATTTACTCTTTTTAAAATTTAGTACAAATGTTATGTGTTTTGACTTAGAAAAATAATTTTTATATTTTGAAAGTTCACAAATTTAATGCTAAAAATACACAATTCAATGTCGTTTAGGCTCAAAGTCCCTTGGTCCATGGTATAACCACCCCTCCCTCAGTTGAGTCGCCCATTTTTGTTCAGAAAAAGTATACATATACTTTATAAGAGTATAATTTTTGTCATATACGGAGTATTCAAATTTATTAAGTAAAAAGAAAGAAATAAAAATTATTACCTACTTTTTAAGCCTGCTACACCAAATGAAGTAAATAAATAGAAGTATATATAATACTCCGTATTACGGAGTACTTATTTTGTTCCTTCTGAAGTACTACACCCACAACAACTTGTCAACTTGATGGAACTTGTCTGCTGTACACCTTGTACTATGCTCCTTTTTCTTTTCTTTTTTTTTTTTTCTTTTTTTTTCTCCTTTTCATTTCTTTTTTTTTTTCTTCGGGGTGTTTGATTTATTTTTTTTTTTGGAAATAACAATGATTCATTCAATAATATCAGAAGCTAAAACATTACAAATGATAGGAGGAGGGTGTGTGAACCACTCCAATTGATCAGCTATAGAAACAGACTGCCTAGCTAACTTGTGGGCTGCCTGATTCGCAGATCGTTTAGTGAAAGATAAAAACACATGAGTGAAAGAACTCATAAGGTTTTTAATATCTCTAAGAATCAAGTGAAAAGAAGAGTCCCCTTTGCAAGCATTGATGCCTTGAACAACTTGGAGGGAATCAGTTTCAATTTGAACTTTGTCAAAATTGTGACTTTTTAGCCAACTAAGTGCCTCTCTCACCGCCACAGCCTCCGCTTCCCTAGGAGAAAATACACCTCTCCATTGAGTTCCTTTCGCTGCAACAAATCCTCCAAATTCATTCCTAAGTACACAAGCAAATCCCATACATGACCCTTGCTTGTTGATAGCAGCATCTACGTTTAGTTTAAGAAAACCCGGTTGAGGCTTGCTCCAGTGTACATCTGTTGTTGCATTGCCTTGGGTGGTGTTGTTTCGGGGTGTTTGATTGAGAAGAAGGAATTAGGGAAAAAAAAAATTATAATTCGATGGGAAAAAATAATGTTGGAATAAAGTAAAAATTGAAATTACAGTGTTTGGTATACAAGAATAGGACTATAAGAGTACATGTAATTGAGAGATAAGAAGTGACAGAATGCTCTTATATAGTAATAATAATAATAATAATAATAATAACAATAACAATAGACAAAGGGTATTAGGGGAGGGCAAATTTGTCTTTACACTAACAAATTTACCCCTCTCCTCCACCGAATTGCAATTCATGAGGGTACCCCATAAATTGCAATTCCTCATTTTTCCTTCAAACCAAACAATGTAATTCGACAATTCATTGAATTGCAATTCCTTTACACCCGAGGTGTGTGTTTTCCTGTGTAGTTTTTAGAGGAAAAAAAAATACTTTGATTTAGGACTATTATATCATTTTTTAACATTTAATTTTTACGTATTATTTATTATATTTAATGCATGAATATTGTCATATACGAATGTTAGGATTTTGATTTTTACTAACATCCTCTCCTTCGAATAGCAGGATTAACACAGTGCACACCCTAAAACAATGACAGTGAATTTCTCTTCTCATCCAGACAACTTGTGATATCAAAACTAAATTAAAAATAATTATTTTCACAAATACATTTCAATTATTAGTTTCGTCTTGGCATGTGTATTGTCGAATACTCAAATGAAATATAATGAATACAGCATCTAAGAGGAGAAAAACAAACAAGGAGAAGAAAACAAGACTTCGATTTGAAACTTTTGTTGGTACTTGAATTTTATATATGTAAAAATTATTTTTAAAAAAACTATTACTTCAATTCACAAAATATGTATATATTTTTAAGAGATAATAATATTATTTTGTCTATTAGTTATAATAACATCCTTTTTTTTAAAATAGTTATTGACTATCAATTTTATTGTTTATGATTCCGTAATTTTCAAATGTACTAAATTCAATTCAAAATATTCGAAATACTTTTGTTCACATCACACTTCACTCTTATTTATATAATATAACTAGTCTTTTCTATGCGCGATGCGCAAAAACATATGTCTAATATTTATATTTTAAAAAATACTGTAATTAACAAATTCTTACTAATTAAATCTAAATGAAAAAAATTTAATTATTATATTAGTCCAATATATAATGTCTACAAATATTACTCTCATTAAAGAATATAAAAAAAATATGGTGATAAATGTACATGGTAAAGTTAATAGAAAAAATAACATAAATTATTACGGTAATGATATTTTTGTTCAAAAAATTTGTATAGTACAACTCTAAAAACATAATATACAAAATGTTTAGCACTAAAAACAAGAGCATAAATTAGAGATATATTTTTTTATTGAGACTTATTATATTTTTAGATTAGATATAAAGCATGTTTTTAACTAAATTTGGCTGTTTTGAGAATGTCAAGAGAGTAAAAATGTTAAATTAATACGGATGGAGTAGTTAAAAATTAAAAGTGAAATACTCCGTATCATTATAGTTGTTAAATAAAAATAATACAACTAAGTTTAAAAAAAAAAAAAAAAAAAAAAAAAAACTGCTTATTTGGTATTTCGTACAGCAGTACATAAACATAATAGCTAGAAAAATATTATATATGTCTCATTGTCTCAAATAATTTATATTAGACGTTTTGTGTGATAAGCATGGTACACTTGCTCATAATAACTTATATGATGAATACTTTGGTTTACAAAAAATCACCTATTTGCTACTCGAAGATACTGTGCACTTTAAGTAAAACTCGTCTTATAATCCTAGTTAGCAAAAGATCACAAGAAAGTAAATCATTTATAGTTGCCCATAGTTATTCTGCTCAAACCAATCAGACAAATAAACACCTCCTACGTAGAGTCAAACTTTAAACTTTGTAATTACCAAATCAACTGTCCAACCAACTCGGTTGAAATTGTCCCAAATGAAGAATACTTGTGAGTTGTGACTGTGTTAAATTAAATCTAATAATTGAATAATAAAACTAAACAAACAAACATAATAATAAATATTATATTCTAAAATAGTGCACAAATTTCCAACCAAAAGCCACCTAAATATAATTCCTTAACTAAAAAAGTTATTCTTTTCGAGGTTTTTAAATAAGAGTTTATCCCTTCGTCCAAAAAAATAAATAAATAAATAAAAAGATAAGTGTTTGTCCTACTGTGCTTTAGTCAAATTCACCAATAAATGACAAACTGTAAGTTATCAATCTAAATCTACCCTACAATCACAACTGTAAAATTAAAAATGTTACAGAGTATTCGAGTTTTATTATGTCTTATTTTTACTTCTTGATATAGCAAGTAATGATAAACTCTTAGGGGGCGTTTGGTTCAAGTTATATGAGATAACTAAGGTTATATTTACTTGGAAATATAAGATTTCACTGTTTGGTTCAAGTTATGTAAGATTCCCAGGGAATGTAACATAACCTCCCGATAAGTTTTTAGTTATTGGAAGGGAATGTGAGATACACCCCGATTTCTTAGGTAATCTCACATTCCCTTATCTTATTACTAATATTAAGTTTTTGGCATTTTAATCAATTTATCTTATTTCCGTTGTCTTATTTATCTACTTTAATTTTAAACCAAACACAGGAATCTAACATTCCCAGTTATGTAACATTCCCAGCAATCTAACATTCCCTAAGGTAATCTAACATTCCGTGAACCAAACGCCCCCTTAAGTTTATGTCAAGAACTTAAGTATTAAATAAAAATTAAGAGTGGAAATAAGAATAACCATAATACTTTTGCTTGATACACTTTTTATCTTATTTTACTCGTCAGGTCTATTATTCATGGTCAATCTAATTATTTATCTTTTACTTATTTTCTATAGTAATAGTACTTTTGTAAATTCTAAATATATAAATTTTAAATATTAAATCTTTTTAAAACAAATACTAAATTTAATATTATAAAAAAAATTAAATTAAAAATATTTTTACTTTTTAAATTAGATCAAACCCATAAAATGAGAAGATTTATGAAATCTATTTTTACACTGCCGTGGACCACGCATCATGACTGATACTGCAATTGTGTTGAACGGATACTGCAGTTGTGTTGAACTGATACTGCAGTTGTGTTGAAATGGAACTGTATTTACGCGGAACAAAGATCGTTTCATCTGTCTAAACTACAGTTATGTTGAACTGATACTGCAGTTGTGTTGAACGGATACTGATGATTTGTTGAACTGATACTGTAATTTTGTTGAACTGATACTGCAGTGTGTCGAACGGATGAAACGACCTCTATTCGGCCCAACTGCAGTTTCCTTTCAACACAACTACAGTATCAGTTCAACACAACTGCAGTATTTGTTCGACACAACTACAGTATCAACCATGACAATGGTCCATAGTATAATTTGCGTCTTTTACATGGCTCAATAATTTCTAAAAATCTTTCACAAGATTGAAAGTTGAACACTGGGAGACATCACTGTTCTAACTTCCAACACCAAAAGCAGTCACAGCGGCCAACACTTCGAAATAATCAGAAGGAACCCCAAAGCTTTACTAAGAAGCTTTGGCCTTGAAGGTTGAAAACACCTAGAAAACAAGTATGGAGTAGTATTTCTCGTTGTCGGTCTACTCTCAAATCTCTAGAAGGGTCGGTGTGATGGGCATTCACTCGATTCTTTTGAAAGCAGGTTAATTCTGGCCGCTTTATGCTTTACTACATCAAGATTTGTTCATTGTATCTGTGGTTATAGTTCTTCTTGCCACTGGAATCCATTT
The DNA here is from genome assembly GCA_003576665.1 of Ipomoea trifida. Taxonomy (NCBI): domain Eukaryota; kingdom Viridiplantae; phylum Streptophyta; class Magnoliopsida; order Solanales; family Convolvulaceae; genus Ipomoea; species Ipomoea trifida. The sequence goes on from CP025655.1 coordinate 3,755,026, forward strand.
TCTCTTTCATGCCCAAAAAGTGAGTCCAGTATAAAAAAGTTAATTGCTTTTTCCCTGTTCTCTTTGCTTTTCCATTTTCCCACACCTTTTTTTGGGTGCTTTCACATTTCGCTCTCATGTATTAGCACTTCAGTTCTCTTGTCAGAGTCTTCTTTATTGTCCTGTTTTGTTTGTACCCAAAATTTGTTGGAATTGTTTAGTTTTGGATTTTGTAGGTGATAATCTTGGTTTCTAGGGTAGGTTCTCTAGATCTTTAGTTTTATCTTTGGTGTGGATGACAAGGTTTTGTTTGGGGCTTTTTCTTTATCCTTAGCTTGGTGTGGATGACAAGATTTTGTTTGGGGTTTTTTGTTTATGTGCTTTGGAGATTTTGATGATAATGGGAGATTGTAAACCAAACATCCCAATGGTGGAAGAAGAAGAAGAGGAAAGCTTAATTGCTGCAGCTCAGAACATAGTGAAGGCTTTAGAGGGGAACACCAATTTAACCAATGATGCTAGGAAAATCTTAGCAGATCTAGGGTCCCAATTGTCCTCCATAATTAGAGTTGGGGAAAGTAACCAGGATGAATCTGAGAAGCAGTTGTGTGAGTTTGAGGAGCAGCTTAATGCAGTGCAGACTAAGGTGATGAATTTGGAGTTAAATCAGTCGATGCTTTGGGACTGTGGAGCTGAAGAGGCATATGAGTATTTAAGGTATGTGGATGAAGTCCGAAAGCTGACGGAGAGGCTCGAGAGGCTTTGTATTCAGAAAGATTGCAAAGAGAAAGAGAGCGAGCTTCTGCTAAGGGCTCATGATGTTCTGCAGACTGCAATGAATAGGCTTGATGATGAGTTTAGGTATTTGTTGGTTCAAAACAGGCAGCCTTTCGAGCCTGAACACATGTCTTTTCGTTCGAGCGAAGAGGATATTGTGGATGAGGGATCTATTCTCTCCTTTGGGGATGACTCTGTCGAAGAAGCGGTCCAAAGGGGGGATAGTGCGAGTCGAGGTTCAGATGAGTACATAATAGAACTAGTGCATCCGGATGTGATTCCCCACCTCAGATGTATTGCCAATTTGATGTTTGATTCGAATTATGGTCAGGAATGCTCCCAAGCATTTGTTAGTGAAAGAAAAGAAGCCTTGGATGACTGTCTCTTCATCCTCGAACTGGAGAAATTGAGCATTGAGGATGTGATGAAGATGGAATGGAATGTTCTGAGTTCCAAAATCAGGCGGTGGATACGAGCTATCAAGATTTTTGTGCGCATCTATCTCGCAAGTGAAAAATGGCTGGGTGATCAAATATTCGGTGAGCTTGGGTCAGTTAGTTCTGTTTGTTTTGCAGAATCGTCGAAAAGTTCAATGTTGCAGCTTCTGAATTTCTGTGAAGCCATAGCAATTGGCCCCCATCAGCCAGAAAAGCTGATCCGGGTTCTTGACATGTATGAGGTTCTTGCAGATCTTATCCCCGAAATTGATGCATTATACTCTGACGAAGCTGGATCAGGTGTTAGGGTGGAATGTCGTGACATTCTAAGAAGTTTAGGCGATTGTGCAAAGGCCACTTTTCTTGAATTCGAAGCAGCTGTTGCATCCAACATTTCGACCAACGCCTTTCCTGGTGGCGGAATCCATCATCTTACACGATATGTTATGAACTACATGAAAGCTCTTACTGATTATGGCAATTCCCTTAACGAGGTCCTACAACGTAACGAGAAAGAATGTGCAATCGCAATTTCGCCAGGCGCTAGTCCAGTTAGCGAAGAAGACAGCCCCAGTGAAAGCTCGTATACTTCTCATATGGCTCAACACTTCAGATCCCTAGTTTCAATTTTGGAATGCAACCTCGACGATAAGTCCAAGTTATACAAGGACGAGGCCCTCGGGCACATTTTCTTAATGAACAACATACATTACATAGCTGAAAAGGTGAAACAATCAGAGCTGAGAACCGTGCTAGGCGATGACTGGATTCGCAAGCGCAACTGGAAGTTCCAACAGCACGCAATGAGCTACGTGAGAGCTACGTGGGGCTCAATCCTTTCTTTACTGAGGGACGAAGGGCTTCAAAATCCCGGTTCAAGTTCCATTTCAAGAACTCTTATGAAAGAGAGATTGCAGAGCTTCTATCTCGCGTTTGAGGAGGTTTATAAGAACCAGACTGCGTGGTCTATTCCAGACAGCCAGCTTCGTGAAGATCTTCGAATCTCGACGTCCCTCAAGGTAATCCAGGCATACCGCACATTCGTTGGAAGACATACCAATAGCATCAGTGACAAACACATTAAGTACAGTGCCGATGATTTAGAGCAGTTGCTCTTGGACCTTTTCGAGGGATCTCCAAGATCATTGCATGGTTCTCACAGGAGGTGACTTTGAAATGCAGGGATGGATAATCAAGCAGAAATTCGATCAAGATTTTTTTGTACCCATAGTTTTAGTATTATAATAAATGATAAAAGAAATGCACATATTTGTAAACCTATTGTGACACCTTAATTTCTCCTTTTTTTGCTTTGATAAAAAATTGTTGTTTTAGCCAAGATTTAGGCTTTTTTTTTTTTATGGTATGAAATGTGTTGTGAAGATAATTTGTATTTGTTATTTAGGCTTGAATTTATTTTCATGATCTTCATGGGTGAGAGATTAAGGTGTGTACTATGCAACTGAGAAGCCTCATGGTGGAGGATATGGGAACTGGAACAACTGCAATGATAGTGGTGAAGGGTAATCATGGAAATAGGAATAGCAGCAAAGCAATTATGAAAATGTCAAGGCAAGAACTTTGATGGTGGAAATTATGGCTTCCCAAGTGGTGGTGTCAACGAATCAACGATGGATTTGGTGGGAGTGCAAGGTCCTCCTCTTATGGTGGTTACTGGTTAGACTTGGTTTACTGATATTCTTAGTTAGAACACGAGATCTTCTGAGTAGGTCCTAATTATAGGGGTAAACCTATAAAATCACTAGGAAATGGTTATCATACGCATAAGCAAACCTTAATGTGATCCAATCTTCTTTCCGTTTTTGTTTTTCATTTTTTTGGGTGTATGAAAATCCTTAGCTAAAATTTAAATCTTTTTGAGATACAAGGGAGAAAAAAAACACAAAAGTTATATCTAAGTCACAACGAACCTATAAGGTCATGGACTTAGCTCAATGGTTTAGTAGACAATATTTAGGAGAAGAGAGCAAGATTCGAACCTCAGCAGAGGCAGTGTGGGATTACACTCAAAGTAGACAAATCTCTTGTGCGCACTGGCATGAATCATTGAGTCAACGTGGAACCAGGGTGTGGGGGTGAGAAGGGCAACTAAAGTGGTATTCTTTGAGATGAAGATGGCTTACTCTGGAATGAGGTGATGGGCACGATCCAACATATGGCTTTGGTGACTCACTCTTTGGAGTGAACTCGCAGACGATAGACAGGATTCGACCGGAGTATCGCCACAGTCTGGTACAGAGATGTGGGATGGGATGTCGATGGCTGAGTTGTGAAGGAGCGAAAGGCGTTCCTAGGAGTGTCGCCTCTTGTATACGTTGTTGATGAAGAAGAGAAAGTCGTCGCAATTGAGGGTAGTGTGAGGGGAATTGAAGTTGTGAGATGGTGGTTGTAAAAGAGGACAATTGATAAAGTGAAAGAAGAAAAAAGATGTGACTAGGAATCGATGCATTAATTTTGTACTGTTCACCCATGTTTTCCAATCAGAGAACACCTTTTGAGTGTGTTTCTGATTTCTTCTTAAATGAAGAACAGTTCTCAACTTTAGAAATGAGAAAAAAAAACATAGTAAACGCGTTTTCCTGTTTTCAATTTTCAATTTTAAACGCAGCCAAAAGGTTTTAAAACCATCCAAAAAGCATTTAAGGACTAACACCAAAAGGTTTAAAACCATCCAAAAAGCATTTAAGGGAGAGGTATATATGCATGGTTGCCTACCATCTAAGAAGATTGCATATAGCTTAGACCAAATTCTTATTAGCACTCCTCCATTCTTTACCCCGTATAGTATTTTATTGAACTGTTGGAGAATCACTTTTCAACTCAACCTGAGCAAAGTCATACAAATTAATGTTGAGGTTCTCTTTTGTGATAAAATGATTGACTGACGCATGAGGATAGGATTGGATTTGCCATTTAAATGATCAACAAAACATAGAATGCCATATACATAGTGTTTTTTACAGATTGATGTATGCTGCAGATAATATGCATGCCGTGTTAAAAATTCTCAAGCAACAACTATCCACAACAAAGGTACAAAGTACAAAGAAGGGCTTGAACTAGAATGCAACCCCTACTCCATCCCTAATTCCCTACCCTCAAATTTCTGATCTGATCTGATCAGATAGGCCCAAATCAATCACGATTAAAACATCACCCTATGCTAGGTACTTGTGTAGTTGTGTGCAAAAAAATTTCACCCTCAATTCGAAAATGCAAAGAGTTCTAGAAGATTACTCCTGCATATTTTAAACAGCCCAGAATGGTTTTGGACCTGCTGGTACATTTGATTTGCTCTGCAACTTCAATGGCTCTTCACCATCTGTATGCTCAATGTCATCAACATCATCATCATCATCTCCATATTCCATTAGCTTGACGAGGGTATCTAATGCCAAGGACCGCAAGAAAGCAACCATAAATATGACATGAATGCATGAAAATAGTATTTGCATAAATCTAAGATGTATAAAATGATAGAAACAAGCCAACAATTTTCACTTTATTACTTTTCAAGAAAAAATAGTGTGCATTTCAAATACTAATTTGATCACTATATTTCTTTGTTCCCCAATTAAGACTGTTAACTGTCTATGTGGATGTAGATGTTGAAACTTAGAAGCTAGTAGCAATGTGATGTTCCTAGAGGCGCACTGGGAAAAGTTCAATAACACAAGTGAAATGAGGTTTTTCCCAAATAAATAAAACTAGAGAGTATAAGTCGATAATGTACCAGGGAAGATTTCAGATGACGGTTTAGGGGGCGTATTGTTTTTCCCATGCACTTCAGGGGTTGGTGAATTAAATTTTGGTGGTGGAGGTGGTGCCAATGGCATCACCTTGGGAGGTGGAGGAGGTGGTGGCATTACACTAGATGATGGCTGGCACAACTTTGTGGGAACAGCTGTGTTATCTCTTGCACCAGCATCTGTATTTAGATCCCGAGGCTTTGGAGGCTGCAAGTCCTGCAACTGATTTTGAGAAGAAAAACCAAACCAGAATCCTCAATAATTACAGAAAATAAGATCTAATTGATAATGCAATTAAAACACTCAGCTAACTCTTTCATAGTCATGATCAGAACTCAGAAGTTCCTGCTCCGAGAAAACATGATTTAATACTACAATCATGTAGCAGCAACAGTAGTGAAGAGATATAAGAAAATGATTATGAAGAATGTTATCTTTGAATTCCATGATATGCACATTGAAATTAGCATGCTTAAAGATGACAGATATCCCATAATTAGGTCAGAAATTTATGTCTGAGCTTACTACATTGTGCAAAACTTCATGTAATAATAATAATAATAATAATAATAATAATAATAATAATAATAATAATAATAATAATAATAATAATAATAATAATAATAAGAATAATATTATTATTATTATTATTATTATTATTATAAATGATAACTAATTAACTATGCTCAATTACAATAATTCTTATCACCCCTAAAATCACGAAGTAAATATCTTCTATAAAGGAGGGATTAAACTTCACATAAATGTTTTTATTGTGTAGTTTTATGCTGGGAAAAGGGTTGTGCAACAAGTTTAGAGTTTAAATTTAAAGTAAAATATTATTTTGGGTAAATGCAGATGCAAGAGACAAATATGTAACTTCTTTTGTATTTTAGGCAGTTGGTAATGGGTCAGATGGCCTGTCCATCAACAGAACACAGTTAGTGTCAAATCTTGCACTAGCACCACTAAGAGTACTGAGATAACATGCAGCAATTCCATGCAGCCTCCAGATCATAAAACCCTGTGAAACATACAAATGCCTAATAGGGGTCCAGAATCAGCCTGTTAGCTTCTTAGAAGATCAGAGAAAATACCTGGAATATCAAGTAGTAAAGGTCAGTATAGAAATGAAATTGCATCTTGACTAGAAAAAACATGTAAGAGTTTTATTGTTTCTAGTAATGAAGTATGTAAGTATAACTCTAGAGTTCAACAACTTAAGAAACACTCAATTTCAAAAAGCAAACCTGCCCTCCCCATGCAGAAGAATATATGTGATCGAGATGATTTCAAAATGGCAACACAAGATGTGCTTTAAAAAATATATACGTCAGGAACATTTACCAGTTTAGTCCAAATGTTGATTACTGCTAATGTAGTAAAAAGAAGAGGGGGGTTCAAAAAGATAGATTCCTATTAGTGTTTAAACTCCCCAGCCAAATCATGCTTTATGTAATGTCAAGCAAGCTATTTCTGAGAAGACATTACATGACTTCTAAAGTGTGCCACAAATATATAATGATTAATATCATCCCCACAGCCTTAGGAAAAAAAAAAGACCATGAGAATGTGCATCCAATTGTTCCATAAGTGCCTTCATAACTTCAAGTGGATGACAGGAGTGCCTTCATGAAACCTCATTCATGAAATTATTGCATTGTTCAACCCCATCTCTGTTTGATGAGTACTAGACATAAACTTGAAGATAATGGCCATTGGCCTCCAGCCATTAAGATGAAACAAGGAGAACCACTAGTACCTGATGGGGATTAGCTGTGCCCTTTCCTGTAGCAGGTAATTCCCGAAATTTGCGTTTATGTGCGGGTCGCTCTTCCTTCTGGATGGAGGATATCGTACTAGCTGGAGGCTTGGTGTTTACTGCTGTTGCTTCTGGAGAGACTGCAGCTGTGACAGAGGTAGACTGCCTAAGGGCTAAGGCAACTTGTTGCAAGGGTGTGACTTGGGGATAAATCCCACCATAACCCATATAGCTTGTTCCACTTGAGATTGACATATGGGGGTAGTAGTTCATGTTGGGTTGAGATGGCAGTGCATTCAACGAGCCTAAAGACTGAGATACAATTCCTTGAGAAACATTACTGTCCATACCAGGAGCAGTAACTGTGGGAACTGCTGGTACAGATACACCTGTACTTGCTGCATTCAAATTAGCAGGTTGAAAATTATTTGCTTCCAACTCATTTCCCAAACTCTTACTTCCAGCCAATAGCTGTGGTGGGGGTGGAACAGCACCATAAACTTTAGAAGAAGACACCCTATTTTGTAAAAATAAGACCCAATAAAAATGGTAGAATTGAAGAATGATGAAAAATGACTAACTTCAACAAGTAATGTGGGAAGCTGAATTGTACAATTTCCAAAATCCACATAATGCTGTTTCACAAGTTCACTTGAAAATTTAATAATCACATTTTATCCAGTGAGACAAATGAAATGTAATACCTAGAAGTACCAAACTCAGCAGCTATGGTATCCAACAGATTTTCTGCCAAAAGCTTTGCACGCTCGAGACTTTTTGGATTATTGCTTGATAGGAACAAATGCAGTGGTTGATGTCCATCTGCAAGTAAGGCCAGATGCAAAAATCAGCAAATTGCAGAATTAGACCACAATAGTGCACTAACAAAAAATAAGATATAATTGCAATACAACGAACAATTACCTTCACCCTGTACAGGTTCGGAATCTCCTGAACCATCCCCTCTTAACACAACAGTTGCTCCTGTTTCATTCATAATGTGATTTACATACTGGTCCTGCAGTTACAAAAGCCAACCACCAGCAACAAAAAGAATCTCTCCCAATGGACGGAGAAGTCAGAGAAAGCTGAGGACATTAGAATCTCTTGTCTTTCTTTTATGAGCAAAATAAAAATTTCAACGAAATTCATCAAGAAACATGCATGTGAAGCAAATACATCAACATAGAAATAAAATCACAAAAATTACTCAAAAGATGGCTACTGCACCTTCACTGTGATGAATTCAATTAATAAAGAAAAATAACAGAAATTGCAATTGGCCACTCTAATAGAAGTGCTTTTTCCCCTTTCTATTTCACCACCCAGACCAACAGCCAATAATAATAAATGTATGTATGCATCTATGCATGCATGTTTGTGTATACAGGTATCCAAGAAGAAAATGGGGAGGTGAATGTGGGAGAAAAGCTCACATTTGGTCCTCGAATACGAGCAGCAATATTCAAGGATGTTTCAGCCTCAAAGCCCACATAGACACAGGTACTCATGGAGGGATTAACCTGACCAGGATATCCTAAATTAATCATTGCATTAATCTTATTGGTTAAAGTTTTCATTGACTTTTAGAAAAAGAGACCTTCAATCCATTGTTCACTGAACCCTCTTTCAGCATTTCCTCCACAATTGCTGCTGCATGATCAACTGCTTTGATCCTTTCCACTGTTGTTTCTAACTGAATCAATAATATAAAAAGTACACCAGAATCAGAATATATAACATTTCTGATAAAGTAGATCATCTCCTAAGATTAAAAACAACAGCAATACTACAAAAGTAGATGAGGTAGCATAAAATATACAATGATGTCAGTGCCACATACTATATATACAGCTTTTAATAGTGAAACTGTGAAAGTATTCTAAGGATGTTAACTAAGCAAGACCCCCATAGGTAATGCACTTGAGCAAGCACTGAAGCACCTAAAAGCAACTGACAGTAGATAATATTTTAACTTAAGCAGAGGAAAATATAGAGAAGCATGGGTAGGAACAGTTATCAAGTCTATTACGGGTAAACAAGAATACATACAAACTCCATAAGACACAAAAGACTAACAAAACCAACCACAAAATCTAAAATATATAACACCATTTTACAATGTTTGTAAACATACAAATGAGGAATATCAATAACCACCCTACTTGCAAAACCAATGCAGATAATAGGAGCATGTTTGAACTTTAAAAAGGTATCAGGTGATTGTTTTATGAAATGGTGCATCACAGACTCCAGAAGACAAGGTGTTTACATGTGTTCCAGCAGAAATGTGAAGATATAGTGGTTTTTCACCATCAGGGGGTGCGTTTGGAAGCCTGTACTTGCCCCTGCAAAGCCATTTTGCAAATCCATTACATGATGAGGAAGAAAAGAAACTAAGAAATAAACCACATATAATGTTTACATAACCTACATACCTAGTTATTACCACTGCACCTGTGCTCTTCTGAATCTGACATAAAATAAAATAACAAGCATATTGATTTAGCATCTATTACCATTGCATAGAGCCATAGATACCAAGTATAATAGATGTCTATGTCTCAAACATAAATTTTTTTATGGCCAATATCAATTTCAAATGATAATATCACCTCTTCCTGGGTTTGGCGCTTTGTGAGTTTGTAACGAACAGAGGAGTCGGCATCATTTATGACAATCTCTCTTGCTATCAACTCATCCTGGATCTTGGGCTACAATAGTTTAAAAGTTCATGAAGAAAATGTCATAAAATTGAAATAAAATATAGATTTGCAAAAAGATTTAGTGGCTAACAAACATTGATTGTGATGGTTAGTAAAATCTAGCATAATGGAAAATAGAGTCAGTGACTATACAAACCTTTCCCTGCTGAAATCAAAGATCAAATAGAATGTTACATGAAAGACATAGCACTTCAAGCATATATAAATTATCATAATGTTTTCCACTTCCTCTGATTATATATTAGACATATCCGTATATCATCCTTTTTTTGGGTACATTTGAGTGATTTGACAGGGACCAAAGTAGTAGAACTGGAAAGGGTCTAACTTACCATCAAACTACACCCTAAACCCCACATGTGTATCATAAGAGAGATTTTATGGAAGCATAAGTGACAAACTGGATCACTCAAGAGATCTTACTTGATTTAATTTTTGAGCAAGAGCTACAGCATGTTGCTGCACGGAAGTTACACCATTAGATGTGAGGGGAGCTGCTAAAAGAGTGCCGCATACTGGAACTATTCCTGGTGGCATGATACCAACAAAAGATCCAATGTTACTGAAAGGAAGAAGTGCAGGCTGGCATCCTCCAGCTGAAACCAATGGCTCTGCAGGTTGATCCCACTTTCTCTTTTTTCTGCAAGATATCATTAAACTTTATCATCCATTATTAACATGTAAACTGTTCTAGTTGGAGTACATAATTAAATATGGCCTTCGTCTTTGTTACTTCCATTTCCACACTGTTTGGGTAAACACGAATCCAGTTGAGTTCTAAAAATATTAGTTCAACAACTTAGATGTATAAACTTATGGAATCGCAACATTTTCTTCAACTTTGCATTTTGGAGCGAGAGATTACTTGTAATATATGATGAGCAACACAAGAACTAATCTCCCTAATAATAACAATAACAGTAAATACATAAAAGAATAATAAAGTTTTAGACTTTTATCAGATTTGGAGGGTGAGATTCAAATTCTAACTGAGTCAACGAAAATTCATTTGCAAATCGAGCAGCTACAAAGCTGAAAATTATAGATCTTTGAAAATTTGTTTGCACCTCTGTTTGACCGTTGAAGGATCAGTAGACGAAGCAGTTTCGGAAGACGAAACCCTTGGGAAGCTATCCTCCGTCATTTATGATAATCGATTGTCGATGTTAAAATTTTTCCCACCGATTTCCCTTTAGAATAATCCGCTGCGCCGATTGAACGGAGCTGTAATATACAGGACGAGCGTCTATAATCGGGTCGTTGTGGTGGCGAACGACGATGATGAATATGTCGGGTCAAAATGGCGGGTGATCCGTAACCGAGGAATGCAACCCACCGGTTAGCCAGTCACCACATTATACTTTACTACTCCGTACATATTGGAAAAGTCTCTGAATTATGGCAAATTATGCTATGGACCGGGTACACTTTTCAAGGTAGACTCATGTACATGTTCACAATTCACAATTTTAAAACTTTATATTTATAATTTTAAATCTCAATATACAAAATTACATTCAATATTCACAATTTTTGAACTCTATATTCACAATTTTGTTATATAGATTTAAAAATTGTGTTATACTATTGAATATAGAGTTATGAAATTCTGAATATAGAGTTATGAAATTGTTAACATAGAGTTTTGAAATTGTGAATATAAAGTTCTGTAATTATGAATATAGAATTTAAAAATTGTGAATATAGAGTTCTAAAATTATGAAGAGTTCTAAAATTGTAAGCATTTAATACATACTGGATACTGCATTGCAGAACGATTCAACTAAATCCTTAAATTCAAGCAAGCTATTATGTTGGAATTCATGAACAAGCTTTCGTGGAATCATTGTTTTATTGCTTACTGAAAGTTTTTAAGTTGCAAAATGCTTTCTCTTGTAGAGATCAAATCTTATGAAGGCTGCACTTATTGATATGCTGGAACCAAATGAGTCCTTGATACAATAAAATGTGGTCAGCACCACCAATATCTAAGATCCAACAAGCCACCATAGAATTTTTAGCTATGGGCATACTAGCAACATTAGAAATATAATATACTTGGTTGCATGTAGCTATAAAAGCATCAATAACTGTGAACTTTTGTTAGGTTTTTCATAACTAAAAACTGATGCTTGATTTTTCAACTGGTGTTGAAGATGATTTTTTTTTTTTTTCATTTCTTCCTCCCGCAAGAACTAAACTTTTGTGGGCTCCCCAATTTGAGAAAGGAAAACAAGAAGACAGTAGGAGAGAAGCGTGTGGGTGATAGTAGGCGCCCAGCGGGCGCGTGCACGCTGGCGTGTTAATTGCTGCTTTTTTGATTTTTTTTATTTTATTTTTTCTTATTTTTGTCATATTAATGTTTTTCTTATTTTTTTTCTTTTTCTTCCTTTTTTGTTCTCCTTCATCTCTATCATAATCACACTTATAAAAACTTCTCAAAAACCATTAAAAAAAACTATACTATTACGGATGCTCTAAGGACACTTCCACATGCTGCCATATATGGCAATTGAACAATAACATACATGATATATTATTTTTTGAACCCAATCTCCCAGTTATATATCATCACACAACTCATGCATATTTGCCTGCAAATGGCATGAGAAATCATGGGGATGGTTTCACTTGGTTTTCTGCATTCTAAGACAGAAAGCTTATGTTATGAGATTAAGAAAAATGGTAGTAAATTTCGACTCTTTTTCTATTTCAATAATTTCTTTTTCCTTATCTGTAACATCATTTTAATCCTCACTTGACCTCCACTATACTGCATTATTGACATGCGGGCGTAATAATGATCAATAACTTTATATAGTTTATTGAATTAAAATAAAGTCTAACATTAAAAAAAGCTCAAAAATTAAAATTAAAAAAATTAAAACATAATATTATCAAGGTTCTTTAGAATATTACAATATTATGTCTATATCAAATGATTTTTTTATTCTTCTTTTATGTTCGCATTAGTCACAAAACCCCATCCCTATCACCATATAAGTACAATTATTCTTTGTTTGACATACATATATTATTCTTAGAGTAGAAAGAGTAGTGTGGCTCTTTTATCGAATTGTGATGGGAATAAAGTCAGCAAAACATTCTCTACATTGATGATTGTATATACACACATGTCACATGGGGAAGTGGTCATTCTGTTTGTTCCTATTGATAATTTGAAGTTATATATCATCAGTAGTAGTGGCCTCAATTCTTTTGATAAGTCAACCTTCGTTTCAACATTTGATATGTCACTGTTGGATATGTTCACACATTTAGTGTGAGGAGAGAGAAAAATCCATAATCCTCTTTGTGAATTGTGTAACATTAAAGTGATTAAACTACTACTCCTTACCTAGTATCATTATTATAGGACTATCAAATCCAATGGTGATCTCAATAGTGGGAAGAGTTTCAGTCAAATAAAATTTAATTTTTTTGAAAAGATTGAATCTCCAACTCCAAGGGTCTTCAACACTCCACCTTGACAGAACATTTGGAATGATATAAATCACGGTGACTCAATGACTCAACAGACATGACCAAATGATGGTGCGCACAAGAGACCTGTCCATTTTGTACATAATCTCCATACTGTTACTACTGATGTTCAAACATTGGTCTCTTCTTCCAAATATTACCTAATAAACCAGTGAGCTAAACTCATGCGGCCAGATAAAACTTAAGTATGTATATGGATTGCTATACATCACTATTACACTAGCTATAGGCAAATAAATTTTTTTTTATTTTATTTTTTATGAGCAATTTTTTTTAATCATTGACTAAGTTTGAATTTTTTAAAATTTTATTACATCAGGTTAAAAGGATTATTTTAATAGAAAATGATTTTATGTATATGCTATTTTAGTCTAACTATTACGGAGTATATGCCAGCAATTTAGTTATTTTATTTAAATGTTAATAATAATTATTTATTGTATTTATTGCTACTCATCACTGAACATGTGATTATGTGTATGTATAAACTGGTAATGAATTGTTGCAACTATTGCCTCAAATAAAAAGGACACCATAGAAGTCCTGAAAATTGTAGACAATTAAACGAGTAGATGAAATATAATTTTCGTACCTAGATAGTTTCTTTTTAGTACAATTTACATATGTTGGTGGTTGTAAGTTTACCTTGTCAAAAAAAAAACAAAAACTATAGAAAAAGACATAACATTGAAGTTATACAAATTAAAAAACATAATGTTTTTTTAAAGGAAAAACATAATGTTATTTACACAAAAAAAAAAATTGAATCGAAATTTGCACCATAAATGTTACATTCCTTTACGTTCATTAATTGACTATAACTTAAGTTAATTATATGAAATTATACTATATGACAAAAAAGTTTAGAACTTATATGAAATTTAAAAAAAAAATTGCTATTTGCACAAAAATATTGAAAAAAAAAAAGTATTTTTAGTTTTTCAATTATTCATTGTTCGCTGTTTTAGTCCCTAATTTTTTATCGTTACAATATACACTCCTAACTTTTTTTTTAAAAAAAATGCGATTTTAACCCCTTAAAGAACAAAACTATTAAACTTTATTAAAATTATACTTAGTACATGTGTATTTTAAAATTTTATTATCTCCATTCTTTATAACTTTTACATTTTTTATATTTTATTTGCAAAACAGAGAATTGACAACCTTCTTTTCTAAAATTTTTCTCTTCAATTTTGGTACATTGTCCATATTTTTCCTACGCAAACATGTTAAAATTTTAGGTCTTTTTTAAAAAAAAAAAATTTACAAATAAAATATTGAGAGTAAAAAATATTATAATTAAAAAAATATTAAAAAGAAATACTAAAATACTCATGTACTAAGTAAAATTTAAATAGAGTTTAATAGTTATTGGTAATTTGTTTGAAGAGTTAGAGGAGTATAATTGAGGAATTAACAACTCATTTTCCCTAAAATATTTTCATCAAATTTTGCACTGTAAATGTACACTCCTATGTGTTCATTAATTGACTGTACTATATACACCATAAGTTAATTACACTAATCACCCCGTATAACTCAAAATTGTGAACTTTTGATGCAATTAATATTAGTTGTGCTCTAAGTAATTAACACAATTAATATTAGTTGTGCTCTAACTAACATAACTAATTTATGGTAGTTTTATTTTCTTTATTTTTTATTTTTTGCATATTATCTCTCCACCGTGTGGCACCGTGAGATTATTTAGGATTAATCCCATGAGTCCATGACACACTTACTACAAAAAGTCAAATCCAAAACTTTTTATTATGTCATGTTTTTAATTTATGCTGGTATTTTAATTATATTTATTTATTTATAATTATTTTTACTATTTTGGAGAATGAATAATAATGATGGAAATCAGGATGTGCAATAGTTGTATATAATCCATATCTTCTCGGAACATGGAACTCCCACGAATAATTGATATGCACTAAGGTAACAAAATGACAGGACAATAAAATGCTGTCTAACTAGAAACTTTATTTTATGTTTTAAGTTGCAAATTAACTACAATTTTGATGAATAAATTCATTGATATAAAAAAAGTATTATGCTTAAGCTATCTATATCTCTATAGTATTTTCTTACTTTTAAAACTATACATTATTGTCATATCATCACATTTATATTAAATAGATTAAATAGAAAGAAGTGTTAATACTATTGTATATACTTATCATTTTGCTTACAAAAAAAATTGCCACAATTTTTTTTTAATAATAGTTGATATGATGTTTTTTTTTTTTTTGACAATATATATACCTTTCTTCAAATTTTATCTCCTCAAAGTATAATTAACCACTATTAGAGTTGACTTGGGGCTATGGTTCCACAGTTTCTTAGTAACCCTATTAGGGAAGACTGCATGATTTGTGGAGTCGATGTTGCTTTATCTCCCAATCAGAGAAAAATTTTCTTTGGTATGGTTTTATTGAATAGAAATGAAGAGTTTGTGGCTGCCAAAGGGGGCTGCCTTAACTGTATCGTTGATCCTTCTGTGGCCGAATTAATGGCATGCAAAGAGACCTCCTATGGCTTAGAGAGAAATGTTGGAAGGAGGTTGATATTCAAACTAATTGCTTAAATGTTTGCAACAATATTATATTAATGATGATAGAGACAATCTTACTTATGCTAGTAATGTCATCAAAGAATGTCGCTCTCTTCTTCGAACTAGTGGGGGTCCCCAAGTTATGTTCACTTCTAGATGCAATAATATTCCTGCTCATAGATTAGCCAAGTTTGCTAGCTCATTATCTTGTGTTCTTACATGAGAGGGTGAACCCCGTAATTGTCTCCAGGATAATTTTTTTGATTGATTAATGCAGTTGTGTTTATTTGGTCTTAAAAAAAACACTACTAAAAATGAGTTATTTGCGACTTTGCGTCTTTAGTAAATAACAATAAACATCTTTATTGGTACATATGCAAAAAAGTATAAACTTTATGCATTTATATATAGTTGACAAATGTGTATTTTTAAAATTTTAACAATAAGTTTCTGTACTAAAACTATTAAAGTTATATATATCAAACACTATAATTATATTAAAAAGAATAAACATTTTAAACATATTTTAGCTATATATTCAGAAGTCAAATATATATTCTTTCTTGAATCATGTAAACTAGAGTTCACTGGCTTCTTGTTGGAATAGAAAAAGAAGAAAAGAACAATATGATATCACAATATTTTTTTTAATATGAAATTAGAAGAAATATAATTGAATTAATATAAATTAACTAAAGTTGGTACAATTATTTTGAGAGTATAGAAGCTAATAATAATAGGCCCCACCGATGAGGTTGCCAAACGAGCTAAGCTAAGTATGGCGGCGGACAAGTACACTCGTTCTCGTTCAAGCTCCCGCAAAAATTTGAAAAACATAAATCAATTTTCCACATGAAAAAAAAAGGAAAAAAGAAAAAAAGAAAAGGAAACAGCACAAAAAAAAAAAAGGCAATCTTAAAAAGATAGCAATCAACAACGCGTGCACAAAAGGCGCGTGGTCAAAAAAATCCCTCAATTTTCTCACGTTCACACGGGGCTGTTCTAGACTTCTAGATGCTAACTTACACCGCAAATCCTAGCCCTCCATATCCTAGGCATCTCCATCAACGGCTAATTTAAGATGTCCATGTACGATGCCGAAACTCGTCGATATTTCTCTTCCCTGTTTCAGCTTCGGACTCCTCCGAAGCTAGAGGCACGGCCCGAGCCTGCCCTGTTCGCTTCTGAGTTCGTTGAAAAAATATATATACAATTCCGCTCCGCACTGTATCAATAGCTTTATCTTCGGCCCTGTCTGAAAGAGCCCACCCACCCCACCCTTACTCAGCTCACCGTTTTAGTGAGAGAAAAGTGAAGGCAGATCTATAGAGACATAATATATACAATCATATATAGCAAGTGTATGCATTTGCTGAAGTTACAGCTGAGAAAAATCACAGTGCTTTGATCTCCATTATTGCAGCTTCTTCAGTGTAAGTTCACCTACACAGGAGAATAAACGCTTAATTCTTTCACCTTTCACTGAGATCATTGCCTTTGGAGTTTTGGACACTCGTAGAGATATGAGTTTGGTGCTTTGTAGCTTGTGCTTGCTCAAAGATTTATAAACAATTTCTTACTTATTTGCTTAAAATCATTTTTGTGTGTGGTTGCCTAATTGTGGTGCAATTGCCAGTCAGAGTTATGGTGAAGGATTTTTGAGCCTCAAATTTGGTGAAATGGGTTTAGAATTTGTTTCTCCTGGAATGTTTATTGTGTTTGTTCATGTTTGGGTGCGAGGGTTTTAGGAGTTTAATTGTGGCATGCAGTGGCTTTTCCTAGGGTTTTTAATTTGTGGTTTCTTTAGTGCAGCTGTCAATTTTTGCATGTGCATCTGTAATTTATGCTTGACATAGTCTGGGTGTAGACTAGTGACAGTCTTAAGTGCACTAATTTTAATTTAATTCATTTTCGTGATTATGTGCTGTCTCACTGTCTGTATTTTCATGTAATACCACTATATGTAGCAGTATGCTTTTTTATTTCGTGTATTTTTTGCTTCACAATATAAGGGGATTTCTTTTTGAAGCTAATTTCAGTGTTCTCTTAGTTGACTTGGGCTTAACTGAGTAATGCAGTAGGCTAATTTATAGAATAATTAAAGATGGTTATATTAGTATAAGGGGAATAAAAATAGTTGTGGGATTTCTGTATGACTGATTGAATCCAAATACAGTGTTGACATCTGATACTAATTTATTTAATTTGCCTTGGTGTTGAGTGAAGTCATCGATGTTCCATTTTAATGGGAAAGCTCAACTCTTGCAGTACAAAATTAGTATTGTAAATCTAGTAGTAAAATGTTTGATTAATATTTGTTAACTTGTGTATAGTTTCTGCTTTTCCTTTCACAGTTTGGAAAGTTCACCTTTATATGTTTTGCTTACAGCTTAATCTGCCAATAGGATCCAGAAGTTCTCTGTGCCTCTAGGAGTTTGCTCTCAGGGTTGACATTGGCACTTAGGTGTCTGCTGAAACTAATACTGTTTCTATCAGTGATGAGATCACGTAGGCTGATAACGCTGAGTTCTCCATTTTAGCATGCAAGGTATGTCTACTAAATTGGTAGCCCCAGAGATGTGAAAATCAATGATCTTGTAAGGTAACTATTATCTCAGCAGATTGACAAATTTTGATAGATTTTGGGATCTATCTGTTGTACGTTTCTTTTGGAGTGGCCGTGTTACACCCGTACAACTTGGGATGTCGCAACCTCAGCCTAGGCAACAGCATGAATTTCCTGACATACAGATGTTGCAGCGGCATATAATGTTCAAACAGCTTCAGGAACTGCAGCGTCAAAGGCAACTTCAGCAAATAGGTGACTTGAGTCAGCAGAATTATATGAATCAAGTTTCGGTGTTTAATAAGCAGACTTCTGGGGTTCAACTGCCCCCTATAGTTAATGGAACACCAATCCGTGACACATCACAAATATTTTCTGCTGGAAACATGCAATTGATGCAGCGTGGTTCCTCTATAGTTGATCATGGATTTCCAAATGGATCAATTTTTTCACAAGGTCAAAGTCAGGCTGCAATGGGTGTATTACCGCATCAACTTAATATGTCTATATATGGAGGATCTGTTGTTGGCACAGGAAATAATTTGAATCCTTACTCTGCTTTGCAAGGGCTATCTAATGAGACAACCAGTGTCTTGACTAATAGCAACAATAACCAATTGGAGCTACCCATGTTGCAACATGCAACTTTCAACAACTCTTTTATGAGTGGACAGTCCAATGCATCTAGCAGTGATTCTGGTCATGTTTTCATGCCGGACGTTGCTTCTGTACCCAAACAAGTGTTTCAAGAGAAGAACTTCTTTGGACAAGTTCCTGTTCAAAGTTTGGATGGACTTCTAGCTGGAAACTTCCAGCAAGTGAGTGCTTTGCCAAGCAAATCATCAATGCAGGAATCTTGTGGTAGCCGAGAACAAGTAAGTTGGTCTGCTCTCTCCGCACCAAAGCTGCCAAACATGGGTAATTCTCAGAGCTCTTGTTCTCTGGATCCACTGGAACAGAAGATTTTGTTCAATACAGATGATAGTTGGGAATCTAATCTTGGTGAGCATGGTAACTTGGGAATGAGTGGTTTTGGAAGTGCATTGGGAAATTCAGATTGTATGAATTCTTTCCCCTCTGTTCAGAGTGGTAGTTGGAGTGCCCTTATGCAGTCTGCGGTTGCAGAGGCTTCTAGTAGTGATACTGGCCTCCAAGAGGAGTGGAGTGGCTTGAGCTTTCAGAATCCAGAACTTTCAACTGAAAACCAGCCCTCTAATTATGTAGACAGTGGGAGGCAACAAAGTAATTGGATCGATAACAGCCTGCAGAATGCTTCATCCCCTAGTTCAAAACCTGAGTTTCTGAACCAAAGTTATAGTATGAGCTGCAACTTCCAGGGTCTTCAACAGTTAAATCACCAATTTCCTGGACAGAAAGAGGAGATACACTCTGATTCTCCTAAATATGCTGGAAAGTGGTTGGATTGTAGCCCTCGACAAAAGCAACCAATGAAGGAAAGTCAGCTGGTTCAAATAGCATCACCTGCTCAAAAATTTTGGCCCAGTCAACATTATGAGCATACAGAGCATGGGACACAACGGTTAAATGTTGATTGTGGCCAATCTCGCAGCAATCTAACAGGTTTCCATCTATGTCCTTGTAATTATAATAACAAGAATGCAGGACATGTCTGCCCTCCCCCTAGATTATACGAATGTTTAGCCAAAGTTTAAGAACTTAAGATCAATGTGCCTGGCATGCATATTTGCATTGTTTGTGGACTAATTGTTGTGACAGGCAGGTTAATTTTCTGATTCAGTTTTTGGTTTGAATGAAGGGAAATCTGGAGAAGTCAATACAGAAGTTAATGAGGAGAAGTCTCCATTGAATAATGTTACTGCTGTACCAGAGAAAAGCACAACTGAGTTTAAGCAAATTGTTGATCATGAAATCAATCAACATGTTATGAACTCTACAGGTGCAGACTCTCTTGGAAAAGAGAATTATCTTGACAGCAATCAATCTAGTGTAGGACTTGGATTGAGCGGGAAATTGTGGCTTCATGGGACTACACATCTGCCCATGGTAGATAGTCTACAAAAGCCATATCATCAGGTAGACCATAATGCTCTTTTTTTTTTTTTTTTTTTTCCTGTGGATTTTCACAGGAAAATGGATACACTCTGAACTCCACTGACAAGAATGCTTTCTATTTCACAGACATCTCAGGTCTTAAGTGGTAGTGAACAAAGGCACTTGGGGCAATATAACAATAATGTCTCTAATATTATAATGGCTCCCGAACAAGTAAGGATGAACATTTTTAGGAATATAAACAACCTTAACCATCCAATTATCTATAATGCTGATCCTGTTTACCTTTTGTAAAAGGTCCAATTGCCACGCCACCCAAGTAATTTCATTCCCCGTGGAGACAATGATGGACCTATGCCTAGTCTTCTGGATACATCGCCTAGCTTTCATGGCCAAAGTACCACTGCTGATACAAGGTATCAAACGTCAAAGTTGGATTACCTCCATATGCACACCAGAAAGCAATTTCTGGCCATACTTATTCACAGACTTAAGTGTGCTCTGATTATTTGTACAGTCATCCTTCAAAATTAAGCTGTTGCTTTCTATTCTATGATTCGCTTGTCTAAGTTATTTGCTTCATGTTATTATTGCATCAATCTTAGAATCCTATTTTCCCTCTTCTCCTTTCTGTGGTAGGAAACATCTGCTACACCGGTTTAATGCGGATGGCAAAATTGTAGAGCATGGAACAGGAACACAGTTTAATTGTAAAGAATTTGTTCAATCATCTGAAAAGACCCAGATGAAAGCCTCTGAATCATCTTTTAATCAGCCAGATAATAGCTCTTCCACTTCTCAAAGCAATGGCATAAGGTTGGGGTCACCATCTCAATGGATACCCAGATCTCACACATCTCTTGAACCTTTACCTATGGTGAGTTTGACAGAATGTTCACTCTATAAACCCATGTTTTCATGAGTCATTTCTTCTACTTTATAAGATTAAAATTTATGAAAATGTTTTAAGTGTTATATCCAATTGCAGGGAGTTTGTAACATCACTTTTCCTTTAAAATTTTACAGTCGTATAATCAACTCCAAAACCAAAACCTTCCTTTGCCTGCGGCGAGTCATTCTCCACAAGCAATGTTTTCTGGCCAGGCAACTACTCCCTCTTTGGCCAAAGAGGCCTCTCATGTAACTCCTGCCAACTGTCACAATCAAGAATTTTCAATTCTGGAGACTATGCCGGTCAGTAAGCTATCAGTGGTCTCAAATGTGAATCAGCAACCAGGGCAGTCAATGCTGCCAGACATTCAAGCCCAACAAAATCAATTTCAGTTGGGATTCCACAAGGTCTCATCTAGTTTGCTTCAACCTACTGCTTCAACAACTAGCAGTCATGAGCATACTACAAGGAATTCAGAGGGGCAACACAATCAAAGCTCATTTAGAGAAGGGGCTGAAGTAGTTGATTCTTTGCAAAATTCACATGGATTGGATAGCAAGCAAGGGGAGCAGAATAAGAATTATCTACCAACTCCCTCTGCAAGAGATCTTGAAACTTTTGGCCATTCTTTGAGGCCACTACTAGGTCACCATCAAAATCAGGTGCAGTCCCTGATGAATGCTGAGAGTGACCTTAATAAGATGTCAGGGAAATATATGGGGGCCAGAAATATGGAAAAGAATGAAGTGAATGCAACACAGTATAATTTACTTTCACCTCAGGAAAATAAAGTTTTTAGCTTCTCTTCAGAGACTAGAGAAGATCAATTTAACAAAGATTTTTCCCAGACCTCAGTTCAAGATAATTCGCTGATGGTAATGCTTGGTCGGGCTAATCAGACTGTCAGTGCCAACATTGCTTCTAACAAGGTAGAAGAGGGTAGGAACAGTTTACAAATGGCTCCCCCCTGGCTCAAGCATCATGGAAACTCAAAAAATGGGCAGATCTTGTCAATGCTAGCTGCTAAGAACACTTTGCAACAGTTAGCTGTCGGTAAGACCCTTGATAACTTGCAAATGAGTAGCTCCATTTCGAGAGCAAATTCATCTGATGCCAGTAAAGGGAGCAACATATGGCCAACTACCTCTACAGTTTCAGTAGGTGGTACACAGTTACCAAACTCATATGAGTTGCCTTTGAATGTCTCAGACCAAAATTTGGCCATCAGGAAGTTGAAGAAGCGCAAGCTTGGCTTGTTTGATTCTCTGCCATGGCACAAAGAAGTGACTCAAGGTTCACTAAAATGTCCAAATATCAGGTGTGGAAATTGTACTTTAACATTTTTCTTGATGACAGCATTGGCATTCTACAACAAAACCCTTTTCTACATCTTTGAAGGAATTTTTTTTATTCAATTTGGACTTTGTCTTCACTCATTTACTAAAGTTGAGCATGTGATCTTAACTTGCTATATCTCTGTTAATTGTCTCAGCATGGCGGAATTGGAATGGTGTCTAGCTTCAAATAGAATAAATCAGAAGGTGTGTAATTCTTGGCGAAACTTAACTCTTGCAACCCCCTTATGATGGTACATATATTTTATTAGCTTTTTAAAGTTGTTTCTAACTAGCTTGCTTTTTTTAACAGGTGGAAAATGAGGCTCTATTAGTTGAAGAATTGGCTCCAATGCATCGAGCAAAGAGAAGGCTTACCAAGACAACCCAGATAATGCAACAGATTTTTCGTCCAGCACCAGCGGTCATTGTCTCAACAGATGCCTTCTCAAATTGTGATAGTGTGGTGTATTTCGTTGCTAGATTAGCCCTAGGTGATGCATGCAACATGGCTCATGATTTTCACAGGCAATTTACTGCTGGTGATATGTAAGATTTTATCTGTAATAGGTTGCCTTCACTTCTCCCCATTTCATCTTGAGCAATTAAATTTCGTTAACCCAACACATTGAGACAAGAATGGGTAAAATTTTGAGACTTGACTTTAGTAGAGATTCCCTTGCTCTAATCACCATTTTGTTTTCAAATCTCTACAGGTCATCTGATAAGGTAGAGAGTCCTGGCACACTTCATGGCACAGATTTCTTAAAAACCATGGAAAATTTCATCTGTAGAGCAAAGGGGCTTGAAGCTGATTTCATCAGGTAGGGGTCATTGTTATTCCAAGATTCATTTCCATGTCTTGTCACCTTCATAACTGCTTACTATATCCAAATAACTGAATAACTATAGTTGGGAGAACACATTCAATTAAATTGACAGTTGGATTTCTCAACCATTTCTTTCTTCACAGTCCTTTACTATGGGTTTTCTCACACTTTTAGAGGAGCTACGAATGGCTCCTGCATAATGCAGAATGAAATAAATGATCCTTTGCGGCCTTTTCAAGAAATTGTCCTTTATGGTGATCTTTTATTTTTGAATAAACTTTTAAATCACACTTTGGTTTATGATGCAGACTGGAGAAACGAGCTTCCATCTTAGACTTGAAGGTTGAATCACAGGAGTTGGAGAAGTTCTCTATCATCAACCGTTTTGCCAGATTCCATAACAGGGGCCATAGTGGTGCAGTTGATACATCTTCTGGGGCCACTCCTGTTGCGCTAAAATCAGCCCCGCAGAGATACGTTATTGCATTTCCAATGCCTAAGACAGTGCCAGAGGGAGTAAATTGTCTGTCTCTATGATCATTGATTGACTGGAAGCCAACGCCATGCCTGCAGGTCTCTGGTTTCATGTTCTCTGGTATGCATTCAAATTGCTCCAATCTATATCCTATGCTGGCTCACAAGTAAACACCAAGGACATGCAGAAGAAAATAACCTTCAAGATAAGTTAGGTGCAATTAATTATACCAGTGAATTTTTAAATCAAGGCCTGGTTTCCATCACCTTTCAGACAGTATATATTGCTCGTTGTATATTAACTTTATGGCAATCTAGTTCTAGTAGTAAGGAAATCATCAATATTATCTTTTGAAGAAGCTATTAGGTTAGGTGATCCATATGAATGCACGATGGATGCCAAACTTGATAAACTATGGCTAGATGTATTATACACGTAACTGATAGTTTAGTTTTTGAAAGCTTTCATGCTCAAGTCTCTGCTTGCTCTGCAATATTACATAATCAAGTTGTTGAGTCACAGAAGTGTACTTAGGGGTTGCCATTGAATGTTTGTATTTAGTATTGTAATCCAACAGGATCCCTGAAGAGGGTTAAGGTTTTCAACTAATCATCCTTTGGTAAAACTTGTGCCTATATTTACCCATTCTGTCCCTACCCCTTCATTGCATTTTACCTTTGGCAGTAGACAGTAATATCTTAAAAAAAGTTACCCAACTATGGGATTGGGAAGGTGCTGCCATTAACTGATGATATCTGCAGAAGCAGAAAAGCTTTTTTTTTATGACCTTTATATTTACAAGTATTTATTATGAAAGATTTTGTGGACCTCCACTTCAAAGGCAGGTGGTGCATGTCACAAAAAGGACAAGGGCAGGCTTTTATTGTGTTTGATTTGCCACATATTGAAATCAAGATACTGCTGACTTTAATGTTAAAGTATCAGATAATGGCAGTCACATGGTGGAAAGTGATGCCTGAGAATGTTTGTTGTGAGGAATAAACAAAAAAGCAAAAAAAAAAGTCAATTTGCATATAATAATGTTTGGTTTTATAGACATGAGCAGGCTTGTCTGTGGTTGGTTGGATGAGAAAATCCAGGGAGGGGTCTCTTCCCTAAAACAGGACAATTTCTGCATGCTGACAACAATTGGGTAATATGTTCACTCCTTATGAACAAAGATTTCTGCCTCATATCATCTCATCATTCTTTACCACACTTTATGTTTTTTTTCTCCAATGTTATTATCACAATCCACAGGTCAGTTATCACCACGTGGAGGGTTGAGAGCTGCATTTACGGTTTTACCCTCTTGCCTCCACCCTCTGCCCTGTGTGGGGATGGTAGCCAGGTGTACGATTGGATCTTGTATTTACTGTCGAGATCTTTGATGTAACTGATGTTTGGTAGCCACAGCCTTTCTGTCCCTGTACATAAACAACAATGATGACAGTACGACAAGAATTCTGACATATTGAGACCAAGATACTGAAAACCTCGTATCGAGTCCGATCATACTTTTCAAAATCGCATTAACTCCTATTAAAATTTGGTTTATATGAAATATGATATTTTCAGTCGATAATAGAAGAATCTATAATTATCGCTTATCTTTTCAGTCCATCTAGAGTTCTAGACTAATATGTATTCTTAGTTCAAAGATGACAATTTTTTTTTTTTTTTTTTGGGTGATTAGTTCAAAGATGACAATGAAGTACTATGGAAGTGGCTACGCTACCATATAGAATTGTATTAAACAAATATGCATGCTATTTAAATATATAAATATATAATATAATCCAACTAAAATAGTTCTATCATAAAAAGAACTTGATTTTCCTTCAAAAAGGTTTCTGGTTTAAGTTTTGCAAATAGTGATAGAGGTATTTAAATGAAATTTTAGCTAGTTGGAGCCTAATGTTTGAATAATGTCAAGTATTGATAAAAAAGTTGAATTGTGTAAAAAGTCATAATTTGTTAAGATGTACCAATAACATACATGTGATCTAAATAGAAAGAATTTGATTTTAATTTCTATAAAGTCTCATATTTAAATATTGCTAATGGAGTAACCGCTTTGAGCCTTACGGTCAAAGTACCTATGAGGTCCCTGTACTATAGTGTTTTGTTCAATGCAGTCTTTTTACCTTAATTTTGTTCAATTTAATCCATATACTTTAAAAAGTGAAACAATTAAGGACAACTGCGTGGACCACGGTCCAAAACGACGTCGTTTTACGCACATTTTTTTCACGCGACTCATTGCAACATACATTTTTATCACTAATAATGTACATTATTCTAAAGCATAATGTACATTATTCTAACTCATAAAGTAAATTATCTTACCCCATAAGTTTCAATATTTTAATACAAAATGTAAATTATTCTAGCACATAAAGTACATTATTCTAACTCTTAATGTACATTATTCTAACTTATAAAATTCAATAATGTCGTTTTGGATTGTGATCCACACAACTGTACGGACTGTAATTTGCCAAAAGGTCAGATAGTAGTTTGACTTCAAAAGTAATTAACATACGAAACAAATAATGTGCCAATTCAAGATGTAAAAATGTTTATAAAACTAGTGGTTTTTAATCTTTTATTAATGTGAGCATCTAAGATAAGCTAGCCCAATATTATGGATTTTGTTGAACTTTCCAGTGGGCTAATCTCAACAGATCTATCAAAATGGGCCCGGACGATAATTATACCATGTACTAGAGTCCAACTTATATTGTGGACATTGATCCAAAATAACTTTCAGATTATGTGTCTGCAGTTAACATATTACGTGCCTTCAATTTATTTACCTGCATAATTTATTAATTGAAGACACGACACATAATATGTTAATGTAAACACATAATTTTTGAATCAGAATTCACAATACAAGATATATCTTGATCCATATGATATAAGTATATAACAATTGATGCTCACTCTCTTCGGCCTAGTTGAACGGTAAGGGCAAATTATTGTGTGGACCATAGTCCACATATAATGCTGTGCAGACCATAACAAAAAATACATTTTTAATATACTAAATGTACATTATTTGATGGTACGGTTCACGCAGTTGTATGAACGTAAGCCTACCATCCAAGTCTTGGATCCCATGATCCATCTTGAATTGTTTTGTTTCAACCGTTGTCTTGTAAATCTCGAGGAAGAGTCATAGGAGTTTGCCTATGAAAACCTATTGACCAGGCCGTGTAATCAAAACACTGATCTAAAATTCAGTGTAATTGTATTGAAAATGTGATTATAGTGAATTTCTTCGGGATTATAGGAAAAGAGTTGAAAAATTACTTCATCTTCAAACAACTATAAAATTATTTGTTTCATTTACTTTACTCGCACTTAAATTTTTACAACATATAAGTTCTTAAATTTTTTACTTGATTTAAAATTTCTTGAAAAAACTATTTTCTGCTGCACAGTTTTGTTTTGACTATATAGCTAAGTAGTCAACATCACTTTTTGGAAGGGTTAGAAAGCTTAACTTAGTTAATTAAGGGTGTGTTTGGAACGCAGGAAAATGACTTCTGGAAAATGAATTCTGGAAAATGATTCATTTTCCGGAAATCATTTTCCTTTCTTGTGTTTGGCTGCAGAGCAGAAAACTGTCTTTGTGTGTTTGGTTCATTTTCCAGAAAATAGGTCGGAAAATGAACAGAATTATATAATTAATAATTTTATTAAACAATATAATTAACAATATATCAAAAATATAACTAAACAATACACAAGAATTTTCAAAATTGATAAACAATACACAAGAAACCAGTCACGCCGTGAAGAGGGCAGTGAGAAGGAGATGGAGAGCGATGAAGACAAAGCGGCAGTGAAGAGGGCAGTGAGAACTGAGAAGCGAGAGAGTGAGGCGGAGAGGGCGGAAAATGACTTCCCCTTTTTTTTGGGGGAAGTCATTTTCCCCCAAATGGGGGTTATTTTCCTTTGACCCAGATTCTATTTTCCTTTGACCTCATTTTCCCCTCACTTGCCAAACACCAAAAACCCGGAAAATGACTTCCAGAAGTCATTTTCCGGGTTTCCAAACACACCCTAAGTAATTGTTGATTCTGATCCGATCCGATGATGTAATCTTGAAAATCACATTTCTTGGCAATTGATTAAGAGCCAAAAGCAGTGAAATCACCAAGAATCGCCCATCATTTTCATTCCAGCTAGGCCATCTCCCAATCTATTATTTTCCGTACATTCATTTCAATTCATTAACCTATCAAAACGACAAAATTGGAAAAGATTCCCAGCTTCAACTCGGCATAAAACATCAAAGCTACCAGACAATAGGATGACAACATAAAATGTATGTTCTTCTGCATTACCAGCAAAACATTCAAACAAGCCAAGAATGGGAAACCCACATGCCCTACTCATTCCTTATCCAGTTCAAGGCCATGTAATTCCTTTAATGGAGCTGGCTCAGTGCTTAGCTAGGCATGGCATCAACATCACCTTCGCCCTCACTGAAACAACTCACGACCGAATACTAAATTCATTAGCACTAAACGATGTAGCATTAGATGATGGGATTCATCTGGTTACTGTGTTGGATGGCTCAGAATCAAACGAGAGTAGCAACGTGCCGGGGAAGTTGTCTGAAGCCATCTTCAAAATCATGCCAGGGAAAGTGGAGAAACTCATTCGGGATATCAATGAATCATCGGAATATGAGGGTGAGAAGATCAGTTGTGTTGTTGCTGATCAGAGTCTTGGATGGGCTCTGGAGTTGGCAAAGAAGCTGGGACTACAAACCGTGGCATTCTTGCCTGCTGCAGCAGCAAATTTGGTGCTGGGATTTAACATCCCCAAGCTAATTGATGATGGGATAATCAACAATGAAGGTGGTGGCAAGTGGCTATTACTATTTTTAGTACTCGATCGCCAAGTACCTTGTGATCTGATGACATTACTGTTATATGATCTTCCATAAGGTTTTAGCTAGGTTCTAATCCCATCACAGGATCGGATAGGATCAAGAGCTTACCACTATCTGCCAAAAGATATAGCTAGTACTTGACCCTTCACCAGTCTTTGCCTAACAATTTCTTAGCCACCAATTGATGGACTTGGTCCTTTACTGGCCTCTGCCCAGCACGGTTAACAGATACTACTTGTAGTCTACTAAAACAATTAAGGTAATCATAGTACTAACTGAAGGCATGTTGGTTAACTTTTTCAGGTATTCCAGCAGAGAACAAGACATTTCAGTTTGCTCCAACAATGCCATTCATGAACACCTCAGACTTTGTTTGGGTTCGCATGGGAAATTCGACTATGCAGAAGATCATTTTTCACATGATGTTAGGCAATAACAAGTCTGTAAAATCAGCAGACTGGCTAATCTGCAACTCAGCCTATGATCTTGAACCAGGAGCCTTTTCCTTATCCCCAGAGATTCTTCCCATCGGCCCTCTTTTAGCCCCAAAAAGCCTCACAACCCCAACTTCTCCAGCCGGATCTTTCTGGCCAGCAGAGCCAAATTGCCTAAAATTTCTTGATCATCACCCGCCACGCTCAATCATTTACGCAGCATTTGGAAGCTCCACATCTTTCAGTGAAGCACAATTCGAAGAGCTAGCCAAGGGGCTTGAGCTAACAAACAGGCCTTTCTTGTGGGTCGATGCAAGCAGGAAAACCAACATATCAGAACGGGGAATGATGGTGAATTGGGCACCACAGCAGGGGGTTTTAAGCCATCCATCTGTGGGCTGTTTCTTGAGCCATTGTGGTTGGAACTCGACCATAGAATCGGCTATCAATGGCGTGCCGATCCTATGTTGGCCTTACTTTGCTGACCAGTTTATCAATCAAAGCTACATCTGTGATGTATGGAAGATTGGGGTGGCTTTGAAGAGAGATAATGGAAGTGATGGGATAAAGTCTGAAGAGATCAAGAACAAGGTGGATCAGTTGCTTGGTGATAACTCGTTTAAAGAGAGAGCTTTATATCTCAAGGAAGTCACACGGGCTAATATTGCAGAAGGGGGTAGCTCACACAATAACTTGATGAATTTTATTAAATGGATTAATGCTAATATCAACATGTAAATGCCTGTATACATTTAGTTTGTTTTTCGTTTTTTATTTGTTCTCTTAAGTCTTATCTCATAACCTTTTATAATAAAATAATACGGAGTAATATTTTTGACGGACTAGAATTGAAGAACTGCACCGGCTGCTACAACACATGGAGGAAGTGAAAGTGAAAGTGAAAGTGAATTCTAGACTCTTCCAAACCTAGAACGTGGACATCGTAATCATCACACGTAAAACACAGTAAAAAGATAGAACATGTCAGTATGTCCACTACTGTATTCCAATATGCCAAAACTAGCCCATATATTTTAAAATTTTTAAAAGATTTGGGAGATCTTTGTACCTCATCCATGGCCTATGGGGACAACAATGGCATTCATAGTATCCAGAGATCATTTGCTATAATTCATGACTGTGCGAGGCAAGAATTGAAGAAGCAAGTTATGATGAGAAAGCCACATATCATAGCAATACCATATCCAGCACAAGGCCATGTTATCCCTTTAATGGAGCTTTGCCACTGCTTAGTAAAGCATGGCTGCAAAGTCACCTTTGTCAATTCTGAGTTCAACCACAACCGAATCATCAAGTCCATGTCGGAGGCAGACAATGTTATAAACCTCGTATCGGTCCCTGACGGGTTGGCAGTGGAGGAGGACAGGAATGACCTGAAGAAGCTAACAGAAGCACTGTTTGAGGTTGTTCCTAGGAAGCTGGAGGCTCTCATTCATAACATAAATGAGTCGGATGAGAACAGAGTTTCGTGTCTTATTGCCGATGAAAATTTGGGTTGGGCGCTTGACTTGGCCAAGAAATTGGGACTCCAGACAGTTGCTTTCTGGCCTGCTGCAGCTGCTTCTATAACCATGATGTTTAATGTTCCAAAGCTAGTTGATGATGGGATTGTTGGCAAGAATGGTAATATAACACAGAAATATTAACTTTCTTTTCTTAGTGAACTAGTAATTTCGTTCTAACACAAATTAAATATACATTTGTTGTGACCAGGAGAAATACTGAGAAAGCAGAGCATCAAATTGTTGCCTCTCATGCCAGCTATGAACACCACAGATTTAGCCTGGAACTGTTTTAGCGATCCGGGGCTACAGAGGCTTATTTTCGATCTGGCGTTCAAAAACAATGAATCAGTGAAAGCAGCAGACTGGCTACTCTGCAACTCATCTCAGGCGATGGAATATGAGGTATTTGCAGCCTACCCGAAGTTGATACCTATTGGACCATTACTAGCAAGCAACCGTCTTGGGAAAACATCAGGCCATTTCTGGAGAGAGGACACAGATTGCCTGAAATGGCTCGACCAGCAGCCACTGAACTCAGTTATCTACGTTGCATTCGGAAGCCACACCATTTTCGACATGGCAGAGTTTCAAGAACTTGCCCTGGGGCTTGAACTCACCAACAGACCATTTTTATGGGTTGTTAGGCAAGGGTTTATTGAGGAATCTGAAAATGCTTACCCTGAAGGGTTCATAGACAGAACCCGCAATCGTGGGCGGCTAGTTGAATGGGCACCTCAGCAGAAAGTGTTGGCGCATCCCTCTCTCGGCTGTTTCCTGAGCCATTGCGGCTGGAATTCCACCATTGAAGGTGTCAGCAATGGGTTGCCTTTCTTGTGCTGGCCATACTTTGCTGATCAGTTGTTCAACAAAAGTTACATCTGTGATGTTTGGAAGACTGGTTTGGGGTTCGATAGAAATGAGAATGGAGTCATCGGACGACAGGAAATCAAGAACAAGGTGGAACAATTGTTCGGGGATGAAAACTTCAAAACTAGAGCCGTGGAACTTCAAGGAGAGGTGTTGTCTTGTGTTAAAAGTGGAGGGTCATCCAATCGGAATTTCAGTAGTTTCGTTAACTGGATTAAGGCAACTGATTAACCAAAACACTGTTGGTCAAAACTGCATGATTCACTGATAATAATCAGTCAAGCAACATTATATATTGTACTTCTGTTCCTTGAATGAAACCAAAAAATGTTTCATAAATTACTTGTTCCCTTTTCCTATATTCAATTAGACACTGATGATGGACTGAAACTACTCCATATTGTATGTTAACTTGTTAATAATACCATATAATCACAATGCATAAAAAAATACTCATAATTCTTAACAATGGACTACGGGCTACGCATGACCTCGTCGCTATTAGATGACATTCACGCCTTCTCCGATTCTTATTGGGCAGGGTGTCCCACTGACTGCAAGTCCACTAGCGGATACGCTGTCTTTCTCGGTTCCAACCTGATCTCATGGGTGTCGCGCAAACAGCGGACTATGGCTCATTCCTCTATTGAAGCTGAATATAAAGGTCTGACCGACGTATCTGCTGAGGTTACCAGGGTCATTTCATTATTAAAGGAGTTAGGATTGCACTCAGGCTGGCCAGCGTCGTGTGATAATCTTGGCGCAACCTACATGTGTGTTAACCCAGTATTCTACGCGAGGACCAAGCATGTTGAAATCGATTACCATTTCGTCCGTGATAAGTAGCTTCTGTGGGATTTCCGGGTTAACTTTGTATACGAAAGATCAATTAGCGGGCATCTTCACCAAACCTTTACCACCCACCCATTTCACAGCTCTGCGAGACAAGCTCAATATTGTCACACTCCAACCTTGTGCTTGAGGGGGCGCGTTAGACCAAGTATTAGCTGTTAGCCTAGAGTCCTAGTCTTAAGCCTATTATGTAGAGGTGAAGCTTTGTATTATTATCTGTAATTGATTTTGGAATAATGGAATAACAATTACTCTCTCATTAGAATGATAACGGGTATTCCGTAATTTACAAAACCTTACGCACCATCAATATAGCAAATTAACACAATTCGTTGAAGGCCAAACACCCCTGTGACCCCAAGGGTAAAATTGATGCTCTTAACATTATTATTATCCCAACTTTTTAGACTATGTGAATGTCATTTACGCTCCTTACACCCACAAAAAGCTAATTTTCCAGTGCCGAGCATCACCATAATCTGGGCTTCTAGCCGGCAAAGATTCCAGTTTTGGCGGACTAGATTTGTAGCATCCATTGCAACAAGCAAAGACATGAAGTGAAAAGGAATCCTACACTCTTAGCTTCCACATCGTCATCATCACATGTAAAACACACCATATACAAAGAAGCCGCCGGATATTGTCAGCAGATTCCAATGCGCCAAACATAACATAGCCCAATATAATTGTGCTATGGACAAGACAACAAATTTAAGGCATTTCTAGTTTTCAAAGATTTACGGATTTCATCGAAATCATGCCAGTGGGAGGCCTATAAAGTGCTGTTCGTGATGTTCATAAAATATTGTAGCAAGAATACCAATTAATGATGACAAAGCCACATATCATAGCCATACCATATCCAGCACAAGGCCATGTTATCCCTTTAATGGAGCTTTGCCTCTGCTTAGTCAAGCATGGCTGCAAAGTCACCTTTGTCAATTCTGAGTTCAACCACAAAAGAATACTCGAGTCCATGTCGGAGGCAGACGACGCAGACAATGTTATAAACCTCGTATCGGTCCCTGACGGGTTGGCAGTCGAGGAGGATAGGAATGACCTGAAGAAGCTAACAGAAGCACTCTTTGAGGTTGTTCCAGGGAAGCTGGAGGCTCTCATTCATAACATAAATGAGTCAGATGAGAACAGAGTTTCCTGTCTTATTGCCGATGAAAATTTGGGATGGGCGCTTGAATTGGCCAAGAAATTGGGACTCCAGCGAGTTGCTTTCTGGCCTGCAGCAGCTACTTCTCTAACCATGATGTTTAATGTTCCAAAGCTAATCGATGATGGGATTGTTGGCAAGAATGGTAACAATAGCAAAACTATTAACTTTCTTTTCTTAGTGAACTAATAATTTCGTTATAACACAAATTAAATATACATTTGTTGTAACCAGGAGAAATACTGAAAAAGCAGCGCATCAAATTGTTGCCTCACATGCCAGCTATGAACACCACAGATTTAATTTGGAACTGTTTCAGCGATCCGGGGATACAGAGGCTTTGTTTCGATTTGGCGTTCAAAAACAATGAATCAGTGAAAGCAGCAGAGTGGCTACTCTGCAACTCATCTCAGGTGATGGAATCTGATGTATTTGCATTTTACCCGAATCTGATACCTATTGGACCATTACTAGCAAACAATCGCCTTGGGAAAACATCAGGCCACTTCTGGCGGGAAGACACAGATTGCCTGGAATGGCTTGACCAGCAGCCACTGAACTCTGTCATCTACGTTGCATTCGGAAGCTTCACCATTTTCGACATGGCAGAGTTTCAAGAACTTGCCCTTGGGCTTGAACTCACCAACAGACCATTTTTATGGGTTGTTAGGCAAGGGTTTATTGAGGAGGCAGGAAATCCTTACCCTGAAGGGTTCATAGACAGAACCCGCAATCGTGGGCGGCTAGTTGAATGGGCACCTCAGCAGAAAGTGTTGGCG
The DNA here is from genome assembly GCA_003576665.1 of Ipomoea trifida. Classification (NCBI taxonomy): domain Eukaryota; kingdom Viridiplantae; phylum Streptophyta; class Magnoliopsida; order Solanales; family Convolvulaceae; genus Ipomoea; species Ipomoea trifida. The sequence goes on from CP025655.1 coordinate 3,789,210, forward strand.
CATCCCTCTCTCGGATGTTTCCTGAGTCATTGCGGCTGGAATTCCACCATTGAAGGTGTCAGCAATGGCTTGCCTTTCTTGTGCTGGCCATACTTTGCTGATCAGTTTTTCGACAAAAGTTATATCTGTGATGTTTGGAAGATTGGTTTAGGGTTCGATAGAAATGAGAGTGGAGTCATCGGACGACAGGAAATCAAGAAGAAGGTGGAACAATTGTTTGGGGATGAGAACTTCAAAGCTAGAGCAGTGGATCTTCAAGCAGAGGTGTTGGCTAGTGTTAAAAGGGGAGGGTCTTCGTATCGGAATTTCAGTAGTTTCGTTAACTGGATTAAGGCAACAGATTAAGCAATTCTCTATTGGTAAAAACTTGTTGATTCACTGACAATAAGCAGTCAAGCAACATTATATTTTGTATTTCTGTTCCTTAAATGAAACCTACAAATGTTTCATAAATTACCTGTTCCCTTTTCCTGATGTTCAATTATACATTGATGCCTTTTCCTGATATACAATCATAATACATAATTTAGGTGATTTAAATACCGTTTTCTTTAACCAACTTGGTTGGGTGAGTTATCGTGCCCTCTCGTTCCTTAAGAGAGGTCGGGAGTTTAATACTACCCTCTTGTATGAAAAAATCAATCTGACTAGCACTTTACCCCTTAATTTGGTCAACCTGGTGCAAATGAGGATTAGTCTAAGTATGGTATGGGCTCAAAGGTGCCTCACAGGCTCCTACAATTAGGTTTGCTTAGGACTCTTCAAACAAAAAAAAGAAAAGAAGCAAATATGGTCCATAAAGTGTTAATGTTATGAGTAGGACCTACATAATTAATCATAACATATTATGTTGATGTGTTCCTAATTGAAAGGTGTATTGAATAGATTCAAACTCCATAAAAGAATTGAAAGAGAAAGAAATATAGAAAAAAAAGAAAATAGAACAATTTGTAAGCATTATTATGCTAAATGTATTCACATAGTTTTCCACAAATTAGGTTTGTTGCAATTTGTAATTTTTTTTTAACTGTAGTTCTTTAGTTTATGTAATTTAATCTTTTACAATAGGATCTTTTAGGATAATCACTTCTGAGAAGCATTAACTATATATAGTGATGATGTCTAGAAGTAGTTATCAAGAATATGTGAGAAAGAGTTAAAACTAATTCTCTTGATGACATCGCCTCTAATATATTGGAACATCAACAAAGAGTGGATATAAATATTAACTCATTTTCTCACAAGAAAGAATGACTTGATGGACATCATCTCATTGTGATTTGCTCTTTCGCACAAAACTTATCTCTCTACGAAATGGTTTAAACTTGAGATTAGTGTGATGCTCAAATCATTCAATCTTATGAGCAATTTCACCATCTAGACAATGATGTCATGTTGGAAGTGAATCAAAATCTACTTGGAAACTTGCAAAATATTCACAACCACCAATTCATGAGGAATAGAAGTCTATGAGTTAATTTCATCCTTGGTAATTTTGGACCTAGCTATACACCGCTCGTACACTTGTACTCTTTCACAATTCTAGTGGAATTGAGTTCATATTATGGCCTATTTGGTTGAATGCAGTTTGGTCAATTTTGTACTAGCATGAGGTGCGGTCACCTATGCTTCATTCTTAACTCCACTTCCTACATAGGCCGACCCCCCTACCCCTCCCAATGAATGGGGTCAGGGAAGATTGAGTTGAGGTCATCTCACTAAGATTTTCTTTTACTAGTGTCGAGCTTGAATGACTTACCAAGATTAACCATTGAATTCTCACCACCTAATTTTGATCACTTTGCCAACTTGTTGAATCACGACCACTCCCACTTGGATGTTTGGGGTGGGATGTGACACCACGCACACAATTGCTATATGAATGGGTTTTGGATCAGCAATGGCCAACCAAGGTTTGCTCTCCACCACGATTGTTGTTCATTGATCTCTTAAATCCCTCATCGGTTCCAATGGCAATATTGTTTGTTGCCTCGTGTTCCTATTCAAATTGTGGCCACCAAGTGATGTGTGAGAGTTTAATCTTGTAATCTTCCTTACAAGTGTTATTTTTGGAAGAAATATGATTGAAGATAAGGAGCACACTCGAGCTTGTATACTGAGCTCTTACTAAAATCACCGATGATGGAGAAAATTATCTTGGAGGTCTGAAATAATTAGCATAAAATAATGATAAAATAGATAAATGATTAAGATAAATTAAAAAATAATACTCGGAATTGGACAAAGAACTTGCTATATTTGCTAATAATTAATGGTCTTGTGATTACACAATGAACTGTTTGGATGAGACACAAAGGTGTCTAAACAAGACAAGAAATGAGTTGTTTATATAAGACGGATCTTAACAGTACTTTTGTTAAAGTTTTGTATTTTTTGTGCATGGCCTCGATCAAGCAGACCCGAGGTCAGGCCTCTATCTAGCTACTCTTGGGTCCCGCTTTAGACTTACTCTCTAAGATTTCACTTACGGGACTTGTTTTCTTGGACTAAATCCAATATATTCATCAAACATAATATAAGTATACTATAAGATCAGATTTCTCACGGGCTAAACTCATTGGTTTAGTAGACAAAAATTAGGAGAAGAGATTAAGATTCCAAAAACTCGACAACAATAGTATTGGGGAGCTACTAAATTACTATGATTTACATCATCTCAAATGTTTTTGTCGTATCGGAGTGTGGGAAGCCCTTGTGGTTGGAGATTCAATCTTTTGGAGAAATATATCATAAGATAAAATAGACATTCTTGACACTATTATCTCAAACTTTTAAACAATTGTAAACTAGGTGGATGCCATTTATGCACCTTTTACGCACCAAAAAAAAAACAAAAAAAAAAAACAAAAAAAACAAAAACCAAACCAAGAAAAAACAAAATACATTAAAAACTAATTTTCCGGAGAAGATTCCAGTTTTGGGACTAGATTGTGGACAAAGAACGCAGTTGGTCCTCACAGGTAAAACACAGTGGAAAGATACAACGGTCCTGTTTGGTAAATAATCAGCCTATCAGTCAATTTTGATTTATTTAGCCACTATTAATTGTTTGGTTAATAAACATTTTGTAACTCCAAAATACTAAAATTGAAAATGCTACTCAAAGCAGCCTTTTCAATTAGCTTTTTGAAAAAAGAAATTATACCAAACTGTTATTAACTAACAACTAATTTACCAACTAATTTTCTACAATTAGCTAATATTATCAACAAATCATACATTCTAACCCAAACAGCTCACCCAATCAGCTAACAACCATTACCAGGCCAACATGTCATTGCATTATTTCAAGAAACCGCCGGACATTAAATTATCAACAGCCGCAAATTATATGGTGGACCATGGTCCACAATGCATTGTGGACCGTGGTTATGGCTGATACTACAATTGTGTTGAACGGATACTGCAGTTGTGTTGAAAAGATAATGCAATTGTGTTGAAAGGAAACTGCAATTACGCGGAACAGAGATCGTTCATCTGTTCAGCATAACTGTAGTATCCTTTCAACACAACTACAGTATCCTTTCAACACAACTGCATTTACAGACGGATGAAATGGCCTCTGTTCCGCGCAACTGTAGTTCCCTTTCAACACAACTGCAGTTTCCTTTCAACACAACTGCAGTATCCGTTCAACACAACTGCAGTATCAGCCATGACGCATGGTCCACGGTATATATACGGATCAACAGCTTCCAAGCGGCGAAACATATATCTCAATATATTACCAAAATTGGCATTCAAATTAGGGGTACGGTGGACCATTCAGATCCATTTTCCTGAATTAAATCTAGTCGGATCAAATTGAATCGAATACCAAATAACGGAATGGTAATGGGTTCTTATAAATCAAATAGTTCGGTAAAAAATTGAATCGAACCGAATACTATTCAAATTAGAATAGTACTGATGTTGGGAATTGAGGTTTTTAAATCGAATCGAAACTAAACTTTTTCAAACTGAACCGAAATCGAATCCAACTACAATGTTAAATCGAATTGTTTCATTTTTAGAACTGAACCAACAAAAATTGAACCGAATACCGAAATGTTCACCCCTAATTTAAATCCACGCAATCCTAAAGATAACACAATAAATTCAGACGGGATGGTGTCCAAGAGGCAAAACATAGTATAATTATTGAATATATATATATATATATATATATATATATATATATATATATATATATATATTCAGAGAAAATACTGCGAGTATGAACCAAATCTGGCAGTTATGAATTGTAGCAGTCATCACGTACTGATCAGCCATCACGTGTTAAACAGTAATGCAACGATATTATGTATCACTGTATTACTTCCAAGAAACTGTCGGAGTCTCGGAGATAAAATTGCCGGCAGCTAGCAAAGGGCCAAACATAGCTCAATAATTTACAAAAATTGGGAATTCATGTCCACACAATCCTAAGGATAACACGTACAATAAATTTCAGAGTGGATGGTGTCCACAGATTTATTGAACTTCGCGACTGCGGGAGGCCTATACAATGCTGTTCCAACACAAATTGAAGAAGCAAATTAAATTAGAGGAACAGAAGCAATTAAGGATGAGAAAGCCACATATCATAGCCATACCATATCCAGCACAAGGCCATGTTATCCCTTTAATGGAGCTTTGCCTCTGTTTAGTCAAGCATGGCTGCAAAGTTACCTTTGTCAATTCTGAGTTCAACCACAAGCGAATCATTGAGTCCATGTCGGAGGCAGAACATGCAGACAATGCTATAAACATGGTATCAGTCCCTGACGGGTTGGCAGTGGAGGAGGATAGGAATGACCTGAAGAAGGTAAAAGAAGCATTCTTTGAGGTTGTTCCAGGGAAATTGGAGGCTCTCATTCATAACATAAATGAGTCGGTTGAGAACAGAGTTTCGTGTGTTTTTGCCGACCAACATTTGGGTTGGGCGATTGAATTGGCCAAGAAATTGGGACTCCAGCGAGTTGCTTTCTGGCCTGCTGCAGCTGCTTCTCTATCCATGATGTTTAATATTCCAAAGCTACTCGATGATGGGATTGTTGGCAACAATGGTAAAATTAAACAGCTTAGCTTGTTCCACAACACAAATATTAACTTTCTTTTCTTAGTGAACTAATAATTTTGTTCTAACACAAATTAAATATACATTTGTTGTGACCAGGAGAAATACTGAGAAAACAGAGCATCAAATTGTTGCCTCTCATGCCCGCTATGAACACCAAAGATTTAGCGTGGAACGGTTTCAGCGATCCGGAGCTAAAGAAGCTTTTTTTCGATCTGTGGTTCAAAAACATTGAATCAGTGAAAGCAGCAGAGTGGCTGCTCTGCAACTCATCTCAGGTGATGGAATATGAGGTATTTGCATCCTACCCCAAGCTCATACCTATTGGACCATTACTAGCAAGCAACCGTCTTGGGAAAACATCAGGCCATTTCTGGCAAGAGGACACAGATTGCCTGAAATGGCTTGACCAGCAGCCACTGAACTCTGTCATCTACGTTGCATTCGGAAGCTTCACCATTTTCAACATGGCAGAGTTTCAAGAACTTGCCCTTGGGCTTGAGCTCACCAACCGACCATTTTTATGGGTAGTTAGGCAAGGGTTTATTGAGGAGGCAGGAAATCCTTACCCTGAAGGGTTCATAGACAGAACCCGCAATCGTGGGCTGCTGGTTGAATGGGCACCTCAGCAGAAAGTGTTGGCGCATCCCTCTCTCGGATGTTTCCTGAGTCATTGCGGCTGGAATTCCACCATTGAAGGTGTCAGCAATGGGTTGCCTTTCTTGTGCTGGCCATACTTTGCTGATCAGTTATTCAACAAAAGTTACATCTGTGATGTTTGGAAGATTGGTTTGGGGTTCGATAGAAACGATAATGGAATCATCGGACGACAGGAAATCAAGAACAAGGTGGAACAATTGTTTGGGGATGAAAACTTCAAAGCTAGAGCAGTGGATCTTCAGGCAGAGGTGTTGGCTAGTGTTAAAAGGGGAGGGTCTTCGTATCAGAATTTCAGTAGTTTCGTTAACTGGATCAAGGCAACAAATTAAGCAGATCTCTCGACTGTCGGTTAAAACGGCTTGTTTAGTTAGGGTCCGATTTTGCAAGAGGTTATTGGATTTAAAGTCTTTCACCTATGAGAATAAAGCTTCATCATAGTCAAACCTATTGAGAAAAGAGAGTTAGAAGGGAATGAGTACACCAACTGCTTGTTTAATTGACTCACCTAGCCTAGTTGTTATGAGAATGAGACTAGCACTTATGTTATAGTCCACAACTAGTATTTTCGCCCGTGCGTTGCACGGAATGGATTTGTTATAATATTTTAAGAATATTTGGATCGATATACAATTATATAAATTATATCATCGAATATTATATAGCGCAATTGATGAAATTAGTTGAATCGATTATGTTTTCTGATGTTTTCCTTGCTTGAATTAGAATAAATAATTGTCCAATTACCCGTGCGATATACGGATAAATTTTTTTATAATACATTTTAAAAAGATCAATATGTAATATGACTTATGTAATTATATTATTACTAAAATAAATATAGGAAATTATATTATTTATAAAAATAAATTTAACCACCGATGTTTAGCTTAATTACCATAATAATTATTAGGCAAGTACACTAATATATGTGCAATTATACTTTTATACCTTATTTATTCATTTTCACCATATCGCATTTAATTTTTTCTTCCTCCTCTATATTCGAATAAATTAATTTTAATTATTATAAAACATCTAACAACTCATGTTTAATTAATTTTTTTAAAGTTTAAATAATTTAAAATTTTTAAAAGGAAAGTGTAATTAATTTTTTTAAAGTTTTTAAATAATTTTCAATCAATTAGTAATATCCTTTAACTTTTCCAATTTGCCTAGTTTTCGTCTCCTTTTCTATTAGGATCTTTTTATATTTTCACAAATGATGATTTTATTTTCATTAATAGTAATATAGATATATAAGTACAAATAAGTATTTGAATTATTATTATTGGTGTAAATAATAATAAATTATTTTTTATTATAAAATTACACAAAATAATTTTCTATTATTCTCACAATTATAATGGTTTAATTATTCTCAAAATTTGGTAAATAAAATTTTGTTACCAATTAAACTTTAATAATTTTTTTATCAATTAATTAATAATATTAGTTGTGTTGGAAAGTTGAAGGAGGGATTTTATAAGTTTTATTAATAGTGTTGATATGTGAATATAAAAACAATATTACCAATTAATATATATTAGTTAATTTCCATTTTACATTTTCTTACCAAATAAGTTTTATTAATTATTTGACCAATAAAATATTAAATTAATTGACCTCAAAAGTTTGTGCAGAAAAATGAAATAGAAGAATTTTACTTTTATATATAGTATAGATTATATAAAGCTTACCAAATAAAGTCATTACATGTATACATCAATCAATAATAATTTTATTCGGTAAACTATATATATATACATACACCGAATATAGTAATTTTTTTTGGAATACTATAATATACATTATATAATAATTTGATTGTTGAATTTTTTTTTTTGTAAATATTATCAGAGGAATTTAATTACATACATTAACATAATATAGTAATATTTTTTTAATACTACAATATACATCATATACTAATTTGATTGTTGGAATTTTTATTTTTTTTAATATTATCATGAGATGAATTTAATTACGTACATTAACATAACATAGTAATATTTTTTAATACTATAATATACATCGTATAGTAATATGATTGTTGAAATTTTTTTTAATATTATCATGAGAGGAATTTAATTATGTACATTAACATAATATAGTAATATTTTTTTTGAATACTACTCCCTCCGTCCCATTTTACCTGTCTTACTTTCCATTTTCGTTCGTCCCAAAATGTTGTCCACTTTCTAAAAATACACATCATTATGTTTGTAACTTTACAATATTACCCTTTAATTTTAACTACAACTACACACAATATTTTAGTGCCGACAACTATCATCCACTCCAACCTCAAAAGGTGTGCCCAATTGTAAATTTATCTTCTTTGCTCTCCCCACTTCCGTTTCAGAATGTTTACTCTGCATAATCCCATCCATTATCTTTTTCTTCTTCTTCTTCATTTCTTCTTTCTTTTTGCAATTAATGGGTTTCAAAAGTCACCACATCCGTATGCTCCAGTCGAAAGTTTATTAATCGCTAAATCGATAACCTTTGCCGCCGTCAACATCCGTCCGTCGTCGAAATCCGTAGAGTGGCAACAATCCCTTAGATCTGTAAACATCATTATCTATGTTTTTCTAGCTATTCTTACAGTTGCATGCAGATTTGGTGATTTATTTTTTGAAAACAGATCTGGTTTTTTTTTTTTAAATTATTATGTTCATGTATTTATTTTTTTTGGTATAATTACTGGGTGTATAAATTAAAGAAGAATAGAACACAAAAAAGTTATGGATTATTTGTGTGAAGAAAGATGAAGAAATGCCCTCTAGAAAAGTACTCCATAGTAAAATGAGATGAAGGAAGAAGAAGAGTGGTACGGAGCAGCAGATTAGTTTGAGAAGATAAGGGCATAAATGGAAAGAGAGTCTAATTGTTTTGTATGTCTTAAAGTGCGTGCCAAAACCAAATAAGACATTGATTTCGGGACAGAGGGAGTATAATATACATCATATAGTAATTTGATTGTTGAATTTTTTTTGTAATATTATCATGAGAGAAATTAAATTGCGTACATTAACATAATATAGTAATATTTTTTTTAATACTATAATATGCATCATATAGTAATTTGGTTGTTGGATTTTTTTTTTTGAATATCATCATTAGAAGAATTTAATTACATACATTAACATAATATAGTAATATTTTTTTGAATACAATAATATTCATCATATATTAATTTGATTGTTAGAATTCTTTCTTTTAATATTATCATTAGAGGAATTTAATAATATAGTAATATAATATTTTTAATGGGTTATTGTTATTATAGTACCAAATAGATCATATACTAATATATATATATATATATATATATATATATATATATATATATATATATATATATATTAAAAATATGGAAGATTAATATATTCATACAGAAATAGAATTGATTAAAATATTACATTAATTTCCGTGTATAATAAGGAATGGAATCATATTCTGAATATTTTGTCAATTTTAGCCATAAATAATGAATGATAAGGAAGGCTATAATTTCTGATAAGGAATTATTATATAATATTATGTTGACCGATTTCAAAATTTTTGGACTAAAATGAGCGGGAAAGCTAGCACTTCTGTTTTAATATATATATATATAGATATATAGATGTCCATGAGAGTCGCGTTGGCACTGATACCACTACCTTAATTTCATTGTTGAGCATTGTTTGGCTTAGTATCTTAGAACACTCATGAGTATCTATGCATGGGTGTCTGATCTAAATCCTCTCTTTTAAAGTTGTCTTTTTTTTTTTTTTTGGAATAAGGTCCAAATTAGCCACCGAACGTTACCTCAAAGTGCAATTAGGTCACTAAAGCAAAAAAAAAAAAGTACGATTAGGCCACTGAACACTCCAAATGTATGCAATTTCACCTCATAGTAGGTTATCATCCATTTCATCAGGTTACTTGCTTACGTGGACGGTGAATTGACATTTTAAAATAATTTTTAATAATAAACTATTAAAATAAAAAATTAAAATAATTTCAAAAATTAAAAAGAAACACACACCATAATAAAGCAAAAATTGTTTTGTGAAAAAACTTGAGTTTTCGTAAATAATAATAATAATAATAATAATAATAATAATAAATAAATAAATTAATTAATTAATTAATTAAATTTGATTCATCCACATGTTTCCTATCAAGGTGGCAACAATATTATTAAAAGGGGGTAGGGGGTGGCCGCATGTGTTTTTTTTTTTTCTAATATTATTTTTTCAAAATTTTAAATTATTTTAATTTTTATTTTAATAGTTTATTATTAAAAATTATTTTAAAATGTCAATTCATAATCCACATAAGCAAGTAATCTGATAAAATGCATTGTAACCTGCTATCAGGTGAAATTGAATACATTAGGAATGTTCATTGGCCTAATTACACTTTTTTTTATTCAGTGGCCTAATTACACTTTCGGTTATGTTTAGTGGCCAATTTGAACATTATTCCTTTTTTTTTTTAATCAATTGCTTTCTTTTATACTTTCGCATATTCCATTCGGATTAGCTCTCAAACACTCAATGCACTTGTGTTTAACCCCTTTATACACAATTCCTTCCGAGCCCCTCCTTCAGGGCGATCCTCACTTTACACGGCCACTTATAACCAAAAACGGGTCGAACCCGTATTTTTTGGGTCTTACCTGAAATATGCACAATAGTTATTTTGTGGACCACAACCAGGGTCAAATATACATTTTTATAACTCATAATATATATTATTCTAACACATAATTTACATTATCTTATTTCAAAAGTTTCATTATTCTAACACATAAAGTACATTATTCTAATATATAAAGTACATTATTTCAATACATAATACACATTATTCTAACATATAATGTACATTATCTTACTCAAAAATTTCATTATTTTAACAAATAAAGTACATTATTCTAACTTATAAAATTCAGATGGCATTTTAGACCGTTGTCCAAAAAGTTGTGTGGATCGTAATTTGCCACATATGCACACCCTAGCTCAATATATTACCAAAATTGGCAGTCATATTACTCATACTAGTTTTATACGCGTATTGCGCGAATGGGTTAATGCCCAATGTTTATATTTAAATAAATATTTAAAAGTATATCAATGCAAGATTATATAGGAGAAGTTTATACATGGATAATTGAATGTCTAATTTTTTTATTTAAATATCTAACTCAAAGTATATAAATCCAAGATAATATAAAAAATTCATTATAATTATTACTAAAATAAATGTTTGCAACCTTGTAAAATCGATAGCCTAAATATTTGGTCTAAAAATGATAGTCTAAATAAATACTACTTTTAATTTGAATTTTTTTTAAAGTGTTCTTAATTCTCTTTTGAGTAACATTGTCATTGTCTTCATCTTTACTATTTGTTCTCTTCCTTTTTGTTGGTAGTGTGTTCTTTGCAATTTGGTTATTGTTGGTAGCATAGATGACAACGTCATGCAATGAGATTATGATATAGGAGCTATGGACTTTCCTTTAGGTGCTCTGTTGGGGTTCATTTGGTTCAACCATTGTTGTTGAATAAGTTATTGTGGATAAAGAAATCTCTAATTTAAGAAAAAAGATTAAATAAATTAATAAAATTTTGAAAACTTAAAATATTATGTATTCCAAAGATATTAAAAGGTAGTTTCTCGCTTCAATTTGTTGGGTAATGGGTTATTTGAGTACTTTCATTGTCAACAAATCCCCCAAATAATTAATATGATTGGTTTCAAACTATTCTTTTTTTATTTTTTTCATGGTAGGTATTAAAGAAATACATATGTATCATTTTTTGGTGTAATTACTAATTTATTTAATTCAATAAGAGCAAAATAGAGTGATTCCGCTTCAATTTGTTGGGCTATTTGAGTACTTTATTTGTCTACCAATCCCTAAGTAGTTAATATAATTAGCTTCAAATTATTTAAATTTTTTTTCATAGTATTAATACAATTTTTGGTAAATAAATATATAACATTAGTTTGTACTATAACTTTGATATTTAATTACAAGATATTGTAAAAATAAGATAATGGACAATGTAATGACTATCAATTGATAAATTTGAATGTAAAGAATCTTTGCATGAGAGAAAATAAAGACAATATAACTAATGAAATTATTTCTCTTATTTAATTTAATTTTTTGATAATGAATAATTTTTTCAAATAAAGGTATTGTAGACACATAATTCTAAATTAAAGAAATACATATGTATCATTTTTTGTTGTAGCTACTAATTTATTTAATTTAATAAGAGTAAAATGGAGTGAAAAACTTAATTATGTCAAATTTGATTGAGATGAGGTTCGAACCTAAGACCTTATAGAAATTAATGGGTAATTTAAAAGTTAACGGAATATTAACAGAGAAGAGAATATTTAACGGAAAATCATTAAAGTAAGGTTAAATTAGGTAATCTCTATGAATAATATTAATCTGAATTATCTTAGCCATCTATTTGATTAAATAATTCATCTGAACCATCCATTTGATTACCGCCATTTTTTCTACCCATTTTAAGCCTAACTCTCTTTGACTCTTATTTTTCTCTTTTTTTTTTTTTTTTGGTAAATTTATAGGGTCTTTCTCTCCGTCCGTTTAACGGTCCGGGGTTCGCTCCGGGAGGCACGGGAGCTGGCCCAGGGGGAATCGTCACTTGTGGGAATTAAACCCGGGTTCTCCCGAAATTCCTCCCCACAAAGAGAGCTCACTTGCTACTTGAGCTACCCCGCTGGGTTATCTTTGACTCTTATTAGTATATAGTAGATATCCACACAATCATAAAGATAACAAAACAAATCCCAGAATGGACGGATTGGACGGTGTAGCGAAACATATCTCAATATATTACCAAAATTGGCATTCAAATCTACACAATCCAACCAAAGGATAATACAATAAATTTCAGACTTGATGGTGTCCACAGATTTACAGAATTTCGTCGAATTCGTGACGGCGGGCGGCCTATAAAATGCTGTTCGGTCAGAAATTGAAGAAGCAAATTAAATCAGAGAAACATAAGCAGTTAACGATGGCAAAGCCACATATCATAGCCATACCATGTCCAGCACAAGGCCATGTTATCCCTTTAATGGAGCTTTGCCTTTGCTTAGTGAAGCATGGGTGCAAAGTCACCTTCGTCAACTCTGAGTTCAACCACAACCGAATCATCGAGTCCATGTCGGAGGCAGATGATGTCCTTATAAACTTCGTATCGGTCCCTGATGGGTTGGCAGTGGAGGAGGACAGGAATGACCTGAAGAAGCTAACAGAGGCACTCTTTGAGGTTGTTCCAGGGAAGTTGGAGGCTCTCATTCATAACATAAATGAGTCGGATGAGAACAGAATTTCGTGTCTTATTGCCGATGAAAGTTTGGGTTGGGCGCTTGACTTGGCCAAAAAATTGGGACTCCAGCGAGTTGCTTTCTGGCCTGCATCAGCTACTTCTCTAACCATGATGTTTAATGTTCCGAAGCTAATCGATGATGGAATTGTTGGCAAGAATGGTAACAACTTTATTTTCTTAGTGAACTAATAATTTCGTTCTAACATAAATTAAATATACATTTGTTGTAACCTGCAGGAGAAATACTGAAAAAGCAGAGCATCAAATTGTTGCCTCACATGCCAGCTATGAACACCACAGATTTAATGTGGAACTGTTTCAGCGATCCGGGGCTACAGAGGATTATTTTCGATCTGGCGTTCAAAAACAATGAATCAGTGAAATCAGCAGAGTGGCTACTCTGCAACTCATCTCAGGTGATGGAATCTGAGGTATTTGCATTTTACCCGAAGCTGATACCTATTGGACCATTACTAGCAAGCAACCGTCTTGGGAAAACATCAGGCCATTTCTGGCGGGAGGACACAGATTGCCTGAAATGGCTCGACCAGCAGCCACTGAACTCAGTCATCTACGTTGCATTCGGAAGCCACACCATTTTCGACATGGCTGAGTTTCAAGAACTGGCCCTTGGGCTTGAACTCACAAACAGACCATTTTTATGGGTTGTTAGGCAAGGATTTATTGAGGAGGCAGGAAATCCTTACCCTGAAGGGTTCATAGACAGAACCGGCAATCGTGGACGGCTAGTTGAATGGGCACCTCAGCAGAAAGTGTTGGCGCATCCCTCTCTCGGCTGTTTCCTGAGCCATTGTGGCTGGAATTCCACCATTGAAGGTGTCAGCAATGGCTTGCCTTTCTTGTGCTGGCCATATTTTGCTGATCAGTTTTTCAACAGAAGTTACATTTGTGATGTTTGGAAGATTGGTTTGGGGTTCGATAGAAACGAAAATGGAGTCATTGGACGACAAGAAATCAAGAACAAGGTGGAACAATTGTTTGGGGATGAGAACTTTAAAGCTAGAGCCGTGGATCTTCAAGCAGAGGTGTTGGCTAGTGTTAAAAGGGGAGGGTCTTCGTATCGGAATTTCAGTAGTTTCGTTAACTGGATTAAGGCAACAGATTAAGGAATTCTCTGTTGGTCAAAACTGCTTGATTCACTGACAATAAGCAGTCAAGCAACATTATATTTTGTACTTCTGTTCCTTAAATGAAACCTACAAATGTTTCATAAATTACTTGTTCCCTTTTCCTGATGCTTAATTAGACACTGATGCCTTTTCTTGACATACACTCACAATACAAAATTTTGGTGATTTAAATACCCTTTCCTTTAACCAACTTGCTTAGCGTGAGTGACCCTGTACTCTCGTTCTTTAAGAGTGGTCTTGAGTTCAAATATGGAAAAATGAATATGGTCGCACCTAACTACCTGAGTGTGGAGGGTCCTTGTTATTGAAAATTCAACCTTTTGAGAGAAATATATCATAAGATAAAATAGGCATTATTGACATTGGTATCTCAAACTTTTAAACAATTGCAAACTAGGTGGATGCCATTTATGCACTTTTACGCACCCAAAAAAAATAAAAAATAAAAATAAAAACAAAAACCAAACCAAGAAAAAACAAAATACATTAAAAACTAATTTTCCGGAGAGATTTCAGTTTTGGGACTAGATTGTGGACAAAGAACGCAGTCGGTCCTCACAGGTAAAACACAGTGCAAAGATACAACGTGTCATTGCATTATTTCAAGAAACAGCCGGACATTAAATTATCAACCGCTTCCAAGCGGCGAAACATAGCTCAATATATTACCAAAATTGGCATTCAAATTAGGGGTGGACAATTCATATCCATTTTCCTGAATTAAATCGAATCGGATCAAATTGAACCGAATACCAAACAATCAAATGGATTCTTATATATCGAACAATTCGGTAAAAAATTGAATTAAATCGAATACCGTTCGAGTTTTTTTTTTTTTTTTTTTTTTTTTTTTTTTTAATTTTTAAATAATAATAATAATAATAATAATCATCATCTATCTATACATTAAAGTAATAATAATCTATCTATCTATACATTAAAGCAATAATAATCTATTTATCTATACATTAAAGCAATTAGAACAGTATTATTGTTGGGAATTGAGGTTCCTAAACCGGATCGAAATCAAACTTTTTCAAATCGAACTGAAATTGAATCTAGCTACAATATTAAATTGAATGGTTTGTTTTTTAGAACCGAACCAACAAAAATTGAACCGAATATCAAAATGTCTACCCCTAATTTTTTTTTTTTTGAAAACGTCCACCCCTAATTTAAATCCACACAATCCTAAAGATAACACAATAAATTTCAGATCGTATGATGTCCAAGAGACGAAACATAGTATAATATTGAATATATATTACTATCTATATATGCATATTGCACTAGTGACATATTTGTATAATAATATAAAAATAAAATTCAGAGAAAATATTGCGAGTGTAAGAGCATCTCTATCAATAGGTTTTTAATGATTTTTGGAAGAGTGGAAAATGATGTGGAGAATGAGAGAGAATCAATTTAGTTGTCTTGCAAAAATGAATTTTTGGAACAGTGCATTGAATCATTTAAAGCACCACTTTGGGCACAGCAGACAATTGCACGTGCTCGGTGGCGCGTTTATTGTTCTTTATATATATATATATATATATATATATATATATATATATATTCGTTTCTATTTATCATCTCTTTCTCTTCTTATATTCTATTTCATAATCACGCTTACAAAAATTACTAAAAAAAAAAATTATTATGGATGCTCTAAACCAAGTCTGGCAGTTAGGAATTGTAGCAGTCATCACGTACTCATTAGCCATCACGTGTAAAACAGTAATGCAACGATGTAACCTGTCACTGTATTACTTCAAAGAAACCGCAGGAGATAAAATTGTCGGTAAATAGCAAAGGGCCAAACATAGCTCAATAATTTACAAAAATTGGAATTCATGTCCACACAATACTAAGGATAACACGTACAATAAATTTCAGACTGGATGGTGTCCACACATTTACTCAATTTCGTGACTGCGGGAGACCTATACAATGCTGTTCCAACAGAAATTAGAGCAACAGAAGCATTTAATGATGAGAAAGCCACATATCATAGCCATATCATATCCAGCACAAGGCCATGTTATCCCTTTAATGGAGCTTTGCCTCTGCTTAGTGAAGCATGGCTGCAAAGTCACCTTTGTCAACTCTGAGTTCAACCACAACCGAATCATCAAGTCCATGTCGGAAGCAGACAATGCTATAAACATGGTATCAGTCCCTGACGGGTTGGCAGTGGAGGAGGATAGGAATGACATCAAGAAGCTAAAAGAAGCATTCTTTGAGGTTGTTCCAGAGAAACTGGAGGCTCTCATTCATAACATAAATGAGTCGGATGAGAACAGAGTTTCGTGTCTTATTGCCGACCAACATTTGGGTTGGGCGATTGAATTGGCCAAGAAATTGGGACTCCAGCGAGTTGCTTTCTGGCCTGCTGCAGCTGCTTCTCTGTCCATGATGTTTAATATTCCAAAGCTACTCGATGATGGGATTGTTGGCAACAATGGTAACAATAACAAAACTATAAACTTTCTTTTCTTAGTGAACTAATAATTTCGTTCTAACACAAATTAAATATACATTTGTTGTAACCAGGAGAAATACTGAGAAAACAGAGCATCAAATTGTTGCCTCTCATGCCGGCTATGAACACCACAGATTTAGCGTGGAACGGATTCAGCGATCCGGAGCTAAAGAAGCTTTTTTTCGATCTGTATTTCAAAAACAATGAATCAGTGAAAGCAGCAGAGTGGCTACTCTGCAACTCATCTCAGGCGATGGAATATGAGGTATTTGCAGCCTATCCGAAGCTGATACCTATTGGACCATTACTAGCAAGCAACCGTCTTGGGAAAACATCAGGCCATTTCTGGCAGGAGGACACAGATTGCCTGAAATGGCTTGACCAGCAGTCACTGAACACTGTCATCTACGTTGCATTCGGAAGCTTCACCATTTTCAACATGGCAGAGTTTCAAGAACTTGCCCTTGGGCTTGAGCTCACCAACAGACCATTTTTATGGGTTGTTAGACAAGGGTTTATTGAGGAGGCAGGAAATCCTTACCCTGAAGGGTTCATAGACAGAACCCGCAATCGTGGGCGGCTGGTTGAATGGGCTCCTCAGCAGAAAGTGTTGGCGCATCCCTCCCTCGGCTGTTTCCTGAGCCATTGCGGCTGGAATTCCACCATTGAGGGTGTCAGCAATGGCTTGCCGTTCTTGTGCTGGCCGTACTTTGCTGATCAGTTATTCAACAAAAGTTACATCTGTGATGTTTGGAAGATTGGTTTGGGGTTCGATAGAAACGAGAATGGAATCATCGGACGACAGGAAATCAAGAAGAAGGTGGAACAATTGTTTGGGGATGAAAACTTCAAAGCTAGAGCGGTGGATCTTCAAGCAGATGTGTTGTCCAGTGTTAAAAGAGGAGGGTCTTCGTATCAGAATTTCAGTAGTTTCATTAACTGGATTAAGGCAACAAATTAAGCAAATCTCTCTACTGTCTGTTAAAAGCGCTTGTTTAGATAGGCCCAACTTTACAAGAGGTTATTGGATTTAGTGTCTCTTACCTATGACTCTATGAGAATAAGTCTTTATCATAGTCAAATCTATCGAGAAAAGAGAGTTAGAAGATAATGAGTACACCAAGTGCTTGTTTAATTAACTCACCTATTTGTTATGAGAATGGGATTAGGACTTATGTCATAATCCAATTTCCATAAGAGTGGCGTTGGCACTTATACCACTGCCTTAATTTCATTGTTGAACATTGTTTGGCTTAGTATCTTAGAACACTCATGAGTATCTATCTAAGGTTGTTTGAACTAAATCCTCTTTTTTAATGATGCCTTCTTTTTTTTTCTTTTTTTTTTTTTCCAATCAATTTCTTTCTTTTATACTTTATTCAATGCAATCACATATTTCATTTGGGTTAGCTCTAAAACACGCAATGCACTTGTGTTCAACCCTTCTGTACACAATTCCTTCTGACCCACTCCTTTAGGGCGATCCTCACTTTACACTACCACTTATAACCAAAAATGGATTGAACCTGTATTTTTTGGGTCTTACCTGAAATATGCACAATAGTTATTGTGTGGACCACCACCACGGTAAAATATACATTTTTATAATTCATAATGTACATTATTCTAACACATAATGTACATTATCTTACTTCAGATGTTTCATTATTCTTACACATAAAGTACATTATTTTAACACATAAAGTACATTATTCTAACCTATAATGTACATTATGGTACTCAGAAATTTTATTATTTTAACACATAATGTACATTATTCTGATTTATAAAATTCAACGATATCGTTTTTTACTGTGGCCCACGTTGTGCAGTTCTTATATCGTGGACCGCGGTCCACAATGCATTGTGGACCGCGGATCCCCAAAACGACGTCGTTTTGATTAATGAAACATACGGATGAATTCGCGCGACTCATTTTCTTTTCATATATACTGCAGTTTCTTTTCAAGTATACTGCAGTTTCTTTTCAAATATACTGCAGTTTCTTTTCTATATATTCCACTCACTTTCTTTTCAAATATACTGCAGTTTCTTTTCAAATATACTGCAGTTTCTTTTCATATATACTGCACTTTCTTTTCATATATACTGCACTTTCTTTTCAACATAACTGCAGTTTCCTTTCAACACAACTGCAGTTACTTTTGGATATAACTATAGTTTCATTCGATAATATACAACTGTAGTTTTATATGAAAAGAAACTGCAGTATATATGAAAAGAAACTGCAGTATATTTGAAAAGAAACTGCAGTATATTTGAAAAGAAACTGCAGTATATATGAAAAGAAAGTGAGTGGCGCGAATTCATCCGTCTATTTCATTAATCAAAATGACGTCGTTTTGGGACTGCGGTCCACAATGCATTGTGGACCACGGTCCATGATATAATTTGCGACGTTGTGTGGACTGTAATTTGCCAAATATGCACACCCCTAGTTCAATATATTACCAAAATTGGCATTCATATATCCACACAATCATAAAGATAACAAAACAAATCCCAGAATTTACGGTTTAGCGAAACATATCTTAATATATTCCCAAAATTGGCATTCAAATCTACACAATCCAACCAAAGGATAATACAATAAATTCCAGACTTGATGGTGTCCACAGATTTACAGAATTTCGTCGAATTCGTGACTGCGGGAGGCCTATAAAATGCTGTTCGGTCAGAAATTGTAGCAAGCAAATTGAATTAGAGAAACATAAGCAGTTAACGATGGCAAAGCCACATATCATAGCCATACCATATCCAGCACAAGGCCATGTTATCCCTTTAATGGAGCTTTCCCTCTGCTTAGTGAAGCATGGCTGCAAAGTCACCTTCGTCAACTCCGAGTTCAACCACAACCGAATCATCAAGTCCATGTCGGAGGCAGACGATGTCCTTATAAACTTCGTATCGGTCCCTGACGGGTTGGAAGTTGAGGAGGATAGGAATGACCTGAAGAAGCTAACAGAAGTACTCTTTGAGGTTGTTCCAGGGAAGTTGGAGGCTCTCATTCATAACATAAATGAGTCGGATGAGAACAGAATTTCGTGTCTTATTGCTGATGGAAGTTTGGGTTGGGCCCTTGACCTGGCCAAGAAATTGGGACTCCATCCAGTTGCCTTTTGGCCTGCTGCAGCTGCTTGTCTAACCATGATGTTTAATGTTCCAAAGCTAGTTGATGACGGGATTGTTGGCAAGAATGGTAATACAGAAATATTAACTTTCTTTTCTTAATTAGTGAACTAACCATTTCGTTCTAACACAAATATACATTTAATTTGTTTTGACCAGGAGAAATCCTGAAAAAGCAAAGCATCAAATTGCTGCCTCTCATGCCGGCTATGAACACCACAGATTTAATTTGGAACGGTTTCAGCGATCCGGGGTTACAGAGGCTTGTTTTCGATTTGGTGTTCAAAAACAATGAATCAGTGAAAGCAGCAGAGTGGATAATCTGCAACTCATCTCAGGTGATGGAATCTGAGGTATTTGCATTTTACCCGAAGCTGATACCTATTGGACCATTACTAGCAAGCAACCGTCTTGGGAAAACATCAGGCCATTTCTGGCGGGAGGACACAGATTGCCTGAAATGGCTCGACCAGCAGCCACTGAACTCAGTCATCTACGTTGCATTCGGAAGCCACACCATTTTGGACATGGCAGAGTTTCAAGAACTGGCCCTTGGGCTTGAGCTCACCAACAGACCATTTTTATGGGTTGTTAGGCAAGGGTTTATTGAGGAGGCAGGAAATCCTTACCCTGAAGGGTTCATAGACAGAACCCGCAATCGTGGACGGCTAGTTGAATGGGCACCTCAGCAGAAAGTGTTGGCGCATCCCTCTCTCGGCTGTTTCCTGAGCCATTGCGGCTGGAATTCCACCATTGAAGGTGTCAGCAATGGCTTGCCTTTTTTGTGCTGGCCATACTTTGCTGATCAGTTTTTCAACAGAAGTTATATCTGTGATGTTTGGAAGATTGGTTTAGGGTTCGATAGAAATGAGAGTGGAGTCATCGGACGACAGGAAATTAGGAACAAGGTGGAACAGTTGTTTGGGGATGAGAACTTCAAAGCTAGAGCGGTGGATCTTCAAGCAGAGGTGTTGTCCAGTGTTAAAAGAGGAGGGTCTTCGTATCAGAATTTCAGTAATTTCGTTAACTGGATTATGGCAAAAAATTAAACAAATCTCTGTTAGTCAAAACTATTTGATTTCCAAAGTAGTCAAGCATCATTATATTTTGTGTTTTTGTTCTTTAAATGAACCGTATAAATGTTCCATAAATTTTACTTGTTTATTACATCTTTGTTTCTTCCATGATATACTTGATTATTAACAAAAAAAAAAAAAAAATGGCACTCTGAATATCACAATGTAACTGAATTTCACCATGAGCACAGACGCACTCTATTGACTCCTAAATACAATACCATGTCTAATAGTGCGCCTTATGTACTTAAGAATCCATTTAAATGCTTTCTAATACTACTTCCCAGGTTTAGACATGCACTTACTAACCTGGCTAATGACATGAGCCAAATCAGGCTAAGTACAAACCATTGCATACATTAACCATCCAACTATACTACATAAGGAACATTTGTCATATCTTCAATCTCAATAACTCTTTTGGGACATTAATTAGATGCCAGCTTTAAATGATTAGCCAAATGAGTGCTAACCAATTTAGACTTTCTCATCCCAAACCTATCAAAGACCATAATAACTTGGTTGAGTTAGTCGTAACTTCCGACTCAACAAAACTTTCAATGTAGTAATATTAAGCAAAACATTCAATGTAGTAATATTAAATTTCATACTCTTAGCCGCAATCAACATATCATCCACATACTATAACAATATATATATATATATATATATATATATATATATATATATATAAGAACTATCAGCAAGGCTCTTAACATATACACACAACAATCATACTCACAACTTGTGTAGCCAATTTGAATTATGTAAGAATCAAACAACTTGTATCATTGTTGTGGAGCCTATTTTAGCTCATACAACGACCTCTTAAGCCTACAAACTAGATGTTCACTCTCCAGGTTACTTCATAAAAATCTATTCATTTAGATCATCATACAGAAAAGCAGTCTTTAGATTCATTTGTTCCAAAATCAAATCCCAAATGACTACCAAAGCAAGTACAAAGTAGATCACCCATCTTGTGTCAAAAAGCAAATACTCAGACACTGCCTCACTGAGACACATCCCGCAATCTACCCCTTTCACAATCTTCAAGGCAGGGCCCTCAAGTTTAAACCTATAACAACTTTTTTTTATATTTCATTATTTATTTTTATAAAAAATATTTTATTTTGTAATAGATTTATTAAGATTTGATTTACAAATTTAATAAAAATTACTAAAAATAAGTTTACACGGAAATTCTTTATATATTTAGTTACACATCACCTGTAAAATAAAGAATAGCCTTAAATGGCGCGAGTTATCAAGCTAGCCTATTCAGACTACAGGTTTATCAAGCTAATTTGTTATTGAGCTAAAAAAATGTAGGCATAACTCTAAAATTTTTCAATTTTATCATATCAACCCATTAATTTCAAGTAAAAGTTGACATCCTTAGCCCTCCATTGTCCCATTGTATCTCTGATTCTTGATTTTATGTTAGTGGGACATGCATTGTAATTATGTGGTATTCTTAACATAAAATCAAGGGTCAAAGGTATAATGGGGTAGTGGAGGCTAGGATGTCAATCTTAGTTCGAAAATGATAGTTCTAGCTCGATAAGACTTGAAAAATTTTGGAGTTAGTGTCAAAATATATTAGTTCGATAAAAAATTAGCTTGATAAGCTTGATGACCCAAATGGGCTAGCCTAATAGCTCGAGTTATTTAAGGTCATTCTTTGTTTCACAAGTGATGTAGTACTAAATATACACATGAAATTTATATGTAAGCTTATCTTTAGTAATTTTTATTAAATTTGTAAATCAAATATTATTAAATCTACAAAATAAAATATTTTTTATGAAAAAAAAAACTTATTATATTATTATATTATAGTGTAAATATATTAATTATTTTTTGTTGGTTTTGAAAATGGGGATTTAAATTGATTAAATGATGTATAACTTTATATTTACAAATGTAAATAGTAAATACATTAGTTTATTAGAATTAAAATTTTATAATGTTAATTTCAAAATATCAAAATTTTTGGCTGAGTCCACATGCGAGATTGTAGGATAAGACACAAGAATTTTAAACCTGACAATTAAAAAAAAATTAATTAACCCGACAGTCTGATCGACTAACCCGAATAAACTAAACTAGTTGACATTTAGGAGCCCCAACCCTCCTCCCCCAATTGTTTAAAACTGCCCCTCCCCTATTTTTTTTGAAGTATTAATATTATGTATATTTTTATTTTTTTAAATACATTCCTAATTCTTTTTTCCCAATGTATTGCTTTAATTTTCCCTTCACTCAATTAAAATCTCGGCATACAATTTGGTATAGTTTATTCTGTCAACAACCAATCATAGATGTTTTATTGAAATAAAGTAAAATTTAAGATGCTTGACTACTACTTATTACCATCAGTGAATCAAATAGTTTTGACTAACAGAGATTTGTTTAATTTTTTGCCTTAATCCAGTTAACCAAACTACTGAAATTCTGATACGAAGACCCTCCTCTTTTAACACTAGACATCACCTCTGCTTGAAGATCAACGGCTCTAGCTTTGAAATTTTCATCCCCAAACAATTGTTCCACCTTGTTCTTGATTTCCTGTCGTCCGATGATTCCATTCTCGTTTCTATCGAACCCCAAACCAGTCTTCCAAACATCACAGATGTAACTTTTGTCGAAAAACTGATCAGCAAAGTATGGCCAGCACAAGAAAGGCAAGCCATTGCAGACACCTTCAATGGTGGAATTCCAGCCGCAATGGCTCAGGAAATATTAGAGTATGAAGACAGTGAATAGATGAAGCAGAGACTGGAAATGGTAAACTATGATTAGAATGAATGAATAGTAAATGCAGAGTGTGAGTACAGTATATATGTGAACGGAAGGGATGAAAGCTAACAGTGAAGTTATAATGTGTATGTACATAAATGCCCCTATCTACTTTCTTGCTTAGCTAACGTATATCCTCCAACACCCCCCCTTAAGCTGGAGCATGCAACTCTTGTATGCCCAGCTTAGAGTGAAAGGGAGAGAGGCAAGATGCTTCTTCAACTTGAACAATTGATTTTCTTTAGAAACCATCCACTGGAAACTGCCTCAATTCATGCATTATCACTTGTAAAACTCATGCAGACCTAACCATACTGTGTAGGCTTTGTAGCTGAGAAACAGAACTGCATTTCTGTCCACTTGAACCACTTCCTTATGGAACACTATCACTATCACAAGCTATTTCTTCTGTTGATCCATAATTAGAATTCAGAGCAACATAATTTCCTATAACCTTGAACACCTTCTGTAGAATTGAAAAATAAAAGCCTCCTGTCATAGAGTATGCTTTAGCACTGAAGCATCTCCCTGGGTTCCTTTCTTGATTTTATTGGATGTGTCTGTTAATGTCAATGCTAAACTATAGCCAATTGAAGCATCACCAGCCATCATCACAGTCTCAGCAACCAATTCAAAAACATGAGCTAGAGGCAAGTATGCCACATAGACATCATTGGTTCCACAGTTTGGAATCACACTCATAACTGCAGCCAATGTCCAGAAAAAAAGGAGACAGGGTCCAGCTGCCAGAAGATTTAGATTGAGACTCTATTTCAACAGCACTCTCTAAAGAAATGCCTTCACTATCTAGAGCTTCAACGTCCACACACATAGATGTTCCACAGACCAGACTTGAATTAACCTTCCTCTGTAGCTTAACATTGAGAATCTCATCTTCCAATTTGGCCTGAACTTTATTACTCTCATGAAATAGAGGAACTCCACCTCTGGATTCAAATTTGACTTCATCATTAGCACAATCCAAAATCGCACTGCTCAGATTATTCACAGGCTTATCACCATCTATTGTAGTAGAATATCCCCTGAAAAGTTTCTGGTTCACATATGCTCCAATACTCAGCAGTTTCCTCACGATTGTGACATTGCCGTTATGCACGGCCAGGAACAATGCGGTGACATCGGTCTTAAACTCTTCGTAACCGACTCGAACTTCGTTGGGAGACTCCTCGCGCAGCACCACCTCCGCCTTGCGCACCTTGAGACACACATCGACGTCAACGAACGAATCCTGAAGGCACTTAATCGCCGCTGCTAGATCGTTAGAACGTGAAGCTTCTTCGATGTTCACAGTTGTAGCCTCAATCTCGATCTCGGATTGAAGCTTTCCAACTCGGTTCTTCAAATCCGAGACTCTCCGCTCTCCTTGCGATTTTTCAAGAGCAAAGCCACGAATCGAAGCTATCAACAGCTTCTTCTTCCTCGTTCGCCGCTGCGGCAACAATACAACTACTACGACATCATTGTCATTCAATTCAGACTCATTCACGATGAGCTCTGCGCTCATTGTGCTTTCCGCGGATCTGCTCCGGGAACCTACAAACAGAGGATTAACGAGCATTGCGCTCAAAAGCTTCACGGATCTGCTCCGATTAAAATCTGCAAAAAAACTGATGAGCACTTTGCTCAAAGACTTAACGGATCTGCTCCATGAATTAATGCGATGCCATCGATCGAAGATTAACGAGTTCTGCACCCGCGCTTTCCATGGATCTGCTCCAGGAACGACGATGATGGCCACTGATGAAGGATTGACGAGCTCTGCGCTCGTTCTCTTCGCGGATCTGCTCCGAGAATGTCGATGAACTCCTGCAAACAGTGGATTGACGAGCACTTTGCTCGAATACCTCACAGATCTGCTCCATGAGTTTTGTTGATTGGATTTGAAGAGCACTGTGCTCAAACTTTTGTTGATCTGTAGAAATAGCAAATTGAATGAGTCAATTGCACGGACAGAATCCTGCTTCGAGGCTTTGACGATCAGCAAACCACCACCATCGACGGCGGCGCCAGATCCAGCTCGCTTTTGCAGGAAACTCTCGGCGACTTTGAAGGTCCTCCGCCAATCGAAGGAAGCAGTAGAGGAGTTAACGCAACTGGCTTTGTTAGACTTCATTGTTGTTACTCCTCTGCGGAGTAACGATCCTCTGTGGATCTGTCGTCGGAGACGAATGCGGCGCAGCTCAGCGTGACTCGCCGGTTCCGGAAGCGGCATAGCTCCCTCACCGGCGAGCTCTGATACCATATTAGAGTATGAAGACAGTGAATAGATGAAGCAGAGACTGGAAATGGTAAACTATGATTAGAATGAATGAATAGTAAATGCAGAGTGTGAGTACAGTATATATGTGAACGGAAGGGATGAAAGCTAACAGTGAAGTTATAATGTGTATGTACATAAATGCCCCTATCTACTTTCTTGCTTAGCTAACGTATATCCTCCAACAGGAAACAGCCGAGAGAAGGATGGGCCAACACTTTCTGCTGAGGAGCCCATTCAACTAGCCGCCCACGATTGCGGGTTCTGTCTATGAACCCTTCAGGGTAAGGATTTCCTGCCTCCTCAATAAACCCTTGCCTAACTACCCATAAAAATGGCCTGTTGGTGAGCTCAAGCCCAAGGGCTAGTTCTTGAAACTCTGCCATGTTGAAAATGGTGTGGCTTCCGAATGCAACGTAGATGACAGAGTTCAGTGGCTGCTGGTCGAGCCATTTCAGGCAATCTGTGTCCTCCCGCCAGAAATGGCCTGATGTTTTCCCAAGACGGTTGCTTGCTAGTAATGGTCCTATAGGTATCATCTCCGGGTAGGATGCAAATACCTCATATTCCATCACCTGAGATGAGTTGCAGATTATCCACTCTGCAGCTTTCACTGATTCATTGCTTATGAACGCCATGTCGAAAATAAACCTCTGTATCCCCGGATCGCTGAAACAGTTCCAGAGTAAATCTGTGGAGTTCATATCCCGCATGAGAGGCCCCAATTTGATGCTTTGCTTTTTCAGGATTTCTCCTGCTCAAAACAAATTAAATATATATTAGAAATGATTAGTTCACTAAGAAAAGAAAGTTAACATTTGTGTTGTGGAACAAGCTAAGCTGTTTTAGTTTTACCATTCCTGCCTACAATCCCATCATCAACTAGCTTTGGAGCATTAAACATCATGGCTAGTGTAGTAGCTGAAGAAGTCCAGAAAGCAACTCGCTGGAGTCCCAATCTCTTCGCCAAGTCAAAAGCCCAACCCAAATTTTCATCGGCAATAACACACGAAACTCTATTCTCATCCGACTCGTTTATCTTACGAATGAGAGCCTCCACCTTCCCCGGTACAACCTTAAAGACTGCTTCTGCTAGCTTCTTCGTGTCATTCCTATCCTCCTCCACTCCTAACCCGTCGGGGACTGATACCAGGTTCATAACATTGTCTGCCTCCGACATGGACTTGATGATTCGGTTGTGGTTGAACTCAGTGTTCACAAAGGTGACCTTGCACCCATGCTTCACTAAGCACAGGCAAAGCTCCATTGTGGGGATAACATGGCCTTGTGCGGGATATGGAATGGCTAGGATATGTGGCTTTGTCATCACTAAATGCTTCTGTTGATCTAATTTGCTTCAATTTCTGATCGAACAACAGCATTTTATAGGGCTCTGGCAGTCGCGAACAACCAAATTCAGCAAATTGTGGCACCTTTAATTTCAGCCATAGATGTATTGTCATATAGTAAATGTATTGTGTGGATTTGCGTGTCAATTTTTGTAATAGATTGGGCCATGTTTGGCCCTTTGGTAGATGCGGACAATTTAATCTCCGGCGGTTTCATTGAAGTAATACAGTGACACGTCGGCCCTGTTTGGTAAATGGTTGTTGGCTGATTGGATTTGCTGTTTGGGTTAGAAGGTATGATTAGTTGATAACATTGGCTGATTGTAGTTGATAACATTGGCTGATTGTAGAAAGTTGTTTGATAAATTAGCTGTTTGGTATAATTTCTTTTCTCAAAAAGCTTTTTCTCAAAAAGCTAATTGAAAAGGCTGCTTTGAGTAGCCTTTTGAATTTTAGTATTTTGGAGTTACAAAAAGCTTATTAACCAAACAACTAATAGTAGTTAAATAAGCCAAAATTGGTTGATAGGCTGATTATTTACCAAACAGAGCCGTTATATCGTTGCATTACGTTTTACACGCGATGGCTGATGAGTATGTACGTGTTGAAACTGATGACTGCTGCAATTCCTTTTTTTTTTTTAGTACTACTGACTTTGTTACAATGTAGTATATGTTCATAGCTATTTTCTCAACCTACTGAAGCACAAATAGTCAACAGTTGCCTCCACTGACTGCTACAATTCTTAACAATCAGACTTTGTTTATACTCTATTTTCTCGCTTTTAAAAGTGAATTTTATTGTTTTTTTTAAACTAAATTTTATTGTTATATTATATTATATTAATATTTTACTCGTGTAATGCATAAATAGCAACATATATTTAATAATTATATTATTTATAAAATGTATATTGTGCAAAATAAATAAATAAATTATTAAAATATTATATGATATTTGATATTTCAACAATTTCTTTTTATAATAAAGTATATATGGTATCTCGTATCAAATTTTTCTTTATAATGAACTAGTATTTTCACACGTGCAATACACATAATAGATTTGTTATAATATATTAAGAATAGTTGGATTGACATACAATTATATAAATTATAACATCAAATATTATATAGTGGAATTGAACTAATGGATTGGAAAGAAAAGAAAAGAAAAACTAATGGATTGGATCGATTATGTTTTCTTATGTTATTCTTGTTTGAATTCTAGCAAATAATTTTCCAATTAATAGTCATTGTGTAGATGTATGCCTCCGGTGCTGAAACTTTGGAGATTTTATATATCACTATTTAGGATTTGTATAAATTGGACAAATTTGCTCATTCTCGAGCAACTCAATTATAGAAATAAATTGTTATCCTAATTCATTTGTATGGAAGATATATTGTCTGTGTAGATATATACCAATTTTGTCATATTCGCATATATAAGGAATATAAGCAATAAGACACAAAGACGGTGAATATGAACAATAATATATATATATATATATATATATATATATATATATATATATATATATATATATATATATATATATATATATATATATATATAAAGCTACTTCAATCACACTTTAATGATCCCTGCATTGCATCTCCTCTTAGCTAGCTAGCTAGCTTGTTTAAAAATTAAATGACAATTGACAATGATGATGATCTTTGGAAATATATGTGGAGTATTTTGAATTTCATTTTTAAAAAGAGTATGTTGAATTATTTTTTTTAATACTTAATAGTATAGTCATATTCTTTGCGGAGTAGTGTATATATTAAAAAAAAATTTAGATTAATAGTATAGGCACAATGATCGCTCATGTTTATTTAAGGTCATCAGTCATCTCAGTGTAAGTGTATATCCCATTAAGGGTAAGACACTAACAAGATTAGGTGCCTATTGGCAAATTATTGCATGGACCATGGTCTACACAGTTGTGTGGATCAAAAATAAAAAGTACATTATTTTTGTACTGAACGTACATTATTTGATATTATTTTTGTACTGTAGGTACATTATTTGATAGTATATACGGAGTATCAAATAATGTACCTTCAGTACAAAAATAATGTACCTTAAAATAATGTACTTACATTACAAAAATAATGTACCTTCAGTACAAAAATAATGTACTTTTTATTTTTGGTCCACACAGCTGTGTGGACCATAGTCCATGCAATAATGATTGGCACCTATTGCCACCAACCAAAACTTGGACAAAACCATTACACTCATGAATGGTCATTATCCTTAGCTTATTGGTGAAGACATACTATGTTGTACATTTTTCAATTTCTATCTTATATAGTTAGAATCCAACATCATGTAACTATATAAATCGTGAAATATGAATGCATGGACCACAACTTTTACCGGCCTAATTTGTTTTCCAGACATATAATAATGCTTTAAATTTTGGATTTTCAATCCATGTCTATAGCTGAAGTGTTAACTAAATTGACCCCTCACAAAAATAATTTAGATTGATAATCATATATAGGAGCTGAGGGTGAGAGACTCTTAGGTGTAAAAATTGAAAATTAATATGATTTATGAATATAGGTAAATCAACGATGGAATGTTGCAGTAAAATGTAATGATTGATCACAATGGCCTATTAGGGTTGATCAATAGTTGATGATTTAAAAAACAAAAAAAAAATATGGGATAAATTTTATAATTATTGTTTACAATAATATTTATAAAATAAATCATGTTTCTTTTCTCCATATCTTTTAGCAACTTTCAACCGTTGACCTGTCCAAATGGATGGACTGGAACATGTTTTCACCTAAACAATGGGTGTGTGTTTGTGTGAGAGAGAAATAAGAAAATAAAATTATTGTAGAACAGAGCATTTCACATAATTAAAAAGTTACACTTAATACTCGTTTTGATCTAGTGGTATTATGGGGTTTAAACCCTAGCCACCGATGATCTTGAGGCAAATTATACTATGGATCATGGTTCACATTGCAATGTAGACCATTCATAAATGTTTATTTTTAGTATATTAAAAGTCATTTTTTTAATATACTAAAAGTTCAATTTTAAGTAATATAAAAAAAAAAACTTTCAACATACTAAAAATAAACGTAACATTCAATATATAGAAAATAAATATTCAGTATATTAAAAATAATACTCTATTTTGAAGATAGAACTCCTCGATATGGATTAGAGTTGGTTTGACTTTTTTGTGTGTAAAAATATACAAACTAAATTGGGGTTCGAACTCTAGAACTCACCGATCCTATTATTCTTTCGTTAGTTAATGTGTTTATGATTTTTGGGATGTATTTAAACATGAGTTTAGGGATATGTGGAAGGCAATCCACTGACCGACCAATATGCAGACCACAATAATAGTCATGTATGCTCATCCATGTCTTACATAAGTTTATCCAAACTGGTTTGAAGAATTTTAACATGGCATTTCATTTATTCCAGTGAGTTATGAATTTGTGCCTTAGTAAAAAATAAGCTGCTCCAAATTCTTAATATTGACCTTTTGTAGGTTGATCTCTTTCGCTAAAATAATGTCTTTTAGTTAATCTTTCTCTCAGATTGAACTGGTCAAGCTGATTTTTGATTCCCTACAACAAACCAGACTAGGCATTGTTTCACACGCCATGTTGAGTTTCACAGGTAAAACTCCATGGCTTTATTTTTGTGTACTGCTTTTTATTCTGTACTGCTTGAAATTTATTATTTTTTGAGTTGCTATGTTGAGTTGCTACCTGTATTTTGACTCTACTGTCTGAAATTTATTATTTCTTTGTGATTGTTTGCAAATTGACTACACACTTCCTCATGTGGTCCATTGTTGGTGGCAGTACGCACATAATGGATTGCAGAGATGTAATAGTATGTAATAGTTTGCAGATTAAATAAGAAGTTAAATTCTAGAATATTTTAAATTTTCAATTGTATATTCATGAATGAATTCTCTTCATGAAATGTCTATATGTTTTTCAACAATTATCTTACCAACTTGCAACAATACACTACGGAGGGATTCTCTGTAGTGAAATGATTTTTTTTAAATTTGTTGCCTCCAGTTTTCCGACCACCAAAGGTGGTCGGAAATACCGGGCTCGCATGTTGTTTTTCCCAACCACTTCATCTGGTGGTCAAAATTAGCGACGAGGGTTTTTCCAAACACCCAAATTGGTCGGAAAAGTGGTCAGAACAGGTGCTTCTGACCTATTTAAAGCCATTTCTAACCACTTTTGGGCGGTCGGAAATATGATGATTTCCAGCAGTGGATGAGACTCTTATATATGGATTGGGGTTGGGCCGGGGATTCATATCACTTGACTTTTTCAAA
The DNA here is from genome assembly GCA_003576665.1 of Ipomoea trifida. Taxonomy (NCBI): domain Eukaryota; kingdom Viridiplantae; phylum Streptophyta; class Magnoliopsida; order Solanales; family Convolvulaceae; genus Ipomoea; species Ipomoea trifida. Next base: position 3,820,953 of record CP025655.1, read on the forward strand.
TGGAGTTCATGGGTTTGAGCCCTAGTGGAGTCAAATCACAACGAGAAGATGAGCAATTCCCATTTGTGATAATCACAAACATAGACTAGTTTATTTCCTTGTGGTCCTTAATCGGCTAGGATCACAATACGGAGTTTACTTACACTCGAAAGAGTTTTAAATTTTCCTCGTCATACAAAAAGAAGTATTTAAATCACCAAAATTATATATTGTGATTATATGATATTCTTAACATACAAATGGAGTAGTTTCAGTCCATCATCAGTGTCTAATTAAATATAAGAAAAGGGAACCAAGGAACAGCCGAACAGAAGTACAACAATACATAATGTTGCGTGACTTATTATTATCAGTGAATCAAGCAATTTTGACCGACAGTAGAGATTTGCTTAATTTGCTGCCTTAATCCAGTTCACTAAACTACTGAAATTCTCATACGAAGACCCTCCTTTTTTAACACTGGATAACACCTCTCCTTGAAGATCCACGGCTCTAGTTTTGAAGTTTTCATCCCCAAACAATTGTTCCACCTTGTTCTTGATTTCCTGTCGTTCGATGACTCCATTCTCGTTTCTATCGAACCCCAAACCAATCTTCCAAACACCACAGATGTAACTTTTGTTGAATAACTGATCAGCAAAGTATGGCCAGCACAAGAAAGGCAAGCCATTGCTGACACCTTCAATGGTGGAATTCCAGCCGCAATGGCTCAGGAAACAACCGAGGGAGGGATGCGCCAACACTTTCTGCTGAGGTGCCCATTCAACTAGGCGCCCACGATTGCGGGTTCTGTCTATGAACCCTTCAGGGTAAGGATTTCCTGCCTCCTCAATAAACCCTTGCCTAACAACCCACAAAAATGGTCTGTTGGTGAGCTCAAGCCCAAGGGCAAGTTCTTGAAACTCTGCCATGTTGAAAATGGTGTGGCTTCCGAATGCAACGTAGATGACTGAGTTTAGTGGCTGCTGGTCGAGCCATTTCAGGCAATCTGTGTCCTCCCGCCAGAAATGGCCTGATGTTTTCCCAAGACGGTTGCTTGCTAGTAATGGTCCTATAGGTATCATCTCCGGGTAGGATGCAAATACCTCATATTCCATCACCTGAGATGAGTTGCAGATTATCCACTCTGCAGCTTTCACTGATTCATTGCTTATGAACGCCATGTCGAAAATAAACCTCTGTATCCCCGGATCGCTGAAACAGTTCCAGAGTAAATCTGTGGAGTTCATATCCCGCATGAGAGGCCCCAATTTGATGCTTTGCTTTTTCAGGATTTCTCCTGCTCAAAACAAATTAAATATATATTAGAAATGATTAGTTCACTAAGAAAAGAAAGTTAACATTTGTGTTGTGGAACAAGCTAGCTAAGCTGTTTTAGTTTTACCATTCCTGCCTACAATCCCATCATCAACCAGCTTTGGAGCATTAAACATCATGGCTAGTGAAGCAGCTGAAGCAGTACAGAAAGCAACTCGCTGGAGTCCCAATCTTTTCGCCAAGTCAAAAGCCCAACCCAAATTTTCATCGGCAATAACACACGAAACTCTATTCTCATCCGACTCGTTTATCTTACGAATGAGAGCCTCCACTTTCCCCGGTACAACCTTAAAGACTGCTTCTGCTAGCTTCTTCGTGACATTCCTATCCTCCTCCACTCCTAACCCGTCGGGGACTGATACGAGGTTTATATCATTGTCTGCCTCCGACATGGACTTGATGATTCGGTTGTGGTTGAACTCAGTGTTCACAAAGGTGACCTTGCACCCATGCTTCACTAAGCAGAGGCAAAGCTCCATTAAAGGGATAACATGGCCTTGTGCTGGAAATGGTATGGCTATGATATGTGGCTTTCTCATCATTAAATGCTTCTCTTGATCTAATTTGCTACAATTTATGATCGAACAACAGCATTTTATAGGCCTCTGGCAGTCGCGAACAACCAAATTCAGCAAATTGTGGCACCTTTAATTTCAGCCATAGATGTATTGTAATATCGTTTGGATTGTGTGGATTTGCTTGCCAATTTTTGTAATAGATTGGGCCATGTTTGGCCCTTTGGTAGATGCGGACAATTTAATCTCCGGCGGTTTCATTGAAGTATTACAGTAACACGTTATCTTCAAAAAAAAAAAAACCATGTTTGGTAAATGGCTGTTGGCTGATTGGATTTGCTGTTTGGGTTAGAAGGTATGATTAGTTGATAACATTGGCTGATTGTAGAAAGTTGTTTGATAAATTAGCTGTTTGGTATAATTTTTTTTCTCAAAAAGCTAATTGACAAGGCTGCTTTGAGTAACCTTTTGAATTTTAGTATTTTGGAGTTACAAAAAGCTTATTAACCAAACAACTAATAGTAGTTAAATAAGCCAAAATTGGTTGATAGGTTGATTATTTACCAAACAGAGCCGTTATATCGTTGCATTACGTTTTACACGCGATGGCTGATGAGTATGTACGTGTTGAAACTGATGACTGCTGCAATTCCTTTTTTTTTTTTTGAGTACTACTGACTCTGTTAGAATGTAGTATATGTTCATAGCTACTTTCTCAACCTACTGAAGCACAAAGAGTCAACAGTTGCCTCCACTGACTGCTACAATTCTTAACAATCAGACTTTGTTTATACTCTATTTTCTCGCTTTTAAAAGTGAATTTTATTGTTTTTTTTTTGAAAACTAAATTTTATTGTTATATTATATTATATTAATATTTTACTCGTGTCATGCATAAATAGCAACATATATTTAATAATTATATTATTTATAAAATTTATATTGTGCAAAATAAATAAATAAATTATTAAAATATTATATGATGTTTGATATTTCAACAATTTCTTTTTGTAATAAAGTATATATGGTATCTCGTATCAAAATTTTCTTTATAATGAACTAGTATTTTCACACGTGCGATACACATAATAGATTTGTTATAATATATTAAGAATAGTTGGATTGACATACAATTATATAAATTATAACATCAAATATTATATAATGGAATTGAACTAATGGATTTGAAAGAAAAGAAAAGAAAAACTAATGGATTGGATCAATTATGTTTTCTAATGTTATCATTGTTTGAATTCTAGCTAACAAATAATTGTCCAATTAATAGTCAATGTGTAGATGTATGCCTCCGGTGCTGAAACTTTGGAGATTTTATATATCACTATTTAGGATTAGTATAAATTGGACAAATTTGCTCATTCTCGAGCAACTCAATTATAGAAATAAATTGTTATCCTAATTCATTTGTATGGAAGATATATTGTCTGTGTAGATATATACCAATTTTGTCATATTCGCATATATAAGGAATATAAGCAATAAGACACAAAGACGGTGAATATGAATAATATATAAAAAAGTAGCTACTTCAATCACACTTTAATGGTCTCTGCATTGCATCTCTTCTTAGCTAGCTAGCTTGTTTAAAAATTAAATGACAATTGACAATGATGATGATCTTTGGAAATATATGTGGAGTATTTTGAATTTCATTTTTAAAAAGAGTATGTTGAATTTTTTTATTTAATACTTAATAGTATAGTCATATTCTTTGCGGAGTAGTGTATATATTAAAATAAAAAGAAGATAAATTAATAGTATAGGCACAATGATCGCTCATGTTTATCCTTCTCAACCTACTGAAGCACAATTGCCTCCACTGAGGCTCGAACCCACTCCCATCATGTTTATCCTTCTCAATCTACTGAAGCACAATTGCCTCCATTGAGGCTCGAACCCACTCCCATCATCAATGTGGGAGTGTGAACCGGGACACCGGATGCCATTAGACCACAAGGTCTTTCGCACAAGATTAAGTACCTATTGCCACCAACCAAAACTTTGACAAAACCATTACAGTCATGAATGGTCATTATCCTTAGCTTATTTGGTGAAGACATACTATGTTGTACATTTTTCAATTTCTATCTTATGTACGATCCTTATTATCACATACTAACGATTCCATGTGATATAATTATTCTAACATAAATAACTTAAATCAAATCTCGTTAACTAAAGCAATCATATTAACTTAAACGAGGGAGCATTTATTTTCAAAACAAACTTTCACATCTGCATTGCAATATATCCCATTAAGGGTAATTAAGACACTAACAAGATTAGGTACCTATTGCCACCAACCAAAACTTTGACAAAACCATTACAGTCATGAATGGTCATTATCCTTAGCTTATTTGGTGAAGACATACTATGTTGTACATTTTTCAATTTTTATCTTATATAGTTAGAATCCAACATCATGTAACTATATAAATCGTGAAATATGAATGCATGGACCACAACTTTTACCGGCCTAATTTGTTTTCCAGACATATAATGCTTTAAATTTTGGATTTTCAATCCAGGTATATAGCTGAAGTGGAAACTAAATTGACCCCTCATAAAAATAATTTAGATTGATAATCATATATAGGAGGGTGAGAGACTCTTAGGTGTAAAAATTGAAAATTAATATGATTTATGAATATAGGTAAATCAACGATGGAATGTTGCAGTAAAATGTAATGATTGATCACAATGGTCTATTAGGGTTGATCAATAGTTGATGATTTAAAAAAAATATGGGATAAATTTTATAATTATTGTTTGCAATAATATTTATAAAATAAACCATGTTTCTTTTCTCCATATCTTTTAGCAACGACTTTCAACCATTGACCTGTCCAAATGGATGGACTGGAACATGTTTTCACCTAAACAATGGGTGTGTGTTTGTGAGAGAGAGAAATAAGAAAATAAAATTATTGTAGAACAGAGCATTTCACATAATTAAAAAGTTACACTTAATACTCGTATTATGGGGTTTAAACCCTAGCCACCGATGATCTTGAGGCAAATTATACTATGGATCATGGTTCACATTGCAATGTAGACCATTCATAAATGTTTATTTTTAGTATATTAAAAGTCATTTTTTAATATACTAAAAGTTCAATTTTAAGTAGTATAAAAAAAAAAACTTTCAACATACTAAAAATAAACGTAACATTCAATACATAGAAAATAAATATTCAATATATTAAAAATAGTACTCTATTTTGAAGATAGAACTCCTCGATATAGATTACTAGAGTTGATTTGACTTTTTTGTGTGTAAAAATATACAAACTAAATTGGGGTTCGAACTATAGAACTCACCGATCCTATTATTCTTTCGTTAGTTAATGTGCTTATGATTTTTGGGATGTATTTAAACATGAGTTTAGGGATATGTGGAAGGCAATCCACTGACCGACCAATATGCAGACCACAATAATAGTCATGTATGCTCATCCATGTCTTACATAAGTTTATCCAAACTGGTTTGAAGAATTTTAACATGGCATTTCATTTATTCCAGTGAGTTATGAATTTGTGCCTTAGTAAAAAATAAGCTGTTCCAAATTCTTAATATTGACCTTTGTAGGTTGATCTCTTTCGCTAAAATAATGTCTTTTGATTAATCTTTCTTTCAGATTGAACTGCTCAAGCTGATTTTCGATTCCCTACAACAAACCAGACTAGGCATTGTTTCACACGCCATGTTGAGTTTCACAGGTAAAACTCCATTGGCTTTATTTTTATGTACTGCTTTTTATTCTGTACTGCTTGAAATTTATTATTTTTTGAGTTGCTACCTGTATTTAATTTTGACTCTACTGTCTGAAATTTATTATTTTTTTGTGATTGTTTGCAGATTGACTGCACACTTCCTCATGTGGTCCATTGTTGGTGGCAGTACGCACATAATGGTTTGCAGAGATGTAATAGTATGTAATAGTTTGCAGATTAAATAAGAAATTAAATTCTAGAATGTTTTAAATTTTCAATTGTATATTCATGAATGAATTCTCTTCATGAAATATCTATATGTTTTTCAACAATTATCTTATCAACTTGCAACAAAATATATATATATATATATATTCAGTTCACTACAGAGGGATTCTCTGTAGTGAAATGATTTTTTTAAATTTGTTGCCTCCAGTTTTCCGACCACCTTGGTGGTCGGAAATACCGGGCTCGCATGGTCCCAAATACCCAAATTGGTCGGAAAAGTGGTCAGAACAGGTGCTCCTGACCTATTTAAAGCCATTTCTGACCACTTTTGGGCAGTCGGAAATATGATGATTTCCAGCCGTGGATGAGACTCTTATATATGGATTGGGGTTGGGCCGGGGATTCAAATCACTTGACTTTTTCAAATGGAGTTCATGGGCCCTAGTGGAGTCAAATCACAATGAGAAGATGAGCAATTCCCATTTGTGATAACCACAAACCTAGACTAGTTTATTTCCTTGTGGTCCTTTATCAGCTAGCATCACAATTTACCTACACTCGAAAGAGTTTTAGATTTCCCTCGTCATAAAAAAAAAAAAAAAGAAGTATTTAAATCACCAAAATTATATATTGTGATTATATGATATTCTTAACATACAAATGGAGTAGTTTCAGTCCATCATCAGTGTCTAATTAAATATAAGAAAAGGGAACCAAGGAACAGCCGAACAGAAGTACAACAATACATAATGTTGCGTGACTGATTATTATCAGTGAATCAAGCAATTTTGACCGACAGTAGAGATTTGCTTAATTTGCTGCCTTAATCCACTTAACTAAACTACAGAAATTCCGATACGAAGACCCTCCTCTTTTAACACTGGACAACACCTCTCCTTGAAGATCCACGGCTCTAGTTTTGAAGTTTTCATCCCCAAACAATTGTTCCACCTTGTTCTTGATTTCCTGACGTCCGATGACTCCATTCTCATTCCTATCAAACCCCAAACCAATCTTCCAAACATCACAGATGTAACTTTTGTTGAATAATTGATCAGCAAAGTATGGCCAGCACAAGAAAGGCAAGCCATTGCTGACACCCTCAATGGTGGAATTCCAGCCGCAATGGCTCAGGAAACAACCGAGAGAAGGATGAGCCAACACTTTCTGCTGAGGAGCCCATTCAACTAGCCGCCCACGATTCCGGGTTCTGTCTATGAACCCTTCAGGGTAAGGATTTCCAGCCTCCTCAATAAACCCTTGCCTAACAACCCATAAAAATGGTCTGTTGGTGAGCTCAAGCCCAAGGGCAAGTTCTTGAAACTCTGCCATGTTGAAAATGGTGTGGCTTCCGAATGCAACGTAGATGACAGAGTTCAGTGGCTGCTGGTCAAGCCATTTCAGGCAATCTGTGTCCTCCCGCCAGAAATGGCCTGTTGTTTTCCCAAGACGGTTGCTTGCTAGTAATGGTCCTATAGGTATCAGCTCCGGGTAGGCTGCAAATACCTCATATTCCATCACCTGAGATGAGTTGCAGATTATCCACTCTGCTGCTTTCACTGATTCATTGTTTTTGAACGCCAGATCAAAAACAAGCCTCTGTAACCCCGGATCGCTGAAACAGTTCCACAGTAAATCTGTGGAGTTCATATCCGGCATGAGAGGCAGCAATTTGATGCTTTGCTTTTTCAGGATTTCTCCTGGTCAAAACAAATTAAATATATATTAGAAATGATTAGTTCAGTAAGAAAAGAAAGTTAATATTTGTGTTTTAGTTGTACCATTGTTGCCAAGAATCCCATCATCAACTAGCTTTGGAACATTAAACATCATGGCTAGTGAAGCAGCTGAAGCAGTCCAGAAAGCAACTCGCTGGAGTCCCAATCTTTTCGCCAAGTCTAAGGCCCAACCCAAATTTTCATCTGCAATAACACACGAAACTCTATTCTCATCCGACTCGTTTATCTTACGAATGAGAGCCTCCAGTTTCCCCGGTACAACCTTAAAGACTGCTTCTGCTAGCTTCTTCGTGTCATTCCTATCCTCCTCCACTCCTAACCCGTCGGGGACTGATACGAGGTTCATAACATTGTCTGCCTCCGACATGGACTTGATGATTCGGTTGTGGTTGAACTCAGTGTTCACAAAGGTGACCTTGCACCCATGCTTCACTAAGCACAGGCAAAGCTCCATTGTGGGGATAACATGGCCTTGTGCTGGATATGGAATGGCTAGGATATGTGGCTTTGTCATCATTAAATGGTTCTCTAAGTTGCTCTAATTTGCTTCTTCAATTCTTGCTACAATTTCTGATGGAACAGCATTTTATAGGCCTCTGGCAGTCTGGCAGTCGCGAATTCAACCAAATTCAGCAAATACGTGGACACCTTTCATTTCTGCCAGAAACTTATTGTCATATAAATGCATCGTCATATCGTTTGGATTGTGTGGATTTGCGTGTCAATTTTTGTACGAGTAATATATTGGGCCATGTTTGGCCCTTTGGTAGCTGCGGACAATTTAATCTCCGGCGGTTTAATTCAAGTAATACAGTGACACGTTATATTGTTGCATTACGTTTTACACGCGATGGCTGAAGAGTATGTACGTGATGAAACTGATGACTGCTACAATTCCTAACAACCAGACTTTGTTTATATTCTCAATAGAGTTAATTTCAGCAATGGTCCTCCGATTACGTTGATTTTTCAAACTTAGTCCCCGATTTTTAATTTGTACAATTTAGGTCTCTTGACTTTCAAAATCTTTCCAATGTTGGTTCTTTCGTCAAATTTTGGTTAAATTGAGATCAAATGAAGGGGTAAAATTGTCCGTTCACCTGTTTAGTGTATTATTACTCGTATTTCTCCTGTCATATACGCTGTGTATATGAATATAATCTCAGTCGAAGTCTCAATCGAAGCCATATAATCTCAGTCGATGTCTCTTCGACTGATATTATATTCATATATATAGCGTATAGGACAGAAGAAATACGAGTATACAAGTGAACAGACAATTTTACCCCTTTATTTGACTTCAATTTAACCAAAATTTGATGAAATGACCAACATTGGAAAGAATTTGAATGTCAAGAGACCTAAATTGTCCAAATTAAAAGTCGGGGACTAATTTTGGAAAATCAACATAGTCGGAGGACCATTGCTGGAATTAACTCTTCTCAATATTTTCCCGTTTTCAAAAATGAATTTTATTTGTTATATTATATTATACTAGTATTTTACTAGTACAATGCATAAATAGCAACATATATTTAATAATTATATTATTTATAAAACCAGTCAGGAAACCTTCGTAGGACGCAATATGGCAAACTCTCCTAGTCTCCAGTCAAGAAGCTGATTGGTCCTCGCGTGATTCAGCCTCGTATGGAGTTCTAACAATGGTGCGTTTGTGGCAGCCACAAATAGGAGGCTTCATGGAGCACTTGATCTTCACGACTTCACATGGCAGAAGCTATGGCTTGTAGAGAGGCTCTCTCCTTATTAAAACATCATAGCGTCATCACAGTTATAATGGAATCCGATTGTGCCGGTGTTATAGCAGCTAACCCACAAGAGCAAAGATTTATCTTATACGGGATATGTTGTCAAACAATTTCTTAATATCATGACTAGTTTTAATCTACTTGTTTTTCGTTTAATCAAGAGATCAGTGAACCAGACCTGATAGTCCACACACTAACTAGGGTAGTAGGCTTTCAGTCTAATGCTCGTTTTTGGGACTCTTCCCTTCCCCACCAAATTGTATCCTCACACTACTTTCTTCTATTAGTTAATTAAAACTTTGATTTTTTGGCTTAAAAAAATAATTTATCATAAAGTAAAAAAAAAAAAAATTTACAATTCAAATAGGAAAGAAAATCAAAATTTCAGCCACCATTTTCACCATAGGAAAAAAAAAATCCTCAACAACATAAATTCGAAGTGGTAAAAAATTAAAACCAATAAATAAAAAAAATACCTCAAATCTTATTATTTGAGAAAATTACCCACTAAAAAATAGAACATGCTAGTTCATACATAAACAATTTGAGAAATTATCTAAATATCAACATTATAGTTCAATAGATTATTAAGTAGTACATATGAAATAATTTAATAAAGTAAATTACATGTTCACTTTGCTAAAGTAATTTAAATAAAACTTCTCCTATATTTATGGAGCCATTAATGTGAACCCAATTCCACTAGAATTGTGAGAGAGTACCCGCGGTGTATAGGTCAAAGATTACCGAAGATGAAATCCACTCATAAAAATTCAACTCATACGCTTCTTTTCCTCGAGAATTGGTGATTGTAATTTTGTAAGTCTCCAAGTAAATATTGATTCACTTCCAATACGACTTCATTCTCTAGATGGTGAAATTGTTAAATATAAATAATCTAACGATACAGAATAATAATAATAATCTACAAGAAACTTAATCTCATAATAACGGAAGCGGAAACAATGTTGATCTCCCGCCATAGTTGACATAATGACATCTTAACTCAGAACCACATATAGTATATTGGTGTCTACTGAACAGTATGAATACTGTGAACTATATGTGTTATATAATGTATATCATGTACCCCATCAATCTAGGATCACAATATGAAGTTTACCTACACTCGAAAGAGTTTTAGGTTTCCCTCGTCATAAACAACAACAAAAAAAAAGTATTTAAATCACCATCTTAACATACAATATGTTTCAGTCCAACATCAGTGTCTAATTAAATATAGTTTCTATGCAATAGTGATTGAAAATTTGCATTGTTTATAATAATGATAATAACAATAATAATAATGGACACTTTGGACTTTATACTACTTATTTCCTTTTAATTTTTATGTATACCAAATATTGAAATTGAAATTCCCAGCAATTTTATTCATACAAACCAAATATTAGAATTAAAATTCCCATTTTATTCCCATATTATTCTTTTTCCATAGAAATTACCATCAAGCAGTTTTGACCGACAGTAGAGATTTGCTTAATTTGCTGCCTTAATCCAGTTAACTAAACTACTGAAATTCCCATACGAAGACCCTCCTTTTTTAACACTGGATAACACCTCTGCTTGAAGATCCACGGCTCTAGCTTTGAAGTTTTCATCCCCAAACAATTGTTCCACCTTGTTCTTGATTTCCTGACGTCCAATGATTCCATTCTCGTTTCTATTGCACCCCAAACCAATCTTCCAAACATCACATATGTAACTTTGGTTGAAAAACTGATCAGCAAAGTATGGCCAGCACAAGAAAGGCAAGCCATTGCTGACACCCTCAATGGTGGAATTCCAGCCGCAATGGCTCAGGAAACAGCCGAGAGAGGGATGGGCCAACACTTTCTGCTGAGGTGCCCATTCAACAAGCCGCCCACGATTGCGGGTTCTGTCTATGAACCCTTCAGGGTAAGGATTTCCTGCCTCCTCAATGAACCCTTGCCTAACCACCCATAAAAATGGTCTGTTGGTGAGCTCTAGCCCAAGGGCAAGTTCTTGAAACTCTGCCATGTCCAAAATGGTGTGGCTTCCGAATGCAACGTAGATGACTGAGTTCAGTGGCTGCTGGTCGAGCCATTTCAGGCAATCTGTGTCCTCTCGCCAAAAGTGGCCTGATGTTTTCCCAAGACGGTTGCTTGCTAGTAATGGTCCAATAGGTATCAGATTCGGGTAAAATGCAAATACCTCAGATTCCATCACCTGAGATGAGTTGCAGACTAACCACTCTGCTGATTTCACGGATTCATTGTTTTTGAACGCCATATCGAAAGCAAGCCTCTGAAACCCAGGATCGCTGAAACAGTTCCACGGTAAATCTGTGGTGTTCATAGCTGGCGTGTGAGGCGACAATTTGATGCTCTGCTTTTTCAGTATTTCTCCTGGTTACAACAAATTAAATGTATATTTAATTTGTGTTAGAACGAAATGATTAGTTCACTAAGAAAATAAAGTTGTTACCATTCTTGCCAACAATTCCATCATCGATTAGCTTCGGAACATTAAACATCATGGTTAGAGAAGTAGCTGATGCAGGCCAGAAAGCAACTCGCTGGAGTCCCAATTTTTTGGCCAAGTCAATCGCCCAACCCAAACTTTCATCGGCAATAAGACACGAAATTCTGTTCTCATCCGACTCATTTATGTTATGAATGAGAGCCTCCAACTTCCCTGGAACAACCTCAAACAGTGCTTCTGTTAGCTTCTTCAGGTCATTCCTGTCCTCCTCCACTGGCAACCCATCAGGGACCGATACGAGGTTTATAAGGACATTGTCTGCAGCCTCGGACATGGACTCGATGATTCGGTTGTGGTTGAACTCAGAGTTGACAAAGGTGACTTTGCAGCCATGCTTGACTAAGCACTGGCAAAGCTCCATTAAAGGGATAACATGGCCTTGTGTTGGATATGGTATGGCTATGATATGTGGCTTTGCCATCATTAAATGCTTCTGTTGATCTAATTTGCTATAATTTCTGATCGAACAGCATTTTATAGGCCTCTGGCAGTCGCGAATGCAACCAAATTCAGTAAATATGTGGGCACCTTTCTGTCAGAAATGTATTGTCATATAAATGTTTGCTGGATTTTGTGGATTTGCATGTCAATTTTTGTAATATATTGGGCCATGTTTGGCCCTTTGGTAGCTGCGGACAATTTAATCTCCGGCGGTTTCATTGAAGTAATACCGTTACACGTTATATCGTTGCATTACTCTTTTACACGTGATGGCTAATGAGTACGTGATCACTGCTACAATTCCTGGGATTATACTAGTATTTCGCTCCACTCCTGCAATGCATAGTAACATGTATTTAATAATTATATTATTTATAAAACTAGTATTTTCATACGTGCGTTGCACGGAATGAATTTGTTATAATATTTTAAAAATATTTGGATCAATATACAATTATATAAATTATAACATCGAATATTATATAACTCAATTGATGAAATTAGTTGGATTGATTATGTTTTCTGATATTTTCTTTGATTTAATTAGAGCAAATAATTGTCCAATTACCCGTGCGATTCACGGATAAATTTTTTTTATAATTTGTTTAGTAATAAAATTAAAGATAAATTTATTTTAAAAATCCAATATTCAACATGTACATTTATTTGATTATAAGATTAGTGCAAAAGTATCACTTAATTGATTGAATAATATATGACTTGTTTGTTTATAATTATCTTGAAAAGATCGATATTTAATATAACTTAAGTAATTATATTATTACAAAAATAAATATGAAAAAATGATAAATAATTTAACTTTAATTATTACGGAGTATAAAAATAAATTCAACGACCAATATTTAACTTAATTACCATAATAATTATTAGGCAATTATTATTAGTCAATTACATTAAATTAATTATTTTTCGTTAAAAGGAATATCAATTCGTATATACAAAAATTATTATTATTATATATTAAATATGTTCGACCTTCTGCAGTGTTCATGTCACACGTGTACTAATTAATTTGATCAACGACATTTAAAATTGGTGAGCGGATTGCTCAACCTTCTAGTTAATAAATATTAATTATTATAGAGTAGTATTTATTAATATAATTAATAATTAATAATTAATTAATTAATATTTAATTCATATAATTATAATAATATAATTGCCGATTATATTTCAAATGAAATGTTAATATGTTCATTTCATTTTTCCTAATTGAATATATTCATTTCCTTTTTCATTTATAAGAAGAATTATTGATTTCATTCATTATTCCTTCATAAAAAGAATTATTGATTGTCATTCCTTTTTTCCTTCATAATTTTTTTCTAACATTTAATTTGTTGGTTACTAATTCTTTTGTAGGAAAAGTTATGCTATATTTCCAATAAAATATTAACATATTCATTTCGTTTTTCTTAATATTTCATTTCCTTTTTCCTTCATAAAAAGAATTAATATTAATTTCCATATGATTAAAAAGTAATATACTTATAAAAATATAGTTGTTGAATATATTTTCAGTGAAATATTAATAAACTCATTTTGTTTTTCCTTTTAAATAATTAATATAATTATAATATAATTGTCGATTATATTTCTAGTGAAATATGAATATATTCATTTCATTTTTCCTTTATAAAAGGAATAAATATTCATTTTCATTTCTTTTTCCTTCATAATTGTTTTCTACTATTTCATTTCTTTTTCCTTCATAATTGTTTTCTAATATTTCATATGAAGTTTACCTACACTCCAAAGAGTTTTAGGTTTCCCTCGTCATAAAAAAATATATTTAAATAACCAAAATTATGTATTGTGATTATATGGTATTCTTAACATACAATATGTAGTAGTTCCAGTCCATCATCAGTGTCTAATTAAATATAGGAAAAGGGAACCAAGTGATTTATGAAACATTTTTAGATTTCATTTAAGGAACAGCCGAACAGAAGTACAATACATAATGTTGCGTGACTGATTATTATCAGTGAATCAAGCAATTTTGACCGACAGTAGAGATTTGCTTAATTTGCTGCCTTAATCCACTTAACTAAACTACTGAAATTCCCATACGAAGACCCTCCTTTTTTAACACTGGACAACACCTCTCCTTGAAGATCCACGGCTCTAGTTTTGAAGTTTTCATCCCCAAACAATTGTTCCACCTTTTTCTTGATTTCTTGTCGTCCGATGACTCCATTCTCGTTTCTATCGAACCCCAAACCAATCTTCCAAACATCACAGATGTAACTTTTGTTGAAAAACTGATCAGCAAAGTATGGCCAGCACAAGAAAGGCAAGCCATTGCTGACACCTTCAATGGTGGAATTCCAGCCGCAATGGCTCAGGAAACAGCCGAGAGAGGGATGGGCCAACACTTTCTGCTGAGGTGCCCATTCAACCAGCAGCCCACGATTGCGGGTTCTGTCTATGAACCCTTCAGGGTAAGGATTTCCTGCCTCCTCAATAAACCCTTGCCTAACAACCCATAAAAATGGTCTGTTGGTTAGTTCAAGTCCCAGGGCCAGTTCTTGAAACTCTGTCATGTCGAAAATGGTGTGGCTTCCGAATGCAACGTAGATGACAGAGTTCAGTGGCTGCTGGTCGAGCCATTTCAGGCAATCTGTGTCCTCCCGCCAGAAATGGCCTGATGTTTTCCAAAGACGGTTGCTTGCTAGTAATGGTCCTATAGGTATCAGCTTCGGGTAGGCTGCAAATACCTCATATTCCATCACCTGAGATGAGTTGCAGAGTAGCCACTCTGCTGCTTTCACTGATTCACTGTTTTTGAACGCCAGATCGAAAAAAAGCCTCTTTAGCTCCGGTTCACTGAAACCGTTCCACGCTAAATCTGTGGTGTTCATAGCCGGCATGAGAGGCAAAAATTTGATGCTCTGTTTTCTCAGTACTTCTCCTGGTCACAACAAATGTATATTTAATTTGTGTTAGAACGAAATGATTAGTTCACTAAGAAAAGAAAGTTAATATTTGTGTGTTACCATTGTTGCCAACAATCCCATCATCGAGTAGCTTTGGAGCATTAAACATCATGGTTAGTGAAGCAGCTGAAGCAGACCAGAAAGCAACTCGCCTGAGTCCCAATTTGTTGGCCAAGTCAAGCGCCCATCCCAAATTTTCATCGGCAATAACACACGAAACTCTGTTCTCATCCGACTCATTTATGTTATGAATGAGAGCCTCCAATTTCCCTGGAACAACCTCAAAGAATGCTTCTGTTAGCTTCTTCAGGTCATTCCTATCCTCCTCAACTGCCAACCCGTCAGGGACTGATACCAGGTTTATATCATTGTCTGCCTCCGACATGGAATTGATGATTCGGTTGTGGTTGAACTCAGAGTTGACGAAGGTGACTTTGCAGCCATGCTTCACTAAGCACAGGCAAAGCTCCATTAAAGGAATAACATGGCCTTGTGCTGGAAATGGTATGGCTATGATATGTGGCTTTCTCATCATTAAATGCTTCTCTTGATCTAATTTGCTACAATTTCTGATGGAACTGCATTTTATAGGCCTCTGGCAGTCGCGAATTCAACCAAATTCAGCAAATATGTGGACACCTTTGTATTGTCATATAAATGAATTTGTCATATCGTTTGGATTGTGTGGATTTGCATGTCAATTTTTGTAATATATTGGGCCATGTTTGGCCCTTTGCTAGCTGCCGACAATTTAATCTCCTGCAGCTTCTGTGAAGTAGTACAGTGACACGTTATATCGTTGCGTTACGTTTTACACGTGATGGCTGATGAGTACGTGATATGATGACTGCTACAGTTCCTAGTATTATACTAGTATTTCATTCCTGGAATACATTATACATAGATAGTACTATCTCAGTCCCATTTTATATGTCCTATTTAACTTTTTAGTTTGTCTCAAAATGGTGTCCTCTTTTCAAAATTGAACATCAACATCATTCTACTTTTCTCAATTTACCCTTATGATTTTTGCTTTTTTATTGCTTTTATTCCAAAAGTGAAAAGGTTGGGGGCATAATTGAAAAGCATATCACATTTACTTTAATTTCTTGAAAAGCGTGCAAAAAGCAAATGAGATATCCAATTCGGGACGAAGGGAATAGCATGTATTCAATAATTATATTATTTATAAAATTTATATTGTGTAAAATAAATAAATAAATTGATATTTAATATTTTAACAATTTCTTATTATAATACAATATATATGATATCTAGTATCAAATTTTTCTTCATAATAAATTGGTTTTGAGATGAATAAAAAAAAGAGCACAGACTATCATTTGTCAAACTCTAAAAATACTATGGACAATGACCTTTTCTCTCATTTCTAATCTCTATTGATTTGCACCCCTCTTTTAGCCTTGTGTTCTCTTCCTTGAGATTGTCTAACTTCTCAATAAAATTAGTGAGGTTTTGAGTTCATCATTCTTACCTTGGCTATTTTTACTTTAAGTGCTTCATGTTTCTTTTGAATTTCATTAAATTTGCTCAACACTGCTAAGAATGTATTATATGGAAGAAAAAATATTAGCCCAATTGTAAGTAGATGAGGTAGAAGTTACCTCTTCATCTTGATCATTGGCCATGAGGCAGTCAAGAGTTGATCTCCTCAATGCGGTTGATCTCTTTACTACGTTTGGTATATCTATTTTTCTCCGGATCTTTCAATGAGTTGTGAAGAATCTTTCGAAAATTTATCTTCAATTTCTACAAGTAGACATATGTGGATCTTCTTTTTTAGTCAAAAAATAAGCTAGATTTGGATAAGTCACTACTGTGTAAGCTCTCTTCCGGTAGTTCTTTGATCACTAGGATCTTCAATTCCTTCTTTCTATTTTGTCATCTTTTCTTTTGTCAAATCTATCTAACTTATTTCCCTCATCTTTTCTTTCTTGTATTTCTTCTTCCACAAAAGTAAGGACATTCAACTTTTAAATCTCTTGTTTTCCTGCAATCATATATGATATGATGACTAAGTCACATACATATCATAGCCATACCATATCTAGCACAAGGCCCATCGAATAAGCTAACAGAAGCATTCTTTCTATGTTTTGATGTTCCAAAGCTAGTTGATGGCAAGGATGTTATGTTAACATATTACACATATAGCTAGTTGATGGCAAGTGACGATTCCCCTTGGGCCAGCTCCTGTGCCTCTCGGAGCGAACGTGGGTGGACCCCGGACTGTTAAACGGACGGAGAGAAAGACCCTGTAAATTTACCAAAAAAAAGATATATATACTCCGTATTAAATTTCTTTTTTTAGACAATATAGTATGTACACAACTAGTTAATCTGAAAGACGTAATTGAGTGGAAAGAATTTATCCATTCTTATTAATCAAGTAATATCAAGGATTTGATCTTGACTTTAGGTATGAAACAATCAGCGTAGAGATTAATTCACTGTGTTAAGCTAGGACCTACATAGTTAATCATAAGGGGTTATGTCATGTAAAATTTTTGAGAGATAGTGTGAGTATCTAAGTCTATCTGTCTTTCCCGGTAGTAACATAGCATGTGACTAGGGGTGGGCGTTTCGGTCTTCGGTTCGGTTTTTTCGGTTTCGGTTTCGGTTTCGGTCTTTCGGTTTGAAAAAAGTTAAACCATTCGGTTTAACATTAGCGTTCGGTTCCGTTTCGGTTCGGTTTGAAACGGTTCGGTTTCGGTTCGGATTTAATTCGGTTCGGTTTCGGTTCGGTTTATGACTCCCGAATTTTAACATTTCCTAGGCAAAAAGGCGGTCGGACGCGCCGCGACTTAACGGGGCACCATAATAACTATACATGAAACATCACATAACCCAAATCCAAAGTCTAATATTTAAATAATAAATACCAACATAACAAATTAATAATTCAAACAAATTAAAATAAAAAATAAAACTGAAAATTAAATTCGAAAATTGAAATTTTCAACTGAAATGAATTTGGAAATTCATTCCAGTAACTGGAATGAATTTGGAAATTCATTCCAGTAACTGGAATTAATTTCCAAATTCATTTTAGTTTATATATATATATATATATATATATATGTATATTCATTTATTTATAATTATATATAATATATATTTATATTTAATTATAAAATCTTTCGGTTTTTTCGGTTCGGTTCGGTTTCCTCGGTTCGGTTCGGTTTTTAACCGAACCGTTCGGTTCTTCTAAAACATGAACCGTTTGGTTTTTCGGTTCGGTTTAAAACCGAACCGAACACCCTCGGTTCGGTTCGGTTCGGTTCGGTTCGGGTAACCCGAACCGTTTTGCCCACCCCTACATGTGACGCCGTAACATGAAAGGGCAGTGCTGTCATTTTCAGTCTGATTATCATGTGACTTCTTCATCTCTGTTTGCCCTAATTCCTTGTCAGCAATACTCACAGTCTCGAATTGAATTTACCAGTCAGTACTAGCAGCTTTAATGCTGCAGATTAACTACAACCTAGAATACTATACACTCGCCCTTGGATTTCTTTCTATTTTTTGTTGTTGCATTAGAATCCAACCAACACTACGTAGATTCCGCTGTTTCAATGGACAAAGTAATTATGCAGAATTAATGAAATTGTGGATGTGTTAGCGTCTGATTCCACGTGTTAGTGATAGGATTAAACGCTCACCACTTAAGACACAAGTTATAATTAGTAACAAAGATCTAATTTTATTTTATATAGACTATCTATCACATTATTTGAGACGTAAGGTGTTAGACTTAGTCCTAAGTCCTTTATTGACCTCTGCTCAACAGGATGTTTGGTTTTGTGGACGGTAGAATTGTTGAGCAAAGTCCGATCGGTAGAATTGTTGGGCAAAGCTCGGTAAAGGGTTCAACGACACTAAGTGGTTGAACAAAAATCTAAAGGGACGCGTTAAACATCTAACTCTGGTCTCTTGAAAATATGATGGTACATGAAAACTTTTAACATAGTAATAAGCATTTGATCCTAACAATAACGTAGTCGTATTTCATGAGATTGAAGAAAATTTTACAGGAATTCCGGCCTCAACTGGAATATACATGATAGGTGCTAAAGGAAAGATTAAAATCTTTGTGATACTATATGATTGATGACTACTAGTTGAATCTTGGGAATGAGTACTCAACTACCCACCCATTGCATTTCTTGAAAGCTAAACGGCAGAAATTAAAACACCCACCCCCAACCCCCAAGAACGAACGAAAGAAAGAATCTTTTTGTTGCTTTTTTCTGTTTTTTCTGAGACTTTTTCGGGATTCTGAGAAGAGGGACAAGGCTACCTACGACAGAGGATTTTGGGTGCCGGAGTTGTTGGAAGACCCGTAAAAATCAATCAACTTCTGCAAAACCAAGACTTGGGTTCTGAGAAGAACGATGTAGTCGGCGGTTTCTTGGAACAGCTGGTCGCCTTTAATCTCTTCATCATCGTGGGAGGGAATGAGTTGCTTCAGAGCCTCCAGCTTGTCGGAAACTGAGTCTCCGGTGCCGGGGAGGGGCCGTTGGGTCTTGTGATGATGGTGGAGCTCGCAGGTTCTCCTCCGAGACCCGGATCTTCTCCCGCTCTTTCTCATCGGCAGGCCGCCGGAGGGTGGCGTCGACGACGGTGACCCCATTTTCCGATTTGGCAGGCGGCTGAGAATTTGGAAGGGAGGAGAGGAGACAGCGGCGTTAAATTTGAGGGCCGGTGTGAATCTGTAACGGGGAACGACGAGTCACGCCTTACGGACACCGGGTTTAAGTAAAGGAGACTCCGAGAATTGCCACTTGTTTCTTACCTAATTACAAATATGCCATTATATACCGTATTGGGCAGAGACCTGTAAAAGATCAAGTTCACTTCAGAACCTACCTATAGAAAATGTGACAAGAATTTAAAAATAAAGTTATGCATTCGTTATTAACTATACATTTTGATATAGTGGTAACTGTTTGACGGTAAAAAATAATTTATATTGAGATGTTATTTTTATTAGGTAATATATGGGGGAAAAATATGGGATAGACAAAGAAACAAAACAGTGTAGCCTGTAGTTCTCGTTATTTTTGAGAAATCCAAAAATGCTCCCCACAAAATTAATGGTCCAGATCATCTTGGTCCTTTACATCTCTCCATACAATAATGAAGTTTGGCCGCCCCAGTTGGGGGGGACAATGCCCCTAGATATTTGAGATGGGAGATTATGGATTCAGGGGCAATCTCGTAACTTCATCCGCTAAACGACACCCCGTTTCGTAAACCACTTTAAAAAAAGGTTTATAGCGGGAAGATGGACAGGCCTGAGAAAGCCTACCCAATCTGCAATGCCACGTGTTTACAGTTTGGTACTTGCAGTAGAATTACCAAAATACACACACGCCGTAACAACTAGTTACGGACCCACTATTTAATACGGTAATACGGTGTATCTATTTTCTTTTGTTTTGGTCTCTCTCAATTATAGCCACATTTTTCACATTTAAAAAAAATATTAAAGACGAAAAATGTAAAAAGAAGAGTAATTAGAGCATCTCCAATAAGCATGATTTTTGAGAGGTTTTTGTCATATTACAAGAAGAGATGAGAGAGAAAAAAAAAATTGTATGTGCCCATCAAGGTGCGCTGAACGCCTGAACAAGGTGCAACTATTCTTCCATGCGGACCCCACATGTTCAGTTCAAAAATCACTCTTTCTGCAAAGACTCATTTTCTTTCCTTTCTTCCACATCAGCTTTACTTCCTCAAAAACCGCTATTGAGGTTGCCCATAGTTCAGTTATTCAAGATAAGGATTATTCTGAAAATTTACTCTAGAGAAGGTTATAAAGACTTATATAGAGAGTGTACAAATAGTTCATCTAATGTATCAAAGAAAATAAAAAAGAAAAGGGAAGGGTGAAATTGAGAGAAGCGGAGTGGGTGTATAGAACGTCCGTAAAAGGGTGAAAGTGAAAGTGGTATGGGGGCCAGCAAAGCAAAGCATCATGTATCTAGGTCCGATAAGAGAAGTTTTTATATATGGAACGGGATATATTCATATATTACATACGCTGTGATGCCTGTGAATAGTATAGTGTAGGGTAGCATTCAGAGAAAAAATCACATGGGAAAGCACATGCACCAACGAGCCCAGCCTGCATAACACACCCAACCCAATTCTATCCTCCACTAATATGCTTACATGCAATATATATATATATATATATATATATATATATATATATATATATATATATATATATATATATATATATATATATATATATGGTATAGCTTTTCATGGGGTTGTGCGGTTATAGCTTTTTCATGGGTTGTGCGGTTATGCATCTTAAGCATTAAAATGACGCACCTTAAGTACACAACTCGCGCGCCTTAAACACACAAACGAAACACCTTAGAAATACAATCCACACACCTAAAGTTTTAAAATGGTGCACTTAAGTACACAAATCACGCACCTTAAGCACACAAACAAAACACTTAAGAACATAAATTAAAACACTCACCTAAAGTTTTAAAATGGCGCACATAAAGTTTCAACAACTGACGCACCTTAGGAAGGAAAACAACGCACATTAAGAAGGAAAACCACGCAACTAAAACTTTAGTTGACGCACCTTAAGCACACAAACCACGCACCTTAAGAAGGCAAACCTTGTACCTAAGCAACCGCACAATCGCACCGGAGAAAGTCAACCGTACGAGAACCCATATATATATGTGTGTGTGCGCGCGCGCGCCAATAATCAAGTGAGTCCACTTGTTCCCATTAGTTCGTGTGGGCAAGTCATATCTGATCCATTGATCATTGTATTATGAATGGCTAGGATTTTAAGAGCTTTTTTTTTTCTTTTTATTCAGGGGTTGTTTGTTAATTTAGGTGTGCATTTAAAATTTATTTAATATTATTTTAAGATAGTGTGCATGATTTTAAGGATAGATTGTGATGGTAACAATAAACAATGTAACATAGACTTTATTGATATATGGTTGTTTTGCGATACTCTCCTTTCTGTCGGCGTCTTCATCATGGTTTTTTAGGGTGTTTCTTTGGCGTACCATTGTTCTAATGCATGGTTGCTCAATTGCACACGTAAAGTTGTATGTGTGCCACCATGGATCTGATGCGCAGTTGCTGAGTTGCACACGTAAATATGTATGCGTGCACACCATGATTCTGATGGACAGTTGCTCAATTGCACATGTAAAGCTAAACGCATGCACACCTTGTATCTAATGTACAGTTGCTGACTTGCACAAGTAAAACTAAATGTATGCACACTATGCTTCTGATGCATAGTTGCTAAGAATGCCTGCTCCAAATTTATTGAGAATGCTCGTATAGTTCTAATTGCTGAGAATTCCTGCTCCAAACATATAAACTATTAAGTGTGAATGAAGGTTATGTCATTCATTTATGTATGTTTTTCTATTACGTTTTTTTAATACTTTATGCTATAAGAATTGTACTATACAATATTTTGGACAAACATATTCTTATCATTATAATTCCGGTTATCTTTTCCACTATTGTTACCATGCACATGCATACACTGTATATTTTCTTATTTTCTTTAATAATAATAATAATAATAATAATAATAATAATAATAATAATATACACCTTGTATATTGGAGTTATATGTTAGTTATTTCCTAAAGTATAAATATCAAATTTATAAAAATATTTTACGTTATATATGGATCACGTGTGCGACCGATCCTAACATGCAAACACGCAAACTACTGAAGGTCTTCCTTCCAAGCATGTCTGAGAGTCGTTAGTGTATATTCATGTAATAGTTGTACTGAAAACCCTTCCGTAATTCGCAAGTTCACAGGTTAGGTCTGGTTTGCATTTGAACAGATCATATATATTTATGTGTGTGTAGAGAAGAGATATTGCATGTGACCAATGCCGGTGAGACAACGCAGCAGCATCAAATGTACCGCATGTTCTGCACATTCCCTGCATCCTACTCATCTCCCCCCACCACCCACCTTTTCTCTCTTTCTCTCTCTCTATCTCTCTCTCTCTCTCATTTCCTTCTTCAATTCCATCATCTTAATTCCCAACTTCCAACTTGCCACCCATGTATTTCACGTACTTATACTTCACTCATAAATTTAGTTATTTATAAAGCATTTAATATTATGTCTAACGGTTGGGTTAATACTTATTTAGTCTATTGACTTCATCACCATTCCATCATCATCCCATAAATTATAAATACTACCACAATACATGTGTCCTATCATACTAAGTAACGATTATACCATCAAGTCCAAGCTAGTAATAATTGGGCATGGGTCCAATTTCAAAAGACCGTCAAAATTGCATTAAAATTGCAATGTCTCTATATATGTTTCAAAATTTAAGATTCGCAATTGATTGATACAACTAAATCTTTTAACTAAGATGGAGGTCGTTTCCCAATCTTAATCTATTTTTCTTTTGATAATATTAAGCGTGTTTAGACAATCTAAAGGCGGGAGTTTCGCATAATGAATCTAGTTCCACACACACAAATGATACAATTATGTATAGCTTGTAGTGTAATTTTTTAATTTAAAATGATATAAAACTTACTATTTCACCATATATATATCATGTTTCAGGTTGATCAAATTAATTACACATCTCGTTTAACTATAATTGTTTACAAAAGATATACTCCATATATGATAAAGTAATACAAAATATAACGTGATAATATATAATAAATATTATTGTAAGCACTTGTAAATTTTTTCAATAAAAAAAGTTTATTTGCAGTCTGCAAATTGCAAATGCTCACATTCTTTTATAATTAATTTAGTAGTGCAAGCAGATCTATAGAGACAACTATATTATATAATTTAATTTGGTGCTTTCGATTTGATTCAATGGTGATTGCAGCTTCGACGAAATTGATAAAGAATTTGGGAGGAGATGAATGGGGATAGTGTGTTGTGTTGTCGTGTAGTGCAACGTGTAAGTATTGCACGTTATGCCAATTGGATTAAATTAATAAATTATTATGAAAACTGTAATCTTAAATTGTCGACAAAGTTGTCATTCCAACTCAATCCTCCCATACAAATGTAGCCTTTCTCCAACGACTATATATTAAATATTAAAGGTGGTCAAGCAATTTGTGATCAGATTGACACCTCTATAACTCTCCTTAAGATAATATAACAAGATCGAACTCCGGTAGTAAGGTTCTGACTCTTCGGCCTGCGATACATAGAGAAAGTATATAACATATACTATCTTATAATAGTCATATTACATATTGACTCCAACGTTCTCCCCTATCCACATACCTATTCTTGTGTTCAATAGAAATAATTTTCTCATTCCCACGTTCACGGAATTACTTGGGAACAAAAATTTCATATCCTTGTCCTCATTCCTCAAAATTTTTCTACATTCACGTTAAGATAGGAAATTAACTTCCAGATACTTTATCGGGCTGGGGCGTCATGGTGGACGTTTGGGGTTGGAGATTCAACCTTTTGAGAGAGATAAAGAAATCAAACTTCCATGTCAAATTCAGAAATAATTATCATCCTTAAATTAGAGGAGGACTATGATAGAACAACCTTTGGGCTGTATTAGACAACAACTAATTCTTCATTATTTTCAAATTTTAAAGTACCCAAAACATATTATTTGGTGTTTATATCTCATTCTTTATAATAAATTTTATACTGTATAATTTTAAATTAATTTATGACATGTATCATTATCTTTCAAATTAATTGACATCACTCCAACTTAATTAAATAAAATCATATTAAATAATATAAAGATTTCGGTGGAGTATAATTTGTGTTTGACTAATCCGGTTCCAATATCCATTATCCATTCCCCTCCAAATTTTTTAATCCATGTTTCTCTTTTCCATGTCATGCCAAATTAGACTTGCTATTCTTACAACTACAATACTAATCTTCTTTTTATTTTCCCTTAAAATTAATATCGGGAAATTAGAATTAATTTATTATTTCATCATAACATCCATATATACCTAACCATAAATGAATAGCTCAAACACGAACCAATGAAATTAAAGTCAACTATTCATCGAAAATAGTTATGTCAATCCAGACTTAAATTCCCAATTATTCATGACAAAAATTTAATCCTCACTATAACGTTAGAAACAAGTCTTAAATGAGACTTCTGATCAACTAAATACAATGATAATTTTGTAATCCAAATATGAATCCAGGTTTTTTGAGCTCATTTTGGGATTTCATTTGTGCAACATTTGTGTGTACGTGAGAGCTCATTAAAAATATATAGTTTTAATTAGTTTTGTATTGATCAGAGAAACAGACACTCCTTATAGTGCCAAAACAAATTATATTAAAGCAATTATATATATATATATATATATATATATATATATATATATATATATATATATATATATATATATATATATATATATATATATATATATATATATATATATATATATGTTCCACATGGGAAATGGGCGATTTTTCTGAATGAAGCTGAGATAAGGTTTGATGGCATGCCCATTATCTTGGATTATATTGTCTTCTCATTTTCTTTGCTAGCTGCCCGGCTTGCTTTAATTTTGAGCTTTTGTCTTTCACATTATCAAGGAAAGAAAAATATATTAATCAAATAATGAAGTAATACTGTTCAGTATGTAGTACGTACAAGACAACAAAATCATGAAATTAAAGGCCATCCATGATATGATCTATATCTAATATCTATCCAACCAACTTACTCCGTATTAAACAGTCCACTTGACAGTCTATATATCATATGAAAATTAAATAACTCTAATGTCAAAAGTATTAAATAGATGATTGTGTTGTTTCAGGCACAGTACTACCATTTTATGGGCAAATTATGTCATAGATCAGGGTCTACCTTGCATTGTGAACTCTGGTTCAAAAATAACTTTCAAATTATTATGTACTTGCAATTTACGCATTCTGTACTTGCAGTTTTACAGACACGTAATAACTACAGACACATAAACGGTTAGCTGCAGGTACATAATATGTTAATCATAGACACATAACATGTTAACCAGCATCCTATCCGTATGTAGTTAACATATTTTGTAGATGCAATTAACAATTATGTGTTTGTAATTATCATGTTATGTGCCTTCAATTTGTTTACTGGTACAAAAATTGTTAACTGCAGTATGCAGGTACAGAATGTGTTAATTAACTCAGATACATAATTTTTGGATCATCGTTCACAATGCAATTCCCAATATGAATTCTGATCCATTGTATAACAATTGCATTTTATAGGTCCTTGCGCATAACCCCCCTAAAAAACCCTATCTAAAGTTAACATATACTTTCATACCTAAATTTTAAATTACATAAACCATTAAAAAACGAAAAGTGTAATTTTCTTTAAAATTAAACTATACACACCTCATACAAAGCCACAGATCAGAGTATTGAAATACCACTCGAAAGATATCCATCATTGCAACACGACTAATTTTGAGAGAGATAGAAAGTCACATGCAAGTTGTTATATGGATTCTTGTCCTCGATCAACTTGCATATCTGTGTATGTTGGGCAGCTAAAAGACGGTTTATATGTAGAAGGAATGGTTATGATGATAAGCCAAAGAGGATGCGAAGAGGTAGCGGGAGAAGCAACATATGAGACAATTTTTATACCATGGACCAGGATCCATCTTCTCAATCCTTATACCATTGATCAGGATTCACAGTTCACTGTGGATCTTGACGCATGTGTATGTGTTTTATATTGTGAGTTTTTATGTCTCGTTTTATGAAA
This sequence comes from Ipomoea trifida, assembly GCA_003576665.1. Classification (NCBI taxonomy): domain Eukaryota; kingdom Viridiplantae; phylum Streptophyta; class Magnoliopsida; order Solanales; family Convolvulaceae; genus Ipomoea; species Ipomoea trifida. The sequence continues at coordinate 3,847,994 of CP025655.1, forward strand.
TTTTATACCTTAAGATGAGTATAAATTTTGCACCTAAAACAAATTAGTAGTTGTGTCTTATGTTATGAATTTCAATGTCTTGTGTTGTGAAATTCTATATATGCTTATAAACACAAATTGTGTACCTAAATCAGATTTGAAAAATATATAAATATATCACATATGTATGTGTGCCTTACTGGTATGAATTTTGTATCTCGTCGTTGGTGCATGTGTATGTGTTTTATGTTGTGAGTTTTTGTGTCTTGTGTTAGGAAATTCTGTATCTTAAGAGTATGAATTATGAACCGGAAACAAATTACTAGTTATGTCTTATGTTATAAATTTATATGTCTCTAGTTAACATGATATATGTCTTCAATTTACTTACATACACATAAATTGTTAACTACAGATATAAAATATTTTAACTAGAGCTTATTTTGAATCAAGATTCATAATACAATGTAGACCCTGATTTATAGTATAATTTGCGGAGATGATCGAGAAGGTATAACTGATCATGTGCATGCGAGAATGAGCTTTATTCCTTTTGTTTTTCGGTCGGCAGGCCTTAAAGAGCCTTCTTTGTATTGGGCCCAATGGGAACATGGGTATGCACTCACCTTTTTTGGGTCGACCCGTATGACCCACTTGTTTTGTCTATCTTCAACCTTGGGCCCCACCCCGTTGTAATCTTATTGCTTTCTCGGTTTTGCACTTTTGCCTAATGCTATCGTGTTTTGTTTTTACAGGATATGATAGATATATCATATCATTATATTCTTCTGCCCATCGCCTCCCGTCCCGTTTCAATTCTGTTAAATCATGTTTTAAACAAATTATGTGGTGTTGTGTACTTGTCGTGTTGGTAAATAACTGTTAGTTAATCAAGTTAATAAATTTAACTAGTTGATAGCATTAGACCAATTCTATCAACAATCAAAAACTCTATTATACTTCATATATACATGAATCATGCAAACAATCGATTGTCTAGTCAAATTTCAATTCCGTTGTATGTCCTCACCAAGTTAAGTACAATACACAGTTTGTGTCATTTTTTCCTAGTTATTCTCGAGGACAATCCAAAACCTAGCTTATGTTGCACTACACAAGCCAATGAGTTGTCGTTTTAGTCTTTAGTTAGTCACAAAAAGTGATTATTGTTGTCATTCTTAAATATATTAGGGATCAATGCTGCAATTTTCACGAGTGATACTTTTAGTTATCTAAATGATCAAAATAGACACTTTTATGACTAATTATTAAGATCTAAAGTTGTAACTTATTATAATTGAGGACTAAACTTGTACATGATTTATAATTTAAGAATGAAAAATGCAATTATCCTTTTGCATCGATGTTAAGAATTTGATTAATGCTTTATTTTTTTTTAGTCAATAGTACTCAAAGCTTTATTTTTATACTTCACTAATCATTCTAGTATCCCACTTTGGGTTATCCTCGGTAGTAATTTCAAAATATTGATGAAAAAATAAAATCAATTGTCCTTGGTAATCATTATATTCAATTAAATTTTTAATTTTAGAATTTTATAATAAATTTGAAAATTTTGTAAAATTTTATTTAATTTTACCTTTTGACTCAAAAAAAAAAAAAAAAAAAAAAAAAAAAAAAAAAAAAAACCTTGCCTACTTTAGGCGCCCCCACACGCTAACTTGACAGTTGGTGAAAACGCACACCAAGACCCCCTGATTTTGAGATATTACTCCCGCATTGTCACTAGTGAAATTCGATCATTGGTCTCTTGTGACAAATTTAACATATGCAACCAATTGAGTTGTCATGTCCATGTGGGCAATCTAAAAAACTACTCGTGGTACGGTGATGCTCTAAGTTTATAATGTTACGAGCTCAAATAGTTAATCAATTGGATCAAAATTTTAGCCGTGAGTTTGACCAAAATACATTACCACCAAATTTATTTATAGACAATTTTTACTTGTCACCTCTAACACTAATTTAATTTTAATATTAGAAAGTATTTACAAGAAGCAGTTGCATGGTGCGTGTTGAGTGCACTAGGCGTGCCCAATTGGTGCATGCACGTCAAGCGCCATCTAGGCAGGTAAATACCTCCGGTGCGAGTCCCACAAAAACTCTATTAAGAACTCCTTAAAAATCACTCTTGTGACAAAAAGATTGGAATCGCCTACTCTAGGCACCCCCACACGCCGACCAGACGGTTGGTGAAGAGATAAACTATGGTGACTCAACTGACCAACAAAGCTAGACTTTTGCTCACTGCGCACAGAGAGCCCGCTGATTTTGAGAGGTTGCTCACGCACTATCGCGGGTGAAACTCGATCATTGATCTCTTATAACAAATTTCACATCTGCGGCCAGTTGAACTGCACATGTACATGTGGGCAACATAAAAAACTACTTTTGGTACGGTGATGCTCTAAGTTTATAATGTTACGAGTTCAAATAGTTAACCGATTGAATTAAAATTTTAGTCGTGAGTTTGACCAAAATACATTACCACCAAATTTATTTATAGATAACTTTTACATGTCACCCCTAACACTAATTTAATTTTAATATTAGAAAGTATTTACAAGGAAGAAATGGTTTTCTTTTTTTTACTCCAACAAGCCTGGGTTCACAGAGTGTTGATAAGAATCCAGTCAGCGAACATAGGATTCCAAAACAATTGGTGTGAATCAGAACAAGAGTTGGTACAACACCACTTTTGTAGAACACAACAAAAGCTTCTACTTTCTGATCAAACAACCAACTGATTGTACGTACGGGAAAATATTCAGAATCCATCTTCTAAATTTTAACTACCCACTACCCACTTTACCATATCTGATGTATGTATTCACCAAAGCTTTTATATATTTTATGTATGTTCTTTTTTATAACCAAGCTTACCGCCTTTACCAAATTATATTCTGGACCTTATGAATTCGCCTTTACCAAATTACGCTATATGCTCTTTTACTTAAATCCTTGAATTACTATGAGCACATATGTGATTCTTCTTTAATTGTTTGTTTTCTTATTTATGATATAGTGCTAAGTAATTTTGAATCAAGTTCTACTGCATGTAATTCCAAATTCAAATTCTACTCCTCACTTTTAATGATGTGACAATCAAGGATGAGATGTTTTCATCATGTGAGTCTACAAGAATTTGTGAGAGGAAGTAGAAATTGGAAGTAAAAAGTGGGAGTCCATGTAGTATTTTCTTTCCGAATCAATTCAAAGTGAAGAGATTTCACATTTAGTGTCACAATGTACTATTGTGACATTGTTACCTTTAGGATATATATGGAAACTTATAAAATATTTTCAAAAAAATAATTTTCAGAAAATTACTTATTTTTTAGAAAATATTTTAATTTTCTAGTGTTTAGTTGTTGAAGGTAATAAAAATAATAAATAAATAAATAAAGAGACTATCTTTTTTTGTTTGTCTGTTGGATTCATTTTCCTGATAATAACAATAACAATAACAATAAGTGGTAGGGCTCATTAGCCCTAATTATCAAATGCCAAGGATGCTACTGTTACACTTGTTAGGGCGTGGTTTTTACCCAAGAACAGAACTATTCTACAAACAAAATAAACCCATGCATCAACATTCACATAAAAAAATTCACACCTATAGTGCCTCACTCAACTTTACCGACGTAGTTTGGACAACAATAATAATTATCATCAGTGCGGATTTAAAAATTAGCGTGACGAACTCTCAGGAAGGATAGGTTCTCCAGTGAAGGGGTCAAATTTGTAAGGTTCCCCAGTGAAAGGATCAAACCTTACTTGAGATCGAGTAGGTTGATGATCAGCAGCATTTGTGGTGTAAGAGTTTAATCCCACTCTCCCATAAGCTGCAGAAGAACTCGGTGGTACCTGCAAACGAGCACTAGCTTCCTCTGTTCCTCTTAACGTTGTTACAACTCTCCCATAAGCTGCAGCAGAACTGGGTGGTACCAGCAGACGAGAACTAGCTTCCTCTGCTCCCCTTAACGTTGCTACAACTCTCCCATAGGCTGCAGAACTCAGTGGCCTTTGCAGAGGAGGGCTAGTTTCCTCGATGCTGTAGAATGTTGGTCCCGCTCTGCCATAAGCAGCAGAAGTACTTGATCTAATCCCCTGTAGGGGAGGGCTAGTTTCCTCAAGTCTTGTCGTCACTCGACCCTGCAATAGATGGTGTGGTAATGTTGGCGAATAGAGATCTCCGTATAGTCCGGACCTGTAATAAATGGAAACCAAAAGTTAATTGTTCGTGTAACCTCAGTTGTGCAATGGCCAATTTGAAGATATAAAATGTAGGCAATATTCTCAGAGATGCGAACTCATGGGCAAGGATTGAACTCAGCAAGTACAAATACTTGCCTACTACCAGGGGATGGCACATGTGGGCCATAGGAATCAACAGGGAGACGAACTTGTTTTGAGTACCGAACGGTATCAGGTTCGGTCAAAGTGGCATCCTCAACTCTAGAAAAACTTGAAGGACTCCAGTGCTTTCCCACCTTAGCATAATGCTGGATTCAGAAAATCAAATTTGCTCGTGAGTAATGAAGCAAGCTCATATGACAAGCTTACGAACAAGAACTTAGAAATCTGCTGCAAGATGCAGAAGATTGAGTTTTCTAAGCAAGCTAATTTGAGTATTTGACAACCTCAAAATATGAAACTTTTGCTTTGCAACCTTATAAACAGGGGTAAATTACTTACTTTAGCAATTAATCCTTCAAGATATGCTCCTTTGTTTTGTGCATCCGCTCCAGACAACATAAACTATAAAGGAAGATGCAACAAAAGGGAATCATGGGATAAGCTTTGCAACATCGGTAAAGGGAAGTTTCTTTCAAAATTTATAAAACATAAAGCAATGTCAAACCTGATCAAGAATAGGTATGACTGTAGATTCAGGTAACTCCTTAAGACGGGTTAAACTTTGAATAGTTATCTGTCAAGACAGTCATATCCAAAAATTGAGGACGTTGAATTAGGTGAATCTCATTTAAATTTAGAATTCCATGACAAAACCAGATATAGAGTGCAATTCCAATCATGAGCTCAATCTATCTGACAACTCTTAGCTTTTAACATCTTGGTATAGGGAAAAAACATGAGCAAATTTAAGACTTTAAGTCATTGAAAAAAAATGTCATAACATAACACTTACATCATATCTAGTAGCAATCCCAAGCCTCATGATCCTCAGTAAACGTTCAGTGACAACAGCTGGTAATGCAACTATGGCAGCTTCATAAGGATCAGAAACATTGACTTCCTGATAACATGTAAATATATAAATAAAAACAAATTTGTTTTTCATATATGCATCAAACAATGAGATAAAAGAAATGTATGTTTCCGCTCAGTTGACGCTTAGTGACCCCACTTCTCAAGATCCCTTCCCCAAGTTCACCAGTGTGGGAGGGTAATTGTTTAATTTTCTATAAATCAATTTGTTGAATATAACCTGCTCTTAAAGCATGGAGAACAAAAGACAATAGAATACAAAGAAAAAAGTAATAAGAGAGGAAAAAAATGAATTAAGTAGGTCAAGACTGATCAAGTGATGGATTTGAAAGCAGGAAAAACATCAACCTCTGGTTCCTTAGGATGGTTCTGAATGTTGGTGGATGACTTGCTTTGTGACTCATCACGTACGCGCTTCTTGCTTTTGTCCATGGGCCTTGCAACTTCAACCTGTTATAAGAAGAGGTGTGTTCAAGTCTAAATGTACATCTCACAAGCATGCAATGTACATCTATAACACAACTCAACTAAACCGTTGTCCCAATCAACCACATGGGATCTTTTATTGGATTCCATTTCTGCATCCCTCTCTCTTTAACACTTATTCAGATGTAACCCCTTGCAGATTCAAAAAAATTTGAGATTCCATAATAACTGATATGACCTGAAGTTTATATGGTGGCCCTCCATTTGGTCCTGGTAATGTTTTTTCATTCAATTCCTTGATAGCATTGTCAAGATCCTATCATCAGAAGAAAGTTGATGTTAGAGTATCAGAAAGTAACAAACTTAAAAGATGTCATTTCCATTGTTGAAAACCTTTTAATTTTTCCTCCTTTGGAGAGGGTGCAGCATTTGAGCCCATAATTTTTGTAACAATATCTTTTGGACCAGATACATTTTCTTGTTTAGGAACATATGTTTTGCTAAGATATGCTCTGATATAGTCATAAACCATGTAATGCCATGCTGAAAGTCTAAAAGAACTTAGGTGATAACTAGAAATTCAAGGTGATGCTTTATCGGAAAATAGTTGGCTAGCTTCTGGTACTAAAATTTTAGACAAACACATCCAACAAAGATTGGTACACTGATACAGTATATGCAAAAAGGTTAGTAGATATCCTCCAGAATCATGAATGCAAACCCCACTTACAAGCCGTTTTTCAAAGTGAACAAATCCCACCAAGGAGTTACCCTTCCTGGGCAGCACGACCCTCTCTACCTGGAAGATGCATGATTAGCAAAAAGTTATTTCTTCGATATATCATTGGTTTAAATTGTATTTGAAGTTTGAAATTTGAAATATAGTTAGTCAATCGATAAAAACATAGTAACAATCAAAATCAAAATGGTTACTAAAACCGGTATAATACCTTCCCAAATCGCTCAAAGAGTTCCCTCAAGTAATTTTCATCAGCTTCAGATGGAAGATTTCTAACAAAGGCTATTTTAATCTGGCAAATCAAATAACGTGAGTAAGAGTCACTTGAAGAACTTTCTACTCAAACATTTAAGAAACCAATGAATAACCTTAGCAATTTCTTTTTGATCAATTTCTGGTTCCTCCTCAGCCCATTGAATAGCTGGATGCAAATTACCAAGAAGGAATTCTGAACTGGTTCCCAACCGATATGCACGAGATGCAGCCTGTGATTGATAATTTTGGAGGCTGGTTCAATTTTCTTAAGAGAATTTATATTTTGGATTTTACAAGCCATTTTTTTTAATTACATTAGCACCAGAGTGATTAATAAAATGGACGTTGGGTATTGGACTGATATAGAGGCAGTATAGTTATCATTGGTTTTCCAGGAAAATATTCAACATATGATGTTTTTTGGAGGGAGAAAAAGTTCAACAATTGGTTCATGCCATTCAATATGGAAATATATATAGGAGTTAAATTAGAGTAAATTTCTCTAGTATTGATATATTAATTGAAAGAACATGCTACAGATATTTTTTAAAACCTTGGTCATTCAAAAAATGCATATGATATCTTTGTCAAGGCCTACATCAGAAGGTGGTTTAGCATAGAATTCAACATATGATGTTTTTTGGAGGGAGAAAAAGTTCAACAATTGGTTCATGTCATTCAATATGGAAATATATATAGGAGTTTAATTAGAGTAAATTTCTCTAGTATTGATGTATTAATTGAAACTCGAAAGAAATCTTTGTCAAGGTGTTTTAGCATAGAATTCAACTTATGATGTTTTTTGGAGGGAGAAAAAGTTCAACAATTGGTTCATGTCATTCAATATGGAAATATATATAGCAGTTTAATTAGAGTAAATTTCTCTAGTATTGATGTATTAATTGAAAGAACATGCAACAGATTTTTTAAAACCTTGGTCATTCAAAAAATGCCTACATCAGAAGGTTTTGCATAGAAATTGCTTGACAAAATTAAATAACCTTTACCCAGAAATAACACCAAACATTAAGGGATCAATTCAAAAGGAATGATCAGCCATATAGTATTTTGATCTAATGAGATAAGATATTTTAAATCTATATCACACAGACTAAATAAATTGACTAGGAAGAAAAAGGCATAAATAATAAATTACATGAAAAAAAAAAAAAAAAAACAACAACAACAACAATGATAGCAGACTTCGATGTTGAGTCTACTAAGTTTCAATGAGAAAGTGACTGAAGAATTGAAAGATAATTGAATTTCAGTCTAATATCAAGTATCAAGAACTAAAGAAGAGCCTGGTCAACCTAAAGCTGAGTGAACTTCAAAGAGCCACCTAACACAGCAAAGCTACAACTAGAGAGAACACATGGGAGTGTTGGACTCCAAATTCTGAATTGAAAACTCCAAGTAAGAAACCATAAACATCAATCAGTTTATCAGTCCATTTAAATAACCCAACATATATTAAACAAGTATCATATTAAATACAACAGACTATTCCATGAATGGCTAAACACTATCGTTCTGCCAGGAAAGCAGAATGGTTAGATGGACGCTTTAAGCTCCAGCAGAATTTCAACACAAATTTATTTAGAAAACAAAATTCATTTACACAACAGCCCCCCACCCAAAGGTTGCCTCTCAAGATAGATCAGTACTCAATGGAAATTCTTTCCTTCAATCCTTCTGATTATCACCATTCAAATAATTAGTATTTAGAAATTGTTTAGGGATATAAAAAGAAACTCATTTGGCTACCTTATATCAGCAACTTTTTTCTCTGCTGTGCGTCATGTAAACAACAGATTATGGGAAGATAACTTTTACATGTGAACTATTAAATTGTCATTAAAGTTTAAAAAAACACAAGACTCTATGTTGTGAAAACATTTTAGTAGCCAAAGCATGAAAAAGATGGCGCAGCCAAAAAAAAAAAAAAGGAAATTCAGGAGTAAAAAGAAAAGGAGGCACCAAATTGAAAATTATATTAAAAAAAAATTAAAAAAAAAAAAAAAAAGGACAGAAACAAAATGAGGCAAGATTGTGCAAGAAACAAAAGAAAAATAAATTTGAAGAGTAAGAAATAAGTCAAATCAAATAAGAGATAGCAAAAGAAGATTCATGAGGAAAAACTGGGGTATAGAAAAAAGTTATCCTGTTTGCACAGATTTCTGACATGGAATAAACACATGAAAGTCCCAAAGTCACAGGCAAAGAGAAAAAAAAGTTCAAGTGTCACAATTAATTGGAATAATACAAGTTTGATCGACAAAGAGTGATTTTTTAAGGAGATCCGATTTGGAAATTGGAGCAGATTCTGAGAGTATACAGTTAAGTTTTGAGATACAGTCATACAGCTAATAGATTTCTGGTACATAAATTTGATATTCCTACTCATTGTTTGCAGAAACATATAAATGTATTACAAATTTGGGTATACAAACCAAAATGTTATTTAATGGAGTCAACAAAATTGTTTACAGATTTGTTTTGTTCAGTGAGGATCCTAATGAGCATTTGGTGCAGTGTAGTTTTGGTACCCAAATAACAAGTTTTTGCTACATAGAGTTTATATTCCTAACCAATGTTTTCAGGAACATATACTAGGGCAATAATTTGGATATATTATCCAAATATTAGTTAATCGAGTCTAAAGAATTGTTTAAGAGAATAAATGCTTGCTATCTAGTTTTCAATATTTTTAGGTCTCATATTCAATATCTGATAATGCTTCAGCATCTAAGAATTGATATATATTTGTTTGATATAGATATTTGGGTTTCAAAATAATTATGGCACCATATTGAATCTGGAACCAAGAATCAGAACACAGGGACCTGAGATTTTATCCTGTAGGATATGAGATGCAACAGGTAAGTAACACTACTGAAGTTGGAACATGTCAACAGCCAAATACATGTTAAAAAGCAACCACTAGAATTTTAAGGAAGAAAGGGAAGGAGGTTTTACAGCATGAGATGAGAATTTAACAAAAGCAAAGCCCCGATTCCGTTGCTTTTGACCAGCTTGCAGATCTCCATGCATTACAAGATTAACAGATACAACATCTGGAAAAACCTGTTTGGAAGAAGTGAGTGTTGATACAAATATTTCTCACAAGCCTAATCAATTGCAACTGTAATTGTACAAAACTAATATTGGTACCTGGTGTATAAGGTTTTCAAATTCCTCAGCACTCCAACCTTAAAATGGGAATTCAAATCATGCAATAAGGCAGCCAACAAGAAATTTTAATTTATTATTCAAGAGAAGATTAAAAAAAAAGGAAAAAAGAAGGGAGGCAAAGACATTATGAAAGACAAAGTTATTGCAAATTTTGAACAGACTTAAGACCATAATAAAGTGCCATTTGCATGTTCAAAATCCATAAGGTTTACTTTTAAAAAGCTCATACAAATGCTTAGAGATCCCAGTAGTCCAGATTAGGGAGCATTATCAGCCTGAGATAAAGGCAGAATTAGGGGTTATAATGGGGTTGTTATTGGACTAATCTGATGTTTGGTTGTGAAATTAATCATGGAAAAATGAATTGGAGTAACAATACTATGTTTGACTTAAAGGACTAATAATGGGATCACTAGATGGATGAAAAAAAACAAAATTATCAGCATCACCAATACAGCAATACAATTGAGAGAACAAGAGGATGAAAGGTCAGCAAATTAACACAAGCCTCACCTCACCAAAAATGGCTAGCCTTAGAATGCATAGTAACCAAAAGCAGGGTAATGTATCCATATTGTGTTTGTGTAAGACACTAATATTCCTAGGACACTAGAGATTAATTGCACACCAAAATAATTGTCTCGAGTTTTTCAAGGAGCATGTGTCCTTGTTAGGGGATACATGCAGGACACCAACTGATGATGGATTGATGGCGATACTGTGATAATGAAGTTGAATTTCAAAAAATGAAATTTAATTCTGTTAAATTTCTGTGACTTGTGTAGCACTTCAGTAGCTTCATCAATTCTTTGAATCCTTGTAGGATATTTCATGCTACAATTCTTTCTTCTTGTCATTTTTTGTTGATTATTGTCTTTTTTCATATCATTTTTCACTTGATTTGCCATTTGATATGTATAATAATTCACAACATTAAAATATTGTTCTGGCATTTGAATTCTATGCCCATTGCTTTAATGTTCATCACCATTGAAATGCACGTTTAGCAAAGTGATGAATAATCTTTAGTGAAGGGTTGAGGCTAACACATCCATGTGAACTAGGGTTCATAGTAAAACCAATCAACCATAGGGTGCAAAGGTGGGTGGGAGTCACTACAATACCAACCCACATTGGATAGCAATCCTGGGATTGCTAATCATGTATCCAAATATAAATATAATCCCCACAGTTTTGGGATTAATAATACAACTAGCCAAATCTCAGGCGTAAATTATGTACCAAATATTCCTCCCTTCAATCCCTTGACCCAAATGAATCTTGAAGTTCTTAAAGCAACAACGAGAAGGGAGACAAAACACCAGAGACTCAACCAAGATTCCATGAATACATAAAATTTGACTAAAAATATAGACAAGCAAGGCATTTTCAAAAGATATAATGAACCAATCTTTATAATAAAAAATTTAGGCTTCAAAAGTCATGATGGATCTTACAAAGTAAGCATTAGAATACCTACCTATTTAAGTAACCAGTGCATGTCTTACAATCCACTATATAATATGAAACAAACCTTTGTTAAGATTCCCAAAAAATAATGTATCCTGCTCTATTGAAGGGAGAACACCAATCTTCCGTCCATCTATCTGAAACAATAACAAATCAATGAGACTAAAACATTTCCTGTTTAGTTTGTTGTAATATAGGAAAACCCTAGCATAGCAGTGGATTAGCCCACTATGCAACACATAATGTTCCTATATAAGCATATGTATCACTCCTAAAATGAATGCATTACAATAATATTAATATAACCATTATACTTCTCCTTTCTTTAATTTTCATACATTAGCTTCCACCTAATTGCTTTATGCTGGCTATTCACCACTTGCCGAGGGCTAGAACCCCCACCCCCAGTATATCACCAAAATTTTCAAATCCAAAACCCCAAGACTTATTTTTCTAGAAACTTATCTCTCGCAATTGTAATCTCATTCTGACCATTTCCCGTGGTTGTTTTGAGAAACTAACACCATTGCCATATTCAGACCCTCATTGTGACCTAATTCCAGAAGTCTCACCCCTCCCCATGGGCCCACAAGCTCCACTATCCTGGTTGGATCTTCGCTTAGGTTTTCGCTTAAGTCTCACTTTCAAATGATAATGTGTTGACACTATCAACACCAGAATACTCCTCTCCCTCAAGCAACATAGTCTACAAAGTTTGGTGGCTATGTCCACCATCACCGACCCACACACCACCACCTCTACCACCTGCCACCGCCATCAATAGCCAACCAATATACTACTATTTTCCCTTGATCGCTATGGACCAGATGAATCCCTCCATCCTTAACCTCTACCACTCTTGATGCAAGAAAGCCTTTCTTTTTTATGTTGTGTACTAGTGTCATAGAATAATTGTGCTGCCGTCTTGTTTTGAGGCTGTTCCTTCATAATTTCATCTTCATTCCCAAGGCCCAAGGGTCATGTGTAATGTCATGTTTTCTAAAGCTACTCATATTTGACACCATCATCTTCTAGACATGTCTAATAGGTTTATTCTCCTATTCTTAGTTTCAAGTAAGATGAAGTGTTTGCCTTAATTCAAGCTAGCAACATTTAAATGTTCCAGTTTGAGGGGGAGTGCTGAAATATAGGAAAACCCTAGAGTAGCCCTAGGATTAGCCATAATATTCCTATATCAGCATGTTTATCACTCTTATAATGTATAAATTAGAATATATCAATATACTCATTATACTTCTCTTTTTCTAGGGTTTTCATCTATTAGCTTTTGCACTTCTATCCCTCAATTTCAGCATAGTCTTCTCTCTCATACCAAAAATCACTTAATACTTCAAGCCTATGGTTAGTAAGCAGGGTAAACTCATATCTGCACTTGGCATCCATTTTTACCTTCGCTATGGAATTAAAGATCAACAATCATGTGCACTATATACGCCTGGGCATGCAAATTGAACAGGGCATAGAAAGCAAATGGTTGTACAAAGATGCATAAAGTGTATCCCACATTGAATGCTACATTAAATTTCAAGAAATTTCTATCTTAAAGAGTGATACAGAAATCAAATTGAGTCTCTAGCCAAAACAATATCTCAACTAAGATAAGGAAAAAGCAATTCCTTTTTAAATCATTTTCAAGTAAATCCTTCAAAAATCAGAACACAGATATCCATATTTTCAAAGATACATGATTACTTCCTTAATTTTAGAATTATAATATTTCAAAGTTGGTTATTAGCATGCATGCAAGTTGCAGCAGCCTTAAGAAGGAAACCAAGAAAGACATGTGGCAGTAAGCAGTTCTCAGCACTGTAAAACACTTATATGTCTGGTGAATATAGAGTTAGGCTTACAACATATCCAGACTTTTCCTTTACAGCTTTTTCTGCAGCCTCTTTTGTTGCAAAACGGACAAACCCAAAACCCTGTGACAATTGAAAAAATCAGATGTGAAACAATAATATCCAATATCTTCTTTACCTTAGCTTCACTCATTCCATTTTGCTGCAAGAGATTGAGTAGTCAAACAGGCAATAAATAAAAAAAATAACAATAACGATAACCTTTATGTTGCCACTCTGGTCCTGTATCAGCCTTATTTCAACAATTTTGCCACAAGAAGAGAATACCTGAGAAAAAGTAGATTTTGTCTTGTTTATGATAATTGCTATTAGTAACCACTAACCAGATATGAGATTAACTACTTCAGGTTGAAATAAATGTTTTTTTATGACAGCAATGATCTGCCAAGAACTAATCAAATTGCGCTGAATCTATTATACTATTATTATAAGTTACTCTTTACGTTTTTTTTAAAGAAACAGCATAGAAATGATTTAGAATTTGAATTGAAACAGCCACTTATGGGCAATGAATATATAGAGACCATAAGGAGTTAAGAATAAGTTATAGTACTGCAAACTAGATGGGAATAATCTTAATTAGGCTTCATTGATCAGGCTTGAATCACAACATTGAAAAATAGATGAATACTTTAAGTCTAAAAGAGTAGCAAACCTCTCTGATCTTGTTTTCAGTAACAGTACGGGCCAAACCACCAATAAAAACTTCTGAACCTTTATTAAAGGGATTCTCTGTCAGACAATAAGCCACAAAGAAACAGATCAAAAACAGTCTTTTATAAACATAGCATACACCTATTTTATTTTAGGTACATAAAAGTTTAGTTCAGAGGCGGCTACCCCAGTTCAAGACCAAGGGATACCACAAGTCTCAAAGAGGACTTATGGTAGAATTTACTGATTGCCCACATACGGGGACTGCTAATGGTGGGAATCAAACAAGCATACAATACAAACTTATTACGAAGTTGTTGCAGAAGAAACTGGCACCAGCGAATTTCTAAAAACCAGGTGCACTATCATATCCATAAAAAGATAATAGCTTGTGCTTTAAAATGCATTCTTCACTGGAAACTGGGAATTTGTCAAAAGCATAAAAGAAATAAATGAAAAGAAAAAAAATACTCACGATGTTCAGCTTGGAGATGCTCAGTCGAATGGCTCATCTGCAACGACAACAGAAAGTTATTGTTAGAGAGCATCAGGGCACATTGGCAATCTCAAATCAACACCAACTATTTCTACCTGAATTAACTCCGTAATTCAGGTTTTTTTTTTCAACTTATTGATCATCATTTTCATTAGTGCATATAAATTTATAATGAACCATAAATTTCGTGGCGCTAGAAATACGTATAGAGAGATAAATTACCAGTGCAGGTGAGGAATTGGAGCTTCAGTTGCAGTTGGTCAGTGCGCGGTAATTGGAACTGGAACCCTAAAATTCCAGCGATTTGTCACTGCTCGAAGAACGTTGGCCGCGACTTTTCCCCTATGTATACCGGGTTATCTATTTTATACTCTTCTCCTTGGAGCAGTTTAGACAAACTTGTCAATCGTGTTTCGTTCATTTTGACATTAAATATAAGGTTTTAATAAGTGTGGTCATACAAATTAAGAAAAAGTTTCAAATTAGCCACGAAACTATACATGAATATGCAATAAAATCATTCAACTCAAAAGAAATTTAATTGAAAGTGACGTGTTCTTCAGGTTAACCGCTGATGTAATAATTAACCTCTAGGGCTAAATCTATCATGGAAAAGATAGGGTTTGCAAGATGATGTGGAAAATGAGAAACTTTTTTTTTTGCTTGCCAAGTGTGTTGTAAGCTTGCTATTCTTGCAAGTTTGCAACACTCTTAAAAAGCTGTCAAATGGTAGCTTCTGTATTTTTTAAAAAAAATATTATTACTATATATGTGTGTGTGTATATATACACACTTATTTATTTATTTATTAAAAGTAGAATCGTTTTTTAAAGTGAGTATTGCTGGAATGTAGAATAAATAGTGAAAGAAAATTTGATGATGTGGAAGTAGGGTCCACTTTTGAAAGTAAGCGTGTTTTACAGTGATAAAGATAGAATAATAAATTGTTTTATTTATTTATTTTAAATATTAAAAATTTAAGAAAATAAAAAATAAATAAATAACCCAACCCCACCCCTCCCCTCCGTCTTCACCGACTTTGCATTTCCTCTCCGGGCATAGATGAGTTGTATATATATTTGTGCAAACTCACATTCATTTTTTAAAGTGGGATAAAGGCTATTTACAAGCCTTCCCAACACAAATATGTTTATTTTGAGTATTTATTTCTGTTGATTGTTATCCCCCAACTTTTAATTATTGCTTAGCTTCCGTCGATTTCCCTATCAATGTTTCTAGATTATTTTCAGGATCACGCATAAATAGCATTTCAACGAACAATAAAAATAAAATTCTTTGTTTGATTTTCACTCGGATCATTGAGCAATGGGGTCAATTGTCTTTAGAGTGAAAATATAATATTATTGTAAGCTCTACCATTAATATGTGTATTGAAGACATTCTCTTATATTTTCTTTAAGGGACCAAGCTTAAAACTTTTGAAAAATTGTCTAGTCAAGCTCATGATATGAAATGGCCGAATAGCTAGTGGTGGAGGTGCTAGTATCTCTATTCAAATTTATAGAGGAGGTAAGAATGATGATGCTAATGAATGTGGTAAACCATTTTCAAAATCTAAAAAGATGGAAGTTATGAAAGAGTTCAACCAACATATATTGATTTTAAGGTTTAGTACAAAAATCATATTTAAAGTCAAATAAGAATACGTTGAGAGTTAGGATTTAGAAATCATTTAGAGGCCACACACTAAAAATTTACTTTGAAACCTTGAAAAAAAAAATTTTTGAAACTTTTGTAAAAAGAAAGATAAGAATAGATAAATGATAACATCTTACATTGGCTCTAAGATATTGAAGTGGTACTTAAGTTGATACTAAACATTTACTCTTGAGTTAGTTTTTGTGGCGAAGTTAAGATCTTGACTTGAATATATTATTATTTGGTGCTCTTGTTGACTATTGAGAGACTGATGTATGGTAGGAAAGGGCGGGAAGAGAGCTACTCGGTACAAATGCTTGATAAGGTATGAAGTGAAGGACTATGTGGTACTAAGAAGAGATCCTAAATGTGTAACCGTTACAAACATCAAAGTGCTACTTAAATTGACCCCTTTTTTTCAACCTTAAACTAAAAAAACACTTGACAAGTACTTTAGTTGTTGGGCTATCAACTTACCAAATTTAATTACAAATGTTTGAAATATCACCTCCTTTCTTTTAAACATCTCATCAAATTTCACCCTTCTATTAAAACCCAAGACTTGCTTTTGTGACAAGTAATTGAATCTCTATCACTGGAGATCAGTCATATAAACACCAAAGCCTGCTTTAGTTTGGTACAAATTGTCTAAACTTTCAACGAGAATGGATGGATTGCATATATTCATCATAAATGGGGTGGCACACCTTTGTGCGGAAGTGAGGTCCCTTTTGTAAATGATTAAAGTCACATGTGGATAGCAACAGCAAAATGGACAGTAGCTCACAAGTCACAAGTGGACAGCAGCAATATGTACAGTGCAGCAGAAATTTCAACAGGAAATTTGCAGCAGCAATTGCAATATTGCAGCAGAATTTTTTGGCTATAAATAGGCAATCCATCTTCAAAATTGCCTTATGTAACACTAGAAATATTTTCAATATTTCCAGCCCAAGTTGCTATTGTAATTAGGTGTTGTGAACTCGTATTGATCCTAACACCTTTTCTCCAAAATTGTGACTTAGTGCAACCCAAGAGCTTATTGTTCCAATCATATACACAATTAAAAGAATGGTGACTGATGACAAACAAGCAAACCACCCAAAGGTTCTTTCACATTGCCATCACTTCTTACGTCGTTCACTCCTGCTGTACATACATATCATTCCAAGACATGCAACTTTTGATCTTCTTGTGCTGAGGAATATGAAATCTGGGTTCTCTTGGTATTGTGGGGAGCTTTTCGGACCTAAAATCAACAAAAGTTTGAGTTAAAATCACATCTGGTATTAGCAAGCAGTTTAACTATGTTCTATGTAGCCACCACCACCAATAAGCTCACTACCTTCTAGGAATGAACGGCCTGTCAAAGTAAGGCATTGGTTGAGCCTTTGGAACAAGCTCCTTTCTCAGCCTTCTAATTTCTTCTTCCTCAGCCAACTATGAGATAAAAGGAAAGATAAACACTATAAGAGATAAAAGGAAAGATAAACACTACAAGAGATAAAGAGATGCCTATTCATCATCTTAACCAAAGTGAAGACTTCCTGATGATTTACCTTCTGTAGTCTCTCTCTTTCCATTTTGTACTGCTCAATGAAGTTCCATTTCTCTGCTACCTAATTCGTCACGCAAGAAGAAATATGTATCAAATGAGTCAACTGAGAAGAAAATGATTATTATCTGTAAACATTTGCTTGTTTCCATAACAGCCATCTACAATCTATTATCTTAAATATCTATGATCTATATCATATACATGAAATAGCCTTTTTGCAGGAAAGAGTACTCTTTGGATAAACGAATAACCAAAATTCGACTAGGAAGAAACAAATTATACCTGATGGTCAAATTCAGCTCTCTCAACAGCCCTGATATCACTGTGCAACACCAGATCTGTAGGCCTTGTGCTCTCTTTCACGGGGGGCTTTACCAAACGCTGAAACAAAAGAAACCATGATGGTTCATTACATATTTGTGCACTAACTAGAGATAAAGCAAGACACCCAAATCAATATATTGAAGAGAGGCAGGGAGAGGACATTTGACAGCACAATAGAAAAACTCAATTCCCAAAATTTATTGTTCTTTAAATTATAAAAAAAAAAAAAAAAAAAAAAAAAAAAAAAAGGTTAATTACATGTTAATAAAGTGTCTTTGAGCACCTAAATATGATTTAATATCAACAATAGGTTTTGCATAATCAAATAAGTCTTTTCACATAATAGTACCTTGGGCAAAACATCCCAACTAAAGTTTGAGTATACCTCTGGCTCATCTGTGGTCCATGGAAGACCTTGTGCAATTGGTATCCGCTGCCTCTCCTCTTCTTCCATCATTTCTTTCACTTTTTTGAAGAATTCTTCTTCCTTACACTTTCCCCTTTGCTGTAGAAAAGTCAAGTGACAAACTTTAAGTGACTTAATGATGAGCACAGAAGCACCAGGAATACTCAGAGCCATTCATAATTTCAGACTCATATTGATAATAGCAGAGCACTAATGATATGAATAGAAATTCAAAGGGAGTTTATAACAGGAACCCTCTCTGGGGGGGGGGGGGGGGGGGATTTGAGGTACATCTGAATTTTCAGCAATTGAATTCCAAATTCTTGTCACGTGATCCATTTAGTAGTTAGTACTGTTGAAGTATGTATCCATATGAATAGAAATTCGAAGGGATTTTATATATCAGGAGCCATATGAATAGAAATTCGAAGGGATTTTATATATCAAGAGCCCTCTCTGGGGGGAATTTGAAGTACTTTTGAATTTTCAGCAATTGTAATTCCAAATTCTTGTCATATGATCCATTTAGTACTGTGAAGTATGTATCCATATGCTCTTAGTCACAATTATAAGAAATGAGGGATACAACTAAAGCACACTACAGCTTCACAGCTCAGACAATATTGAGTAATACAAACCTCAGTTCTGAGTTTGAAGGGCTTCTGAGAGGTTGCTTTGGGTTGCCCTCTCTTCCACTGTCTTCTAGCATGAGTCCCTGCTGATTCAGCACTCTGCACAATTTAAAATACATTTCAGATTACTAAAATGAACAGCAAAACCCTCCATAGTTGAAATGAAGTTCACAAACTTCTTACTTTGCGTCTGCTCTTTCTTCCTCCACCTAAAGTCCGGCTTGAAATACTAAAAGTTGAAAAAGACAAGGAACAAATTCAGTTAGAACTAAAGCTTTCAGAATCTACACACACACACATATATATAATCAACTAAATATGTGTACACTAACCTTCCTTGGCTGCCAAGTGAAGAAGCCCTGCGTGAAACCAAGCCTAAACTCTCTGAGGTGAGGTAAAAATCAGATGGGCAAAATGAAGATGAAGAGACCTGTGTCTCAGAAACATTTGGAGGGGGTAAGCCAGGCAGTGCCCATTTCAACCCATTCATGGTATCTTCTACTTCCTTGTCATCTTTTTCCTCTGTATTTTTTGACTTCGGAATTGAAAGAAGCTTCTCGAACGCCTTCACCAAGTGCATCACTCTTCCGGAACCAGCATCAGGTACATTTTCTCTTGCCTCTTCCATTAGCCTGTCTCTCCTTCTCTTGATCGTTGACACACCCATTTCAGCAAACACCTTGTGCTCATTCGATTCGCTTTTATCCAAATTTATGATCGGAGAAGAATCGTCTGTTTTATCTTTTCCCACACAACCACCATCAGCAATTTCAGCACTCTCGAGGTCTCGAATCACAACTTTTTCATTATTCTCCGTCTCTTGTTTACTCCTAAGCTCAGCTTCGTATAATGCCTTCAATTCCTCCCGGATGCCTTCTTCACTTCCATACTTGAAAAAACCTTCCTGAGAAGCCCTGAGAGTCTCGTAAGCAACACACAAACACTTCTGCCCACCACTCTTGTTGCACTTACAAGCCACTGGTGCCGTTTTCAAGGGTTCTGCATTCTCTTTCTTCAAGGTCCGCTTAGCCACCACGAACTTCCTCTGCCTAATCTTCTTCTGCGGTGAAGGCGAAACCATGGTGGTAGTGGGGTTAGGACTCTGGTTTTTCGAAGCCGATTTTTGTGTTTTCGAGGCCGATTTTGAGACGGAAGGCGATTTTGAGACCTTTAAGCTTTCACAAGCGATATTCGGGTTAGAATTTTCCGAAGTTTTTGAGTTATGGGTTTGAACTCCGGTGGACTTGCCGCCGTTGGTTTCCATTTAATTCACCGGAATGTTTGATCCAAGCAAGATTGCAGCAGGTGTAGTAGAGTGAAATGAGGGCAGAGATATGCGTTTACGCTGTTGATAATTGATTGATTAGGGTTTGGGATTCATCGGATCGCGCCGAATAGAAGAAGGGAAAGGGGGAGCGAGCTTTTGACGCTCTGGTCATTAACGGCTAGTTTTCTGTAGGCTTGTTTTGGAGCGTCGAATTTTCTTTTAAATAGTTTTGCGAGTTTGGACCGTTTAAAATTTCTGGTTTTTTTTTTTTTGTTTTTTGTTTTTTTTTTTTGTTTTTTTATTTTTTTTTGTTTTTTGTTTTGTTTTGTTTTGTTTTGTTTTTTTTTTTTTGGAAAGATTTGGAGAATGCATTACCGTTATCTGCATCCAATTTTCTCAATATATGTACAAGGAAAATACCATTTACTATTTTCGCAACCTAATTGTATTCATCACTCAAAAAAATCTAAATAATTTACTTTAAGGGTGTGTTTGGAAAGCAGGAAAATGACTTCATTTTCCGTGTTTGGATGTACTCTGGAAAACTATCTTTAGGTGTTTGGTTCATTTTCCGGAAAATGAGTGGAAAATGAGTAGAAATATATAATTATATAATTTTATTCTTTTATTTAAAATATAAAAAATATATAACATAATAATATTTATTATAATATAACTAATTTAAAATTTAAAAAAATTAAAAAAAAAAGGGGGGGGGGGGGGGGGGGGGACGACTGCTGTGGTTTCCGGCGGAAACCAGAGCAGATCTGCTCTGGTTTCCGCCGGACTGAAGGGAGGGACTGTCCCTCCCTTGGTGTGAAGCCCCATTTTCCGGAAAAACTTGGCTATTTTCCGTGGTCAACGGAAATTGATTTCCGTTGACCACATTTTCTGGGTGTTCCCAAACACCCGAAGCCCGGAAAATGACTTCCAAACACACCCTTAATGGTATGTTTGGTTGGATGGAAAATTAATTCCATGGAAAAACTTTTCCAAAAAGTTGAGGAAAATGAAAGATTATATGTTGTTTGGTTGAATGAAAAATGGTTTCCATGGAATTTGACTTCCCAAAGAAGAAGGAAAACAAATTCTGAAGTAGAGTTAGGTATTTTGTTTTCCAAAGAAGGTGGAAAAAAAGTATTAAGCTTTGGACTATTTTACCTTCAACCAAATTTATTAATTGCACATGCATATATAGCCAAACCATTATAACTAAGGGCATATTGGTCTTTATATTCATAATTTCTTACCATTCCAAACCAACCAAACAATGGAATTCATATTCCCAGTAATTTCATTTCCACCAACAAAACAGTAGAATATGTTTTCCTGGTAATTTGTTTTCCATAGAATTTGAATTCTATTTCCTTCAAGTATTTTCCAGCGAACCAAACGGGCTCGAAAATATGAGTGTCCTAACAAAATTCAATAACTCAAGGGATAATTTAAGCCTCTATCTTCTTTTGTTAGGGTAAAAGAAGGTTTTAAAATGCGTGTCTTTTTTTCATTGGTTAAGTCAATAATACTTTTACTTTTATCATTTTTTTTTACAAAATTAATTAAGGGGCGTATTCAATCAAGACTTCTATAAACTTTTAAAAGAGTCAAAGTCTACTGGTATTCGATTCAGACTTTTAAAAAGTCTTTAAAAGTATACTGATATTGAATTCAGATTTTTATAGAGTCTTTAAAAGTTTACTAGCTAGTATTCAAAAACTTATTAACTTTCATAGATTGTACCAGAATAGGATTTTTGTATACTTTTTCTTCATAGGCTTCCCTATCCAGGGGACTTGGGCCCACGTCGCCACTTGAGACGCTTTTCCAAACTACAATTCGAACGACAATGTTATCTTATTCTAAGATTGGGTTGTTTCTGGTTCGTTCGTCGTTAGTAGGGGAGTCCTACTAAGTTTCTTTTCCTCTGGTTATTAGGGTGCTTAAACTCAGCGGGTAATCCTGCCTGACTTGGGGTCGCAATCAGGGACTCACACTAAGGGGGCTCAATAGGGTTATTTGCCCGCAAATTACGGGGACACGATGGGACGATATGCACACTGGGTACGACCACCACTCATCGTGACATCTATTGCCATAAACTTGCATTTGGGCCAGCCACGCCCCAAGTAAACACTAGCCACTATAAGGTAAATTTTCTGAATAGTGGCTAGTGGCTAGTGGATTGTGTATCACTATTGTGAGCTTTATAGATGCAGGGGATACTTTTCTGAATTGCGTTACTAAATTTTTGTGTTTTGTTGGCTTTACGCTTATGCTATTTTTGATGTTTTACATTTATGTGGCTTTATTTGATATATCATAGGGTTTGACATACTCGTCTGGTCAATTAACCAGTCAGACAAAAACTAAAATATCAATAAGTAGTGTATGAATAAGCACTATCAAACATTCAATGATTAATGTAAAGCATATATAATATTTACGACTAAATATCTTATTAAAATGAACTAGGAATCTATACTTATGTACTACGTATTAAAAAATAGTTATATTATATGTACTCTCACTTTTACTTTATCTTTTATTTCCTAGTAATTAACATGCACATTTTGATTCATCTAAAAAACGAATCACAATTTGTATTCCCTTCTTTTATTTTTTTCATCAATAAAATTAAGACACTTGTCGAGAATTTCACCCCTGCAAATCCAACAACCATTTTCCATTAAAAAATAAAATATAATGTTGGCTGCCAGTCCGCTGCTGTTTGTTGGTGCAAACAGCAAACTACTTCACCAAGTCAAATATAATGGTTGAGGTGGAATAATTAGGGTGTGTGCCGTAACTTGGATCTCACTCAAACTTCTGATTGATGACCGCCATTCTTTGATTTGAAGCTTCATATATTAATTTAATTTCCACTAATCAATTCGTACATGGTTATTTAGTTTCATGAAATCATTGACTCCTCCCATTTCTCATTCATCATAACTTAAATTGATGCACCTTAAACTTTAAATTTATACGCTTAGAATTTGTAAGCCATGCACCTTAGAGCATCCGTAACAGTGATTTTTTTTTTTTTATTTTGAGAAGTTTTTGTAAATGTGATTAAGAAAGAGAATATGAGCGAAATGAGAAAAAAGAGAAAAAGAAAAAGAAACAAAAAAAAAATGTTGCGTAAAAGTTAGAGTGGCCGCCAGCTGGCGGTCACTCTGAAGCGAATTGTGATGTTTTTTTTTTTTCCTTCTTCTTCTCTTGCAAATTTGTAAAATTCTTGAATTTACAGGAAAAAAGTTTTGTTCAAAATTCATGCTTCATATCAGTTGCCTAGATTTTTAACAGTTTTTTACTCTTGCAAAAAACCTTTGGTATGGATGCTCTTAAGAGTTAAGGTACACGAAAGTGATGCGCCTCATTCATCGTACCTTATAGTAGAGAATGTGTAACTTTATATCGTTATACTTACATTGCAATAATCAGCACCATATTTCGATGATAGAATGATGGTCGATTGACTCCTAGGATGTAATGTCTAATTATGTATTCATAGATAATTGGTAGTTCTCGATTATAGGAGGCAATGCTGACTCTTGTGCTTCAATTGGTTGAGAAAGTAGTTATGAACAGATACTGTATTGTAATAGAGTTAGTAGTATTAAAAAAAATAAAAAATCTTAATTTTTATTTCAAAATTTACCTTATAATGTTGAATGAAGTGAGTCTTATTATTAAAGGGACAATATTTCAAAATCCAAGTAAAAAATTATTACCATGTGTGGTTTTGATCTAATCTCTGAAATTGAGACAACTAATCATGTTCCAAATACAACTATACAAGTGCCGATCGAGTGGTTTGGTCCATGGATCATGTTCACTCCCGCCGCCTGTTTCGGCACAGCAACCCCTACAAATATTATCTCCAATCCTCTTTATCATCACACTCACACTCATCCTGCATCACCGTCAAACCGCGTGGAAATACATTTTCTCCTTTTTTCTTTTTCCTTCTTTTATTATTTTACTAGTTTTTTTATGCGCGATGCGCAAAAAATAGGTGCTCAATATTAGTA
Organism: Ipomoea trifida; assembly: GCA_003576665.1. Taxonomy (NCBI): domain Eukaryota; kingdom Viridiplantae; phylum Streptophyta; class Magnoliopsida; order Solanales; family Convolvulaceae; genus Ipomoea; species Ipomoea trifida. The sequence continues at coordinate 3,872,221 of CP025655.1, forward strand.
TTTTATATTAAAATTTTAAATTTATTTAAAATTTAATATAGTAAATAATAATAATAATAATAATAATGTAAAATATTTTTATAAATTGAATATTTATATTTTAAAAAATAACTAACATATAACTCTAATATTTAATGTGTATATATTATTATTATTGTTGAAGATAAGAAAATATATGGTGGATGCATATGCATAGTAGCAATAGTGGAAAAGATAACGGAAGTTATAACGGTAGGGGTATATTTGTCCAAAATATTATGTAGTACAACTTTTATAGCATATTGTACAAAAAAACTTAACGAAAAAACGGACATAAATGAGGGGTATAACCTTCTTTCACATTTATTATGTGTTTAGATTAGATTTGTCATGTTTACTAATTATTGATCAAATTACTTTTTTAAAAATAAATTTTGAATTTAATTTTTTATATTTAATAGTATTTTTTTATGTAGTTTCTAAATATATAAATTTTATATACTAATCCTAAACTTAATATTATGAAAAATTGAACTACTCCAGTTAAGTTTTAAGTCCATTAACTAAACTTGACACATAAAATAAACCGGAATGAGTATATTTTATAAACAAAAAAAAAAAAAAGAGAATAAAAAATTGTGATAAATGTATCTCGTTTTTTTTTTTATTTGTATTATACACTTTATTCTTTCACTCAACTAATAAGGAGTTAGTATTTTCAAAAAAAAAAAAAAAAAAAAAAGGAGTTAGTGATAAGAATGTGTATTTTTTGATAGAGTCTGAATACTTTTGTCTCTATTTTTGTTTTTGTTTTTGGTACTTGAAGTGAACAACAAAACCTTAGAATTGATTAACTGAAAAGATATTTTTATGTGTGTAGGTGAGTCGCTAACCTCTCACATCAGGATATTTTGAATGAGCCCCTCCTATTTTTGATATTACATTTTGACCTTCTAAAGTTTCCAAACTAGACCACATTTTCTCCTTTTCCACGTCTTGACTACACATAATATTTGTCTTTTTCTTTTTAATAATTTTATAAAATTAATTTATTCTACTTTTTTTTAAACCTCTAGATTATAGCTCTAAACTGTGGGCAAAATTTAGAATCAAAGAATTTCTTGAAAACCAAACTTAATAACAGAAAATGCCCAAATTGCATGCCAGATAGAGGAGAATCCAAATTTATTTACTCCGTATTTTATTGAAATGGAGTAAATGCAAGAATAGCAATATTAGTGGATATGATTGTGGTTTGGTTCTGAGTTTACGATTTTGAGAAATGATAAATTGGAACTATAACTTTTTAGGTTCTTGTGGTTCAGTGGCATCAAACCCTTCCCAGTATACGGGAGGTGGTGGGTTCGAGCCTCAGTGGAGGCGTTGCTGTCTCTTTGTTCTTCAGTAGGTTGAGAAAGTAGTTTATGAACAGATATTACATGTAATAGAGTCAGTAGCATTCAAAAAAAAAAAACTTTTTAGGTTCTAGTTTTAGTTTGAAATGTCGGTTCATATTTTTAAAAATTTTGTAAATTATATTTCTTACTTTTAAATAGTTTAAATTCAATAATTTTTTTAATTGATATTTTTTTTCAAGTTTTGAGTCGTAACCAGAACCGTTCATATTGTTTCAGTTCGGTTGTTACAATGTCTGGTTCGGTTTAAATTGAACTGTTGTCATCCCTACATATAAACAGTAATTTGTTGGAGAAGAAAAATAATATCTGGATATTCAACAACAAAGGGAGAAAGTCATCACTTTTAAAATAATTAAGGGGACAAATGTAGATACATAAATAATTTATGGAGGGAAAAAGTGTTATAAGCCTATAATTCAAGTAAAAAGTGTCATTTTCCCTTTTTAAATTTCAACAGATTTCGCCCTATTATGCTAATGCAATATGTTATTGTGAAAGAGTGATGCTACATTCCCCTAATTACGTCGCATGTTATTACTTTTTTTTTTTTTTTTTTTTTTAGTACTTGATTAATATGTGTGTGTGTGGAATTCAATTCTCGTGCAATGGGGTGTCTCATGTGCGGTTGTGCAGTGACTTTAGGTTTGTAATTTTCTTTTTAAGGTGCGTGAGTGTTGAAACTTAAGGTGAGTGAACTTAAAGCTTAAGGTGCGTGGCTTGTGTACTTAATGTGCGTGGTTTGTGTACTTAAAGTGCATCGGCCAAAAGCTTTATGTGCGCGTGGGTTGTGTTTTTAATGTGCTTTATTTGTGTGCTTAAGGTGCGTGATTTGTGTACTTAAGGTGAGCCATTGCTAACCAATTTATGTTAGCTAATAGCTAATGAATAGCATTAGGAGCTAAAATTAAGAAGGGAAATAATAGTATTATTCTTTATGAAAGACTTAGGTTCGATTTGGTATTTTGATTATCAGTCAATTTTGACTTATTTGACTACTATAGTTGTTTGACTTGATTTTTTTTAGTATGTTGTTTGACTTGATTAAACAGTTAATATGAGTGTTCCGTTAATCAACTTTTGTAACTTATTGCTTCAAAACGCTAAAATTTAAAAAGTTGCTCAAAGTAATTTTTTCAATCCATTATTTGAGAAAATAAATTATACCTTTAAATGTCATTTTGCATATAATCAACTATCAGCTAACAATTAATTTATCAAACACCTTTCTACAACCAGTTAATGTCATTAACTAATCAATTAAATTATTAACCCAATTAGCTAACAACTATTTGCTAAACACCCGAATCTAACAAATTTGTCAAAAATTAAAAGATTTGTCATTTACTAAATTCCCCATTATTAGTAAAAATTACTAATATAATGAGAAATGCTAATATGATTTGTTTTATGGAAACTTTAGGTTATATATCCCAAAATATCACTTTGTATAAACTTATGTATTTTAAATCATAATTTAAAAGATTCTTTTCCAAAACCGATTATATGTAGTACAACCATATAGATGTAATGGATTGTATAGCACCCCTACTAATAATATTTGATATAATTCATTATACCTACATATTTATAATAGATATTACATGACACTAGTGTTGATCCACCAGACTTAAGATTTTTTGTGTAACACATAAATAAATAATCGAATAAAAGATACATAATCAATAAAAATCTAATTCTTTTTCGATTTCATAGAAATCATTTTTTGGTCAAGCCACGAAGTGTCCTGAGTAGTCATAACTATAGGAGACATTTTAAACTCGTATCCCACTCAGACTAATCATATTCACAAAGGACCTACCCAATTAAAGGCAATGGCGAGATTGGTTTTTCCATAAAAATCAATTTTTTTTTTTAATGAAAATTTCTTAGGTATCTTCAGACATCGTGCGTTTTTACTCCTTTGTCAAAACTCAAACGTAATAAGTTGATCCTAAATTTCTCTTTTTTTATTTTTACAAGCAAAGTGTCAAAGCTCCCTTTTGGTGGATTAGTGGTAATGAGGCCAGCAGATCTTAGATCCACAACGACTATTTAAGGAGCTGCCCGCCCTTGTAGCTCTCCATGTAGAGAGAGAGGGAGTCCCTGCGATTTAGTGTTGCCTAACATCTTCTTCATTTTCTATACTCCTCTCTTCCTCGCTCTTCCATTTTCGGAGCCACTAAGCACTGACCCAACAGGTACTTTCTGTGTTTTCACCTTCATTTCTTGTTCCGACACTCCTTTTGTATGCTCATAATATGTTTGTTTCTGTGATGGGGATATGGGATTGATCTTGATTTGAGTTGTGAACTGTGGGATATGAGTTATCTTGCTTTATTTGATCAAAGTTCAAATCTTTTCTGTGTTTTCAGCGTGGGTTGTGGATTATGTGTTTGCTTGTTTCGTATTTTCTTGCTGATCTCCGTGTCGGTTGCCTGATCGTGATGAGAAACTTTAGAATTTCGCTAGATCTGCCATTCTTGCGTGGCGAGTGTTAGATCTAGGGCTTTTGTGGCTTTGAAAAGGAAGCAATTTTGTTGATTTTGTATCGTAGTGTAATGATGCTAGATCTGGTCGGAGCTCGTCAAGAATTTTGATGCCTTAGGAATTAGGATTATGATGCTTCACATTTACTCTTTATTCAGAGATGAAGTTCTATCAAATTAAGAAATTTAGATCTCTAGGAGGCTACTGTATATATGGCTTAATCATACATAAACAGCAATCATAGCATCTTTAATAAAAAATCTAAGGAGTTAAATTGCGGGATGTGTCTCAGTGAGGTAGGGTCTGAGTGCTTTGCTTTTTTGCCCCAAGGTTTATTTCTCTCTGAGTGAGGATTTGAACCTGGGTTTTTGCTGGGTAATATACTCACATTCAACCTTTTGACCACTGAGCTATGCACTGGGGTCATTTGTCAAATTTATGTATGTATGAAATGTGAATTTGCAGAGTAACAATGGTGAAGATTTGCTGTATTGGTGCTGGGTATGTGGGAGGACCCACTATGGCTGTGATAGCACTTAAGTGCCCCAAGATTGAAGTGGCTGTTGTAGATATTTCTGTGCCTCGGATCAATGCGTGGAACAGTGACCAGCTCCCTATCTATGAGCCAGGCCTTGATGACGTAGTAAAGCAGTGCCGAGGGAAAAACCTGTTCTTCAGCACGGATGTGGAGAAACATGTGCGTGAAGCTGATATAGTCTTTGTTTCTGTCAACACTCCTACCAAGACTCGAGGTCTTGGAGCTGGCAAAGCTGCAGACTTGACGTATTGGGAGAGTGCAGCTCGCATGATTGCTGATGTTGCAAAATCTGATAAGATAGTTGTTGAGAAATCGACTGTCCCTGTCAAAACTGCTGAGGCGATTGAAAAGATTTTGATGCACAACAGCAAGGGAATTAACTTCCAGATCCTCTCGAACCCTGAATTTCTTGCAGAGGGAACTGCAATCGAAGACCTTTTTAAACCTGACAGGGTTCTCATTGGGGGTCGGGAGACCCCAGAAGGCAATAAGGCAGTTCAAGCACTCAAGGATGTGTATGCCCACTGGGTGCCTGAAGACCGCATCTTAACCACCAATTTGTGGTCTGCCGAGCTATCAAAGCTGGCAGCCAATGCTTTCCTGGCACAAAGAATATCTTCGGTTAATGCTATGTCAGCTCTCTGTGAGGCCACTGGAGCAGATGTTACCGAGGTTTCATATGCTGTTGGCAAGGACACGAGAATCGGTCCCAAGTTCCTGAACGCCAGTGTGGGCTTTGGCGGTTCTTGCTTCCAAAAGGACATTCTGAACCTAGTTTACATTTGCGAATGCAACGGCCTCCCTGAGGTGGCTGAATACTGGAAGCAAGTAATCAAGATCAATGATTATCAGAAAAGCCGCTTTGTCAACCGTGTCGTTTCATCCATGTTCAACACCGTAGCAAACAAGAAAGTTGCCATCCTCGGTTTCGCTTTCAAGAAGGATACTGGCGATACCCGAGAGACCCCTGCAATCGATGTTTGCAAGGGGCTGATGGGCGACAATGCCTTGCTAAGCATTTACGACCCTCAGGTGAACGAGGATCAGATCCAGAGGGACCTCTCGATGAAGAAGTTCGATTGGGATCACCCCCTTCACCTCCAGCCAATGAGCCCCACAACCGTGAAAAAGGTTTCTGTAGTCTGGGATGCCTACGAGGCAACCAAAGATGCCCACGCCATCTGCATTCTCACCGAGTGGGACGAATTCAAGAATCTCGACTACAAAAGGATATACGACAACATGCAAAAACCCGCATTTGTTTTTGACGGTAGGAACATTGCCAATATGGAGAAGCTGCGGGAGATTGGGTTTATCGTCTACTCGATTGGTAAGCCGTTGGATGCTTGGCTCAAGGACATGCCTGCCGTCGCTTAGATATGCAGCGTATACTACATTTTATGACCTCTAGTAGCTCATATTCTTTATTCTCTTTTTGGCATACTTTAGTTCCAATTCCATTGCCCCCTCAGTAGTTGAGGAGATTGTCTTTGTTGCTGTCTGAGTTAAAGCCTACTCTGTATTGATGATGCTACTACATGTTACCTGTTTGATCCATTTATAATAGTCGAGTTTTTATTACCACTTGTGTTTATTCTCGCATTATAATAAAAGGATGTGGGTTCATACGTCTTTGTTTTAGTAGCCATAATAATGAATTCGAAGGTCATAACTGTGTATTCCAGAGTTTGAATGTTATGTTTTGATTTTGAAAAAAAGCTCAAATTGTCCCCTAAGTCAACTCGACAGCGTAATTTGATTCCCAAGTCAATCTGACAGTGCAATTGGATCCCCCAAGTAAAATAGAGTGAATGTCATCACTCTATTATTTTTTTTTTTATCAATAGGGCGGGGAGGACCCCTGGGGTGAGACCCAATTAGGAAATCTTCCTCACTCTACGACTTTGTGTGGTGCACACAAAGTCATTGCAGTAAACCTCATCACATTCCGATGGGCATGAAGAGAAATCAATCCAGTCTCTCGTATGACAGCTGCCTAACATGGCTAATGCATCTGCACTCCGGTTTTGTTCACGAAAGATAACACAAATAGAGATACTCCAATCCTTAGCACACCAGCCAACAACCTCGTTCACAAGGTCCCAAGCCATATCCCGAAGGTCGGCTCTGTCTCGTATTCATCTGATAGCCTCCCGGACATCGGATTAAATCTCCACATCGCGGACCCCTTTTCCCAGGCCCATCGCATGACCGTGTCATCACTCTATTTTGAGTATATATGTATATTATATCTTTTAGAAAATGTATAGGTCAACGGACTGAATCGAGCCAATTCGTTCCATGAACTAAAAATTTAACTACAATCTAACCCATTGTATAAAACGAACTAGTCCTAATTCGTTTATTGTAACAAAGGAACATAACCGAATCAACTCAAATGCATTGCGAGACTAGATGCATTAAATATTTTTGTAGGTGATAAATGCCAAAAGAATTATAGATTTGGAATATTCTGTTAGGTGCTCCGATCCTGTCTGGCCAAGTTAAAGTTTGCTATCTGCAGTGACTATGAACCACGTGTCTGAAAAGGATGTACGTGTCGTTCGTTCCCAACCATATCTCACCGACATTTTACCTATGCATGTTTTTCACCCGACATCATCTTCCTTAACATTTCCGTATTTGGAATCATGGTGGCATTCTGTGAAATTAATTCCAAATGGATCCCCCTTTCGGTAATTTCAAATCGAACAATAATTCGTACTTTCTCCCCGGATTACTGCTCCGACCACAGATTTCCGCTTCCCCTGTTTCCATCAGTCACTGTCAGTTCCATCAAGATTCCTCCGGATTACTGTTATCGAAATTCAAATTGAACTCTTCCTTCATTCGATTAGCTGAGTGTTCTATATGTGAATACTGATTTTACATCTCGATGTTAATCGAATGAAAGTCTAGGGTTAGGGTTTTCAAAATCAGCGAATTTAGTCTTGGAAGTGAGCTTGTTTTTATCTGTTCATACGGGGTTTTACTGATTTTGGGTATTAAATTTCTTGTTTCCTTTACATTCCGAGTCTTTCGTGGTTGATCGATTTGAATTTTCTGATCGGTTAGGTCAGAACCAAATTCAGGAGTTCTCTTGCTGCATCCTTTCGGATTTCAGGTAATTAGAGCTATTTTTAACTAAAAAAAAAGATGCAGTGGGTTTGTTTTAAATTTCCTTATAATTGTTGCCTTTTGTGGTTTGAATGTCTTATATTTTATTTTTACTTGTTTTTTTGTTTGTTTTTGTATTTTTATTTGTATTTGCTTTTGTCTCTGGTTGGTCTTTGAGATGGTGACATTAAGTTTGAATAAATTTCCTTCTTCAGTTCTTTAAGGCTCTTAGCAAGGATATAGAGAGTTTGCTTTGTTTTTAACTTTTTATCAATACATGTCTTGATATTGATTTGAAAATAAGAACTGATAATAGCTAACATAGGTAAAACTCAGGCTTCTATTCATTTCTTGGTCTTGGAGTCTAACTCCTCATGAAAATTTGAAAACAAAAATGCTGTGTACCATTCTTGTTGGCCTTCTATTTAGGGTAGGGTGCACATTTCATTTTCCTAGCTTTATGTTATTGGTTCCTTTCTAAAGATTTTAGCCGCTCGGTTGCCTCATCTTGCAGAGTCTGAATGGCTTGCAAAAGGCCATTTCATGATGTAGAGTCATATGAGATTGGTCCCAAGCATCCAAGACAGCAGGAATCTCTGACTCAGTCATCCCCTCTCCTGGAGACTTTTCTCCGCGAGAATGGTTCTCATAAATTTATTTCAGGTAACAGCTGCTAAGTATATAACAAATGAGCTTACTACAATTCCTCATTTCCACGAGTTTTGTTGACTTTTGGGCATTTGAGCGCTTGAGCCACGAGTCTTGCATGTTATCTAGTTAGTGTTGTTAAATGAACGTGGATTGTAGATAGTTTTATCAAACACAGGCTCGGCCTTCTTGCTGTTCTACTCTGTTGTAGGATTGCTTATGGACAAGAGCATCAATTGGAATAAACTTTTAGATGCAACCTTACGGTAGCACTAGTGCTGGAAAATAAAAATGGGAAAAGGATAACAATAAGTAAAATGGAAATTAAAATTACCAAAACTGTAGGACTAACATAGTTTGACTAAAATGAACATTATTGAACATAAATGTGTATATTGACCTTTTTTCCTGCATCAACAAGGTGACACTGTCAACGACTTTAGCCAATGTCAAGTTGGAAGACTGGCAGAAAAAGAGGCAGCTGGTGAATCTTCAAACGGGACTGCTGTAGCATTTGGTGCTTCCAGTGCCGAGACTGCAAAAAACACATTTCATGACTACTCAAGTGCCGTTCATTCAGAAACAGAATTTGGTACCTCCAGCCATGATTCTAGTAGTTAAGACTTACATATTTTGGCTAGAATAGAACTACTACTGAACTTCACTTTGTGTATATTTGGCCTTTTTTCTTGCATCGATAAAGGTGAAGCTGAGAGTAACTTTGGCAAATGTCGAGTTGGAGGACTGGGAGGGAAAGAGATAAGTGATGAATATTCCAATGGGGCTGCTGCAGAGTACGGTGATTCAACCCCGAATACTGCAGGCGCAGTTCATGACTACTCAAATGCAGTTAATTCAGAAACCGACTTTGGTACCTTAAGCAATGATTCTAGTTGTGTGTGGGCTAAGAGTGATGCTTTTGAAGGATATGAAGAGGCCTACGAATCAGTTCATAAGCCAGTTTTTCCACATTTTTTTGAACTTGACCTACACGAGTTTTGTTCAACTCTTACTGAACATCCTATTCGGAAAATGGTTCCAATTGGCCCTGAATATCAAGCTGATATCCCCGACTGGAATCCACAGAGTCTCAGCAACTACTCCTCGGAACAGTTAGCTGGCGGTATATGTATTGCCCCAATTCCTGATGTAGAGTCCTCTGTCTCCACAAGTTTTATAGGTATGGAAAATGAAGGCGGCTGTTGCTGCCTTGATAAAGGCTCTATTAGATGTGTAAGGCAACATGTTAAAGAATCAAGGGCTAAACTGATCGAAAATATTGGCTTGAAAAAATTTGAGGAACTGGGATTTTGTGACATGGGAGAAGTGGTTGCAGAGAGGTGGAGCGACGAGGAGGAAATTTTTTTTCATGACATAGTCTTCTCTAACAAAGCATCATTTGGGAAGAACTACTGGCTTTCACTAGCGATTTCATTCCCGTCTAGATCCAAGATGGAACTGGTCAGCTACTACTTCAATGTTTTTAAACTGCGGCAACGTGCAGAGCAGAATAGGCTTATCCCAACAAATATCGACAGTGATAATGATGAATGGCATGGTTTTGAAGCTCAACATACAGAGGAAGATAATGGTTTTGCAGTTGAATCTTTGGATGGTCAAGATACTTTTGTTCATGATCAAGCAACTCATGAGAAGGATATTCCTGGTGACCATCTCGACGGTATTAACAGGGAAAATTTGAAACCCAAGGAGGGGGAAGGGGAAGGGAACTTTAATGATGTTTCAGGGATGCAAGATGGAGAACCTAGGAATAATTGTGTGTCTGGTTCTGTCTTTCCACTTTTAACCAAGGCCACAAACAATGCCAGCCCTCAAGATAGGCGGGACGAATCATGTAAACCGTGTGAATGTCAAGTCGGATCCCCCACTGTTCGAGTTGATGCAGAAACTGATGCTCGTAAACTTAGCCCGGAGTGATTTTCGTACAAATATGCAGTCCAAAACTGTTGAGCCGAGCCATGCCTCAAGGCACTGGGCATGAACTCTGGAATAAGCTGTTTAGCCTCTGAGCTTTTACAATGAAGTTCATGGCTAATGAAATCAGTACAATGGCAATCTCATTGGGTTCTGAACTTGTGTCTTGCAAGATGGCCACAATCTGCATGAAAAACTAAAGTGGTAGATGCTAGAAAAGGGAACTTTGTCTTGCAGTTGCACAATTTTCCTGCCCAGATAGCTGAACACCTGATGTGTATGTCTTGTAAGATGAAACTATATGAGCAACTTCTGCAGTCTTGCAAGCCTGTGTAATTAGCCTTTAGCTCTGAAATTTTGTATTTAATGTTGAGCATAATGACACATGTTATAAGTCATATCAAATAGTAAAGAACAAAAAGTAGTGTAAAAAACATGGCACAAATAACATTTTGTAGTAAAATGAAACCAATTGAAGATCGAAATATCTTTGTATGCAATGGCATTAAAACTGTTTGATTAATGGAATACCAAAAAAAAAAAAAGAAAAAAAAAGACTAATAATGGACTACCATATATAAATCTATGATCCAAAATAGAATTAACTCTTTAAAATATGTTATGGAATAAATGAAAAATGAAATGTTTTAATCTTATTCAGTTTTTTTTTTTGAATGCTACTAACTCTATTAGAATGCAGTATCTGTTCATAACTACTTTCTCAACCTATTGCGCTCGAACCCACCACCTCCCGTATAAAGGAAAATGTTTGATGCCACTGGACTACAAGGTCCTTAGCAATCTTATTCAGATTTTACTTAATCAGCTAATAGTGTTTATAATTTATTTTCTAAAATAAACTCTACCAGAGTCATAAATAATAGGAAGTAATTATTATATAATGTTATATATAATATATACCAAAACTGTTAGGCTACTAACCAAAAATATATTTTAAGACTGTTTTTAAAAAGATATACTCAGTATATGTTAAGACTGGGTTTGGCAAATCTCTGCTTCCATGCAAGGGAGTTATCATATCCTTTTCCTCCTACTATACATTGCCTCTGGTCAATTCCCCCTAACAATTAAGATTCATATTTCCTTCACATCCAAACAGTCCCCTAGGCTAAGACCATCTCTCTTGATTTAGATAGGCCAAAACTCCCCTCAATACGGAAAATCAAGAGTCCAAGGATTTGCATTAACCTTAGTACCCAATTAGAGCCTTAGAGGGGTTTTGTTAATCTGGGTTTTTAAGCAATCATCTCACTCAATTCTTGCATTTTCTTTAGCGATTTGACTGGGGAATTAGTGTGGCTAGATCGATCAATTCAATGGTCTTTATGGAAGAAGAAGAAGCTCAAGAGCAGAAGTTCATCTGCAAATTCTGTGACAAGGTTTGCCTCAGCGGGAGATCATTGGGAGGCCATATGCGTGGCCATTTACCCTTGATTGCAGCTGCTAAAAAGCAAAAAACCAAAGCTGATAAAAACTCGGATCAAAATTCAGTGCAATCCAGGAGTGGCAAGATTCGAGAAAAGGGCAAAAGCATGGTTCTTGGAGAAGATGATGATCCCAACAAATCTTGGAAGATTTTTTATTCGAAGCATAGTGATTTGGAGAGGGAGAGACTGAAAGGGTTTCCTGATAATCAGAGGAGGTATGAAGAAGAAGAACATCATCTGTGCAAGAAATGTGGCAAAGTTTTCGATTCGATAAGGGCTCTGAATGGACATATGCAGATTCACTCCAAAAGATCGAGGCTTTCCCGTGAAGAATCAATGGAGAATCAGTGCCCTGTTCTGAAGAAACGATCTGCAATAAGGTACGAAGTTACTGAGAATTCTCCATTTTCTGTTGCTTCTGATTTAGAAGAAGCGGCTGTGTGCCTGATGATGCTCTCCAGGGGTTTTCAAGAATGGGACTTTGTTCTTTGAAAGCCAAACAATTTACTGAAAGCCAGAAAAGTATAAAGCTTGTTTGGAACTTGAGAATTCTGGTAGAAAGGATCACATCTGGCAATGATTTGGGTGGTCACAAGAGGGTCCATTATATTACATTGAGAGCAAGAAAAGACACAAACTTTCTAGTCCTCGTAACATTGTTAATCTGAAGCTAAAGCAATGGTGGACTAGTGGGCGTGATGTCAAGGAACCCCTTTACCTTGTTCCTCAACCATTCGAGCCTTTACTCGATTGTTTTCAAGTTTCAACGCTGTATATCTGTTTTCACATCTGGTTTCTGTTCTGTAAATCTGCCATGAGTCTCAACTGGGCTTAGAATAAACCACAACTTGCTTTTACTTTTTCTAGTACAAAATGCAGTAGTTGCAAAGTTTAAGTCATCTGTTATTATTTTTTGAGGGACGAAATCGTTCGTAATTACTATTTGAGGGTGTACACCGAGTACACTTCACCCTTCGTAAAGGATCATAATTAGATAAATCAGTCTAAGTTATCCATAATCCTAGCTCGTGGTTGTCTATAATCTTGGCTGGCAAATGACTACAATGAGATAAACCAACAACCTAGCTAGCAAAGGACTAACCAAGAAAATTAATAGGTGTTTTTGCTGTGAGCTGATCTTGCTTGTCTTATTGATTTGGTGTTATAAGCTGAATTTAATTTAAAAAAAAAATTGAAATACAAAATATGACACTTAACATTTGATAATTACCTCATCACTTCCATGCCCTTTTCCACGTAGTTGAAACTTGGGAGTATATAAAAATTCATGAGATGTTTTGATAGGAGTAGATAATTGTCTTGCTTGTTGAATTGGTATCTATTCCAGCGCCTGGGCAGTACATGTGTTTTAAATACTGTGCCTGGATTCAAATCTTATGCCAAGAAAGAACTTCTCCCACCACCAATAATAATAATAATAATAATAAACATGTTATTTTGAAGCATTGAAGCCCAAAAACCGGCTGGTAACCTGTAATTACATGACGCTTAGGGTTCCAACGACTTTTCTTACCCTCTCCGTCTATAATTACCGGCATCCGGCGGCCAACTGGTCTGCCTTCTCCGACGACCGGTGTTCGGCGACCAACTGGTCTGCCTTCTCCTTCGCTGGAGAGGGTGACCAGTTGACGACCAACTTATCTGAAGTAATTATTATATTATATTATATTTCATTCTAGAATGAAATTAATTAAATAAAACCTTTTTTTTTAGAACGCATGCATATACTAAGCATGTTTTTGTGTTTTAAAAATGAAGCATGTTACACAGAAACAGTATAGTGTGATAGTAGTGGGGTTGAATGCAGATGGGTTAGGTGGGCGGACAATCTCACGGTTCTGACTCGTGAAAATGTGAGTTTTATTTAGTACTTCGTACGTATATATGGGAGAGCAGACTAGAAGCTCAACTGTCAGTCTGTCACCTCCTTAATGGCTATGGAGTAATAATTTCTCTTTTCAATGAATTCAAGGCTGGTGTTGCATGCCATTGTAATTTGCAAAGGCCCCTTAAAGTCAGTCAGTCCACATAAAATACATTTCTGATTCATGAGAAAGTCTGTAAATTCTGTATTGTAATTCTAGCTAATAAAAAGTTAAATCAATCTAAGTTATTTATAGTTGATCGGCTCAAACTATGATATATGTCAATAGACAATCTTCATGAAAAGTTAAATTTGAAACTTTGTAGTTACCAAATTAATTATTTACATAGGGGTTACAAGCAAAATAAAAACGAGGCAGTACATTCTGGTTTAGGTTCTTCATTTGTAAATTAAAGTACAACACTTCAAACTTCATGTCTAGTAAATTTATCCTTAGCTTGGGATGTGAGCATAAATATAATATAAACATAAATGTGCAGTCCAACTATCAGCTTAGGCTTTTAGTTGGATGGAGCGCATAATTCAATTTGGTATCAGAGCCAGGCAAAGGTCATCTCTGCGCCACCCGAAAAAAAAAAGATTAAGATTATGGTCCACGTGTTGCTTGGGCACACGTGAGGGTCTCAAACCCACCATGATCACACCCAGAAAGTCATGATGGTGCGTTAAAAGAAATTGCTCAACTTTGGGAACTTTTATCCATATGCTCATATACTTAAGGAAAATGTTGAGAAATATATACTGAAACTAATTCAAAGAGCGGGAGGTTTATGGACTGAAGAATTTCTTATGTATTACAAACTTCTTAAAATACAAAACTAGCACACACTATTGTATATATAATCAAATTTAAGCATGATATCATTGTCAAGGAGTACAAACAAGTAGATTTTTCAAAATAAATGTTTTGTTTAAAGTCTTTTGAAACATTACTATGCAAAGAAGAGGTTAATGAGAAGGAAACAGGGACGGATCGATCTAGAAGAGAGCAATAGGGGCAAATGTTATTATTATTATTTTTTTGCTATAATCTATCTAGTTGAAAAGCTTGCATTGGGGTTGGACGGTTGGATTTCAACTATTTATATTTGTTAATAAGGTTTTGAATACCAGTCAACTTTTACAGACTCTATAAAAGTCTAAATTGAATACCCGTATATATATTTTAAAAACTCTTTAAAACTCTAGATTGAATGCCGGTAGATTTTTAAAGAGTAAACTCTAGATCGAATATTAGTATAGTAAACTTTTAAAATTGTTAAAAGTCTTGATTGAATACACCCCTAGAAATCGTCATCTAACCATTAGTAATAATGGAGTAGTAATTTGATTATAAACTTTAATTTTATGATACCAAATTTTTTAAGATATTAAGAAAATAGACAACAATCTAAAATGTATTTTTACAAATGTGAACAATTGCACGTATGAGATAGAAGAAATATATTATAAATAAAAACAAAAATGTGTTTGGAATAACGTACAGTAGCATTCCAGAGACCAGACATCTAAGCCTCCAATCGCTTAAGTGCAGCCTGTCTGGCGGGCCTATGCTTGGCTCACCGACTCGGTTTGCATTAACAAATACTAAGACCATCCGCATCAAAGATTAAGGTTCACATTACTAAATTAATAAAATCTTAACATTATTAAATTAATATAAAGGTTAAGCTAGCCGGCTAGCCAGTGGCGGGCTTATCTGAAATATAAAATCTTTAAATAACAATTGGCAATTCTTTTCCCATTAAGAAAATGGCGATTATCTGGCAAATTAAATGCCAGTACAGTTTCACACCCGCATGCAGAAGAGATATATAAATAAATGTCAAGACTGGATATAAACACACACACACACACAATTACGAGAAAAAAAAAAGATTTACTGACTGATACTAATCTCTCAATGGAGGAACAACAACAACGTCACGCTACCACCTACGACATCGTAATCTTGGGAGCCTCTGGGTTTACCGGCAAATACGTTGTACGGGAGGCTCTCAAGTTCCTCAATGTACCTGAATCTCCATTGAAGTCCCTCGCTTTAGTAGGCCGATCCCCATCCAAAGTAGCCAAAGCTCTGCAATGGGCCTCCCATCCCAACCCACCGCCACAAATCCCCATTCTCACCGCCGACACCACCGACCCCATTTCCCTTCGCCGCGTCGCCTCCCAGGCAAAGATCATTCTCAACTGCGTTGGCCCTTTCCATCTCTACGGCGAGCCCGTCGTGGCGGCTTGCGTCGATGCCGGCTGCGATTACCTGGATATCACCGGAGAAATGGAGTTTGTAGAGAGAATGGAAGCTTCTTACCATCACAGGGCTGCGAAAAAGGGCTCTCTCGTCATTTCTGCCTGTGGGTATGATTCGGTTCCTGCTGTATTAGGCATGATGTTCAATTCAAGGCAGTGGGTTTCACCCGCGGCTCCTAATCGTATGGAGGCCTACCAATTTATGGAATCCGACAAAAGGGTCGTGCTGAACATAGGAAGCTACGAGACGCTGGTTCTTGCGATGGCTAACAAGGACAAATTGCACGAGTTGCGACATTGTACACCTCAAAGACCTCAGCCCATGGTATAATTTCTTTTTTCTTCTTTGTATTTGTGTTACCATTAATATTTGCATATATATTGGGGTGACCGGAGAAATCCTATAGTCATTATCTGAAGGTGTCACTAAGTAAACCATACTTGTGACTCTAGTCAGTATAACTGACCGGCTTAAGTCAAGAAGGCTGAAATTCAAACTTCTGACCTTGTAGTTACAAGTTTGTATGTTAGCTATCTTGGCTGGAGTTATCTTATATATACTGAAATGTAAGCTGATTCAATTCTACTATTCACGTCAGATTCCTGGTCCGCCTCCCAAGGAATCTATTGTGGAACACCAAAAAGAGATTGGGCTATGGGGTGTGGTGTTTCCATCATTGGACAAAATTGCAGTTGACAGAATGGTGTCATGTTTAACTGAAAACCCTGAGGGTATATCGGGCGTCAATGAAACTGCTCAGCAAATTAAAAAGAGGGAGGCATTCTGGTCTACAGCCAAACCCGTTCACTTTGGTCTGAATATGGCATCAAAATCTGTGTTGGGTGTACTTCGTTTCATAACACTAGCGTTTTTGCTATGGGTCTTTGGTAGGTTTTCTACAGGGAGATGGCTGCTCATGAAGTTTCCTTCTGTGTTTAGCCTTGGGCTTTTCAGTAAAAATGGCCCAACTGAAGAGGAGGTGGCAAGTGCTTCCTTCAAACTGTGGTTTGTTGGGCGTGGATATAGTGATGCTACTCTCGCATCAAAAGAGGGCAAGAAACCTGATATGGAAATTATTACGAGAGTAACGGGACCTGAGATTGGCTATTCTGCAACTCCCATCATTCTAATTCAATGTGCTCTAGTCTTGTTGAGCCAACGCCATGAATTGCCTAAAGGCGGAGTTTTTCTTCCTGGGATTATATTTGGCCCAACTGATCTTCAACAACGACTCCAACAAAATGGAATATCTTTCGATTTCATTTCAAAGAAAAAGCTCTCGAACAAAATTTAGTGTTACTATATGTGAATTATTTTCATTTATTATTATTGTACTTTTGTATGGTTATATTCCTGTTATTCACTTGCCAAAGACATGTATAATTTGGCCTGGCCTGGCCAGGATTTGGATCTTTGGTAAGGTATTTTTATTGTTCAATAAAAATAATAAATTTACAGGTTGTCAAAATATTTTGACTCTCATATTAGTCATTTACTATTTAAAATTCTCTTATGGTGGAAGGGAGAAATTTGATAGAAATTGAGGCAAGAGGGGAGAAAAGGAAGACAAAGAATAGACATAAATATGAATAAGAAAGTGAGAATGTTATACTCAAAGAATCACGGATAAATATTCATTTTTAGTATATTAAAAATTCATTATTAGGTATAGTGGTTTACTACCTAATAATAAATTTTAAGTACTATCACTAGTTTTTTTTTGAAAACTAGTCAATAGTTGTTAATTAAAGAGTTAATACCACAAATGGTCATCTGACTATTGGGGTAGTACTCCTTTTAGTCCTCGACTTTCAATTCGACCACAAATGGTCCTCTGACTTTCATTTTTGACCACAAATAGTCCTCTGTTAAAATTTCTGTTAAATAGGTGTTAAATCTAGGGGTATTGTCAAATTGATATATCTAATGGTCATAAAATAAAAATGTTTATAATTTTTCAACAACAGGCATAATTGAAACAATTAACAAATATAAATACTCCTAAATAAAAAGATACAGCTTTTTTCTCGTAATTATGCGTACAAAATGAAGATTTAATATTAGTGCTATCTTTTTTAATTTAACCAACGGATTAAAATGGAAGAATTTTTTTAAATAAACCTTGCTTCCTTCATTTTCATGATTGTTCATACATGACCGATTAATAGTTTTCACTTTTCATTAGTCGATCAAACATTTTGTTTGGGACATAAATATAATTAATCAAGTACAAATTGCGAACATTAATCATGGATTTTTAATTAATTTGTTCATTTATGTAATTTGTCACGTCCATTTTGTTTTTATAATTATTAACTTAATGTTTATTAATGTTTGAAATTAATTATGTTGTCATATAATTCTAAAAAAGAAGTAATCATAATAATATTAATCAATTTGACGATATTGCCCTTAGATTTAACACCTATTTAACAGAAATTTTAACAGAGGACTATTTGTGGTCAAAAATGAAAGTCAGAGGACCATTTGTGGTCGAATTGAAAGTTGAGGACTAAAAGGAGTACTACCCCAATAGTCAGAAGACCATTTGTGGTATTAACTCTTAATTAAACAAACACATAAAATGGGACATACAAAATATTAAAACGAAAACAATAGAAAATGGAAATGAAAATGAACGCGCAGTTTTTCTGCTTTCAAATTTCAATATCCAAGAGTGCTTATGCGATGTCGTTTTACACTTCCAACCCGGCGAAGTATAAACCAATCTCCTCCGTCGTCCTCAGATATTCTCAGCGGTGGCCATGAGTGCATGCAAAACCCTAGTCCGTACATCACTGTCCTGTCTAGAATGCAGAGCTCGAGTCTTCGCTTTTCCATTAAAGTTCCCTTCGTTCTCACCTCATCTCTGCCGGCTTCTTTCTCCTTCTCGAAGGTCCCTTATCCTATACCGAAATCCAGGTATATATGTACAAGCATATCTGTTACGTTTCATCTGCTTATGCGTTTATAAATATGAACCAAGTCTAATAAGCTCAGTAGATTTGTTGTTCAAATTACATTTAAGTAAATATTGATTGATGTATTTGTTTTTCGACTGATTTTAAATTTTTAGGGTCTAGAATTGAACCTCATAGTGCGATTGTAAGGCGTTATGGCTGCAGTGAGGCTGCAATTTCACTAGAAACCGATAATAACGCTGAAGAAAGTTCGGCTCAGAAGACTAACCTTCAAGTTCAGGAAGACTTGTGTAGGGACACTGTGGAAGAATTGCTTGCCAAACGGAATGATGTTTCGAGGTTTATGAAAATGGAGCGGAGGCAGGAAGTGGAAGGTGATGCTCAACTGGACCGTTGGTTTCCATACTTGGATAAATTTAACGTGGGAAGTATGTGTCTGAGCAGTAGTGAGGTGCTGGAAGCTATGGATCCTTACATAATGGAGGCGAGGAAGGAAAGGTTTCAGAAAGCAGTGAAGAACAGGACTTATTCTGTTTGTTTGGTAGTCGAGGGATTGAGTGATTTTGGCAATGTCTCTGCTGCATTTCGCTCGGCAGATGCACTGGGGTTTCAGTCTGTCCATGTCATTTCCTGCAACAGCTCAAAAAGGTGCAAGGCCACTTGAGGTGAAAATGCCTTTTTGAAGTTTTATCAAATCAATGGGTTGATATTTGTTGTCTCCAATTTCTACTAGCTTCAACTGTATTTATGCTTGATAGAGCATGTTAGTGTGACATTTGAATGATGAGAGATATTTAGCTATATATATATATATATATATATATATATATATATATATATATATATATATATATATATATATATATATATATATATATATATATATATATATATATATATATATATATATATATATATATATGTTAGCTTGCATTTGTCTTGTTATTATACTGTTGGATGGCTCTTCCACCAAGATAATTATGGTGATTGTAAAAAGTTATAAAACTCTAGATTAATACAACCATGGTAAGACCAACAATGCTGTAATTTTTACAAGCATATTGAGGTTTCTTACTTTTGCACCAAAGTTGGTCCATAAAGTTGGCATGCTTTGGTTGCTCTTGCTAATGAAGAGAAATTCCATTGCTCTCCTCATTAACTCTTTAAATGAATTCCATTTTTTCAGGTACAGGGACAACCGTCATGTCAGTATGGGGGCAGAGAAATGGTTGGATATTGAACTCTGGGATTCTCCCTATGAATGCTTCAAAGTTTTGAAGTCACGTGGTTATCGCATTGCTACAACACATTTGGGAATGGATGCAGTACAGTTTTTACTTCTATTTTATATACTTCTTTTTCAATCATGTGTTGTACTACGGACAGAATTTCCTGATAATGGAATGGATGTATATATATTGTATGTCTGCACAAGTCTTTTTGTAATCAATTTTCATGCTCTTTAGGTCTCAGTATATGATATGGACTGGTCATGCCCCACTGCAGTTGTTGTTGGAAATGAGAATAGGTAATCTTAATTCCCTACTTTAGTGTATGCAGTTCACTGGGATCAGTTTGTGAGAAAGTTTCTGTCCGGTATATTTGATGTCTTTATTTGGGTGATATTGTTAACTGTCATAACCTTATTTTAGTCATATTTATGTGACGCTAAATTAACATATTTTGGTTCTGAAACATATAATTTTAAGAACTCTGTTCTTGAATCCTATGAGTTGACTAGTCTTGAGTAGGCTATGATTTTCTTTTCCAGATGTCTCAAATTATGCTGTAACTTGGTAGATGAAATTGTAATTGCAGGGGAATAAGCGATGAGGCTCTTGAATTGTCAGATATGCACTGCAGTATTCCAATGAAAGGCATGGTAGACTCCTTCAATGTTTCAGTAGCTGCAGGAATTCTTATGCACCATGCTGTGTGTGACAGAACTTCCCGCATGGTAGGGATTTTATTAAGAGCAATTCTGCTATTTGATAAACATAAAAAGATTGCTTTTTTTTTTTGGCTGAATGATACTCGTTTTATTGTTTGATTAGTTTGTGTTTTCCCTGCTTAAAAAGTAGTATCCATGCCATTGCCTGCATAAAGTCTCTCTCAAGTCTGCACAGTTAATTTGGCAATAACAGAAAACCCAATGTGTAGCTATACATTTGACCTGGAGTCGTGACATTGGTGGCTTGGTGCTAACTTCTCTTATTTGACTTTGGTATCATTGTTTGAAATTCTGTTCACGATTCTTTGGTTATAAAATTTCTTTCCCTCTGCTTAATCCATCAGAAAGGTTCTTTTATTGGGAGAAATTTTTTGGTGACTCAGTTTTTAGAGGTTGTTTGGGGTGGTTCTTCCATGTGAAGTAACTAGTGTAGAGTGTCTCTGCATCCCTTACTGTGAATGTGCAGCTTCTTTTCTTTACAAACCAAAATTCAATGGCTGGAAATAATTTTTACACATGAAAAAAATGATAACCTTCTTTAGTTATTTCACTTTGAATTGCACCCACCGATAGTTGTTACACACTTACACTTCTGATTCAAATCATCAGAATTTGAAATTTCTTATTTAGTTATTTTTCCTTTTCTCATTTTGCGGGGTAAGGGATGCCATGGGGACCTAACACTGGAAGAGAGCCAAATTTTGCTAGCAGAATTCTCGTTACGCCACAGCAATACTGCAATAAGCATTGCCAATGAATATGCAAAACGAAAGATAGACAAGCTGACGCCAAAGCTATGAATGAAGTGCTGTACTACACAGACCATTGTTGCTGAAAACCCCGAGGGTACTATGATCCAATTCTGCAATTCTGTATTCTTTCCTAGGTTGTACTTTATACGTTTTCATAGGTTGTGTTCCAAGGCATTAATATTTTTGAAAAGATGCTGCTTATGTATCATGTACGGAGTAATAATCTTTTAAAGATTGATATGTATTTTAGGCAGTCTAGTCTCAGACAATACGTTTTGTTTTTGTATATCTTCTGTTGGTTTAAAGTGGTTCTTGTGATTAGCGAGCTTGGTTCGCGTGAGTAGCTGTTCACTCTCATCCCTCCTTTAATTGGGCTAGCTCGGAGCAAACAGGGATTAGTCCGAGTATGGTATGGGTGCATTATTATGTTCTCAAGAATAGATGTCTTATCTAATATACAAAAATTCTCTCTTTTTAATTAAAACTTAAATTAATAAGAGTAA
The DNA here is from genome assembly GCA_003576665.1 of Ipomoea trifida. Lineage (NCBI taxonomy): Eukaryota > Viridiplantae > Streptophyta > Magnoliopsida > Solanales > Convolvulaceae > Ipomoea > Ipomoea trifida. Next base: position 3,894,075 of record CP025655.1, read on the forward strand.
TACTACACACTTCTATTTTTTACTCATTTTCTTACTCCTAGCTTACGTGTCATATTCTGATTCATATAGAAAAATTGGTGGGCCATGATTTTTTATTAATTTCTTTCTCTTCTATAAATCAAATCATGACACATAACAAAAATTTTATTTCATGGGAGTATATGTATCATTTTCCATTTACTTATTTCATGCAAACTTTTTCTTGCCAAATATGCAAACTACTGTGTTGTAGGTTATATTTTTTGGTGGGATATTTTGTGATCAATTTCCCAACTTTTGGATTACAAATGTGCTAGATTATTCCATTTCTTCTGATCATCAAACATGATTGTTAATAACTTGCAACCAACTATATTGAAGGACTCAGCTGTGTCCTTCATCTTAATTAAGAGATTGTCCAGTGTTGGTAGAGGTGCCCAAGGTTCGGTTCCGGTCTGGTTCCGGTTCGGAATTGCCGGTTCGCGGTTCCAAAATAGCCGGAACCGGAACCAGAACCTTGTGTGGACGGTTATAGTCCGGTTCTAGAACCGGCGGTTCCGGTTAGAACCGCCGGTTAGGCGGTTCTAACCGGACTTCCATTATTTTTTTTTAATTTTTTTTTAGAATTTTAGGTGACGCAGCAGTGCATGCACTGCGCATCATCTAATTACGCAGATGCGCTATCTGCCTATCTCCTCTAACATATGTAATAATATAATATATATTATATTATAATAAATGTTATTTAGTATATATAATATAATATATATTATATATAATATATAATATATAATATATGTTATTTAGTATATATAATATATATTATAATATATATAATATGTTATTTAGTTATTTAGTATATATAATATATATATATATATATATATATATATATATATATATATATATATATATATAATATATAAGTTATGCACGGTTTGGAACCGGAACCGTCCGAACCGGCGGTTACGGTTCCAAATATCATGGAACCGGAACTTCCGGTTCGGTTCCAACAGTGCACGGTTCGGTTCGAACCGGACGGTTCGAACCGAACCTTGGTCATCCCTAAGTGTTGGTCTCACTCATCCATCTGGCAAGTAGTTTTGCTCAGAAAATGAGAAAAAAAAAAAAGCGATGAGACGAAAATATTCTTGCCTAAAAATCGAGTTTTGTTTAAAAGGTATCAAAATAACCAAATTTGTCTAAAATGTACTACGTATTAATCTCAAATAAGGGGTGGTGAAATGAGGATCGGCAAATGAGGATCGGAAAAAAAGAAGGGTGGGTGGGTTTGGATGAATTAATGAGTCTGGCCTTTAGTTACGGCATATTAATCTCAAATCAGGGGTGGTGAAAAATCGAAACCAAATTAAACAAGGAACGCACAGAGAACAGTTGTGTAAAGGAGATGAATATGATGGAAGGAGTTTCCATTGTGGCCACCTTAAAACATTCACTGCACGCGGGTTAGCGAATTAGGTTGTCTCATACATTCCCAATCTCTTTTGGTCCAAGAATCCACACGTTTCGTTGTCAAGATTCTTGGACCATTTTCATTTCGCAACCTCTATTTCTTTCAACTCATACAGAATTCAAAATCGCAGCTTCAATCCACCATTATATTATATTGTTCCCGCCCAATTCCACCCACGGACCGACCCACCTCTATGGTCACAGGTATATATATATATATATATATATATATATATATATATATATATATATATATATATATATATATATATATATATATATATATGTTTCTGAATTCTCAATTCTGAATATTGAATATATTGATGGATTTAAATTTGTGTTTGTTCTTGCAGGATCATATATATCATCAGGAATTTCAATTTTAAGACAGACTAGAATCGTGCAATGGGGCTAAGGCTGGGAAAACAGGGGCAAAAGAAGCCTGCACCTGTAGCTCAATTGAACTACATCCATGCCCAACAAGACCTCGTAAATTTAATCTTCAGGAGTTGTTACATTCGTAACTTGGTCTCCAAGAAGAGAAGGCGATTGCTGGTCGGAGGTTATGATTTGGATATGACATATATAACCGACAGGCTTCTCGCCATGTCGTTTCCAGCCGAACACATGCGAGCCATGTACCGAAACCCTATGTGGCAGGTTAAATCTGTGCTCGATATGAGACATTCTGGACATTATAAGGTCGAGCACTAAAGCTACTTTAATCTTATTCTTTCATGCTTATTAAATGTCGATAAATTGACTGACCCCACCACTTACTTGATTGATTAGGTCTATAACTTGTGTATCGAACAAGCTTATGACCCGACACATTTTTATGGTCGCGTCGAGAGGTACCCATTTGATGACAACCATGTTCCACCTCTCCAAATGGTGAAGGAGTTTTGTGAGGATGTCCATTCATGGTTGTCATCTGACCCAAAGAACACTGCTGTCATACACTGCATGGTAATATGACTCACTCTCATCTATTATTAAAGGATTGTTAAATTCCCTTGTGATCTCAAGATCGAACCAATCACTAAATCTTGTGATCTGGTTTAATTTGCAGGCTGGGAAAGGTCGAACTGGATTAATGGTGTGTGCATACCTGGTTTACACTGGCATGTCAGCCGAGGAAGCTCTGCAAGTCTATGCAGAAAAGAGAACTACCAACAACCATGGAGTATGTGTTCCATCTCAACTAAAAGTCTCTTTGCACATTTATGTTTATATATTATATATATGCTCAGCAAACCCCTCTCACACATCTGAAAAGGGTATCTTTCTGATACTAAATTAAAGCATGTGTTTCATCTCAACTAAAAGTCTAAGTTGATATTTTGATTGATCTGAACAGGTTTCAATACCAAGCCAGCGTCGTTATGTTGGGTACTGGGAGAAAGTACTTTCCTTCCCAGATACAGTTGATCGTGGCATTCCAGATGTGAATTTGCCCAAACCATGTTCACGAGAGCTTCGTCGCATTCGATTATATGATACAGTAAATGTTGATTCTATCTTCTTTGTGGTCTCTCAGCTGCAAAATGTAAGTAATTTCTACACATATCTTTTTGTTGTATATCGATCACAAATAATATAATATAATATATATATATATAATAGATTCCTGGAGAGAGATATTGCCCGCCTGTAGAAGTGTCTAAGAGCTGTTGCAGGCGAAATAAGAATGGGTTCCATAGGCCCAATAGCCCTCGTTATTATTACTCGTTTCTGGAAGGCAATGAAGAAGAGGATGATGAATTCGAAGAAGAAAAGGAACCTCGTTTGGTTATCCAAATGGACACTGAAAGCTCCATGCTTTACCAGAAAACCTGCCTTGACTACTATTATGAAAACCCTTTGCAAGTAAGACCCAACTGCATATCTGTCGTCAGCTGATAATTGTATTGCACATTTATATTATTTATGTATTATGTGCTCAATATTTCCTCTCACGTATGTAGTCGGGGCTGATAGCTTGATACTAAATCAAAATATGATAGTTGAATTGTACATTTATGTTTATATATTGCTCAACAACATCGAGTAAGTTTATGCTAACTATCTATTGAACAGGTCATGGGAGATGTCCGTATAATATTCTACGAGAAGCTTATCGGAGGGCGTCTCTTTTATGCATGCTTCAACACATCATTTATCAAGAGCGGCCTGCTACAGGTATGCATCTATTGTCTACCTGTCACTCTTTGTATTGTGAACATTAATCCGAAAATGATGTCTCTGCAGTTAACATATTATGCGTCTTCCGTTAATAAATTATGTATCTACAGATACATAATATGTTAACTGCAAACATATTAATGTGTTAATTCGCAGATAAAATTTAAATGTGATGGTGTAGTTTTCCTAATTGTTTGTATGTATGTATAATTATATAATTCAGTTATCTCTGCGGGAAATGGACAAAGTTGGAAAGAAGGGAAAGTCAATCTGCGGGCCAGCATTTTGCGTGGAGTTGATCTTCGGGCCGGCAAACCCAAGCACCTTAATCACACCTCAGTTATCACACGTTGACCATTTTGTTGAAGAAGGATGACAAAAATTAAACCACGTGAATTCTATTCTAATTTGTTCATGTAGAGTATTATGGCTTTGAGACCTCCATTTTTGTATGTATATATACTAAAGAAAACAAAAGAAAAGAAAACTATATATGTAATTATGATGAAGCCATTGCTCCGATGATCATTTCTGTATGTATTATGCCCGCAAATGGTGTGGGGAAAGATTTGTATAAAAATTTACTCTCATTTGATCTCTTTAATTTGCATTTGCATGCCGTCGTCGATCTCATCTCTCCATGGATTAATTTAATCATGGTTGAGTTGTCCTTAAGTTTTTACTTTTTAAGATTTTCTACTTAATTATTCGCTGTAATAATTAATTAAACCGAGGCAAAAACATATAAAGAGTAATCAATCTTACTAAAATTTACTTGGAAAATAATGTATTTATTCAAGTTTTTGAAAAAAAAAAAAGAAGAATAATTTATTTCATTACAGAGTACCTTTTATTGCCATCAAACAATATCACAATGATTTAATATCAACCTTAGCAAATCGAAAATTACAAATGAGGAAAACAAAGAATAGAACAATATATCACTCAAGGTGATCGTGTGGTCTGATTGACAAGAACATCGCGGCATACTGCCGGAGCCGTCGATCGCCGTCGTCTCCATTTTCCGGCACAGCAACGGGCCGACTCCCTCTGGTCCTGACCACGTAGCGCCGCCACGCCAACTGCACATTCACGGCGGCCCAGGTTCTCCAGTTGGCGGAGTAATACCTGGCGGTCCGCTTAAGCCGCTCGTTGGCGAATTTGTACCTGAAGTGATCTGTGATGAAGCGGAGGTGGTTGGCGTCGAGGCCGAAGGCTTCCGTGGAGTCGATGCAGGTGAATGTGGCGGAAGAGGCCGGTAGCCTGTCTATGAAGGGGCGGCGGAGACACCATGAGAGAAGTTCGTCGCCTAAGAAGCCGCCTGGTTCGAGGATGCTTGTGGCCACCACGCCTTTGCTGAGGTTTTGGCTGCTTTTTACACGGCCCCGGACTATGAACACCACTCGTTGCACCGGATCTCCTTCTCTAATTATCTGTTTTTCATTTCGTACCAAAACACAAATGTGAAAATTTAGTTTCAAACTTTCGAGTTAAAGATCTTTCAAACTTTAACTACATGTGATCTTCATCTTTCAAATTTTAAGTGATCGTGGTCTTTTTGGAAGGACGACTTTGCCCTTTACTCGGCATAATGGCTAAAACTAACTTTCAAATTTTAATTAGCTATAATCCTTCAACTTTTAAATTTTAATTAATTATGATTCTTTTAAAAAAGACGATTTTGCCCTTACTTTACACGACCTGAATGGCTAAAACTAACTTTCAAATTTTAATTACCCTAGTCTTTCAACTTTTAAATTTTAACCAACTGTGGTCCTCTCAAAAAGATGACTTTGCCCTTACTTTCACGATCTAAATGGCTAAAACTACCTGAACAATCAGGGCTGGTAAAATTTAAAAGTTGAAGAATTAGGGTGGGTTTAAGTTTAGAATTAAATGTGTCAAAATCATGATAGGCAAAGACAGATGACATTAAATGATATATTATGGCAATGAAAAGTTTGTATACCTTCTCATCTTTGGAGAAGACTAGCGGCTTAATGCGGTCGCAGATGTTGTCAAGAATGAGATCGTCCAAACTGTGGAACAGAGGCACCTGAAATTGATACATACAAGAAGCTAGTATGTAGCTGAATTACAGTGTAGGAAGATTCCTGGCTATATATATATGATAAAGCAGGGAGATAGAGGTATGCTGGTATATATGGTACCTTTTTGATGAGGTCGAGGCAGAGGAACCGTTTAATGTCTCGTCGAAGCCCTTCCGGCAAGTCTTTAATCAATTCCATCTCGTCTTCCCCACCCATGGCTGCCCATCTTTGGCGTTCAAAGTAGCGCACTCTCTGTCTCAAGCTTGACGGCAGCTGTCTTCTCTTCATCCACCATTCCATATCTCGACACCGAAGTTGCATTTTCCTCTTCTTTGCCATCACCGCGTGCAGAAATACCTTCGCAACATCGAAATAAAGTTGAATCTTTACTATAACTTTTAAGATAGTGGTAAACGCCTAATCTTAACAACACTACAAACTGTAACAACATATCTGAAAAGTCGTCAAGTTCAGTACCAGGTATCTAAGGGGTTGTTGGGCATGACCTGAAGGGTCAAGTTCAGCATCATGTGACTAGAGAATTGTTAGGTGGGAACTTAAAAGGGAAGTTCAACACCAGGTGACTAGGTGATTGGGGCCTTGAGGACTACATTTTAAAAATATGGTTCTATTTTCACTACTGCTATAACTTTTGGCATAGTAGTAAACATTTAATCCTAACAAGACCGTATAATGTGACATACATACCTGAATGTTTCCGATCAAGAGTGTGAACAGCATTAACCCACTAAGCACAATGCAAATGCTGAAGATGACTTCCAACCAGTTACTAGTCGGTTCCAAATCATTCCCAAACGTGCTGAGAGTCATGAGCCCCCAGAAGATGGGATAAAGAATCTTCACAGCAATGGAGCGGCTAGAGACAACGGGGAGAGCCCATTTGTATATCCCAAACCGGAACGGCCCATTCACATCCAAACACAACGGCTTCCTCATCAGCGCCGCCGCCGTTGAGTTACCCACACAAGGATTCTCTTCAGCGCCATTTGGCAGTAAAAGCTGATAGCACACCTCCTCCGAGCACGACAACCGGAGATTACACGTACTTTTCTGATAATGACACCGCTGCCTAAGACATGAGGCCACTCTTTGAATGGCAAGAACATACCAGCAACCCCCAGCAACCTATCAATCAGTATTATATTACATTGTATTAGAGTCAGTAGTCCTAAAAAAAAATTAAATTAAATATTATGTAGAAGCTAAGATAAGAAGCAGAGATGGGTGATATATATAGCTTACATGGGAAGCAATGAAGTAAGCTATGAGGTTGAGGCAAAAGCCCCACCAAATGGTTCCAAAAATGTAGCCTGTCACCTTCTGCATTCTTCTCATCAAGTAGATGCTGTGGTAGATTCTTGGGAGGAATTGGAACAAGAAGATAAGTAGAAGAATTGTCATTATGAGCTTCACCTGCTCCTCCCTTATCAATTTTGGTACCACCAACCAAAACACTGCCTGCATAGCATACATACCAAATCATTTTTTTTTTTTTTGAAAACTCTAAAAATGATTTTCAGAAGTTATTTTTCAAAATTTTTGGTGTTTGGCTACTAAAATAAAATGAAGTCAACTAAAAATACTCGGTCAATGAAAAAATGGCCGATTTTGGCTAAAAATGTTTAACAAGATTTTAACACTTATAACATTTTTTTTGGATTTCTATCACAGGTTTAGTTCTCTCTCCCTCTAAGCGGTGTCAAATGGTTGGGTTTGATCTCTAATTTGATGGTTCTTTTTGAATTGTTCTATGCTGGTTCGATTAAAATATGAGTATGATTAAGGTGGGTAGACTGATAAAAATCTTAGCCCGACTATAGGTAGCTTGTACTATTGAATATAACAACTTGTAAATTGTATTTACTTATTATTATTATTAGTAGACAGTTATGTCATAGTCTAATGTGCAACACTTTTAACTAGTTAATTAACACAATGAAAAATACTACATGTACTTTCAAATTCTACTCTCAACTTTTACAGCATTTCACAAAATGTTGATGTTAATATTTTTCTTAGGACTCATAGGATGAAGATAACTAATCATTCATTGTCACGGTCAGGAGTAAAAGTGAGAGAGTAGAGAATGGAGTACATGTAATATAACTCTTAACACAATATATGTTAGCATTTTGGCAATCATTTGATGCTTTACGAATTACGGCCACCTACACTGCTAAGCATGTGATTGTTTGATTTAACCAAAAAAGAGCGAGATTCCTATAATCCTATGTGCTTTTGGACTCTGTGGGGTTTCATTCTTAATCAATCAAAGATATTCTGATTAAGTGTGTTAAATAATTATAAGTGTTTCAGTATACTCCATATGAAAGTACTTTTGATAAAAATTTGAAACTCAAGTTTTTTAGATTTAGTATCACTTTTAGTCTATCAATTACAATCTCTTTTTTACTTTTAGTTTTTGATTATCAATTAGATGATCTGATCTATTAATTTTTCAAATATGCAATATTTAGTGAAAGTGACGATAGTCTACATATATTAAATTGAATTTAAGTGGTTTCAAAAAGTTGAAAAGATCGACCAATAGTGATCAAACTAAAATTGAAAATATCATCACTTTAGTTAAAAGATTAAAGCAATTCAATTACTAATATTTAATAAAGGGTTCTCAAACTTATCCATTCATACGAGTCTCACTTGACTGAATAAAATTTCTCTATCTAGATTCTATTATTATTAGGAAAACTCAATGGGCACATAGCCGGCAAAGAACCACAAAGAAGTAAACCAACCCAGGGCACCTAGGCTGTCTTTACGGTTGTTGATTACAAGCGTTGGCAGCCCACATAGGTCCAAATGGTAAATTTTTTGTACACCACGGTCCATATAACAGTATCGACCATGAATAGAATCTACATTTTTAATATATTAAATGTCTGCATCGTCATGAATATAATATATATTTTTAATATGTTAAAAGTATATTATTTTTAGTAATATACAAAACAATATAATTTCAGTACGTAAATAATGTACCTTCAAATAATTGCTTTATATAAACAAATAATATACTTTATTTACGGTCCACATAACTGACTTGATTGGGTCCAAACTATCCATTCAATTGATTGGGGTAGCTTAGCCTTGAGTAGGAGTGATAAGTGAAAGGCGGCAAAGATTTTGTCACAAAAAATATTTCAGTTCACAAAAATAGAAAATAATTGGAGTGAGTCGACCAACATAACCAACATTATATCCTTCATTTAATTTCTAGACAACGTAGGACCTCAAATAAATGCAAATTATTGTCTCGCTCTACTTTATGTGGAGTCGCGGATTCTTCCACAGAGTTAATGCGAAACATAGAAATATATATATTATAATCCGTACATTTTAAATCAACTGTCACTGTTATTGAATTTGAGTTTAATTATTTAAAAGCATAGGTATTACGTAAGCTGACCTGAGGAATGGGAAGAATGACGAAAGCATCGAACCAGAAGCCTTTGAGGGAGCGGACATAGTGGGAGGCAACCGCACGCGCGTCCCAGACGAGTTTGCCACACCCGACGACGAGTGACTCCCTTGACACGTAGGCCAGACGGAACTGGAGCCACAGGTGGCAGATATGGACGGCGTCAAGGCAGGTGCGGAGGATAGTAACGATGGCGGCCAAACCGCCGTCCATGTAAAGACAGGGGGTCCCACTGCGCCCGATAGATAAGGCGTAGAAGAAGAGAGGGTCGATGGCCAAGGCCATTCCACGCGCCAGCAAGAACGCCCGGTTCCAGCGCTGCACGCGCTTGCTACGGGGGTCCAACACACGCCCGAACGGCCCCGAGCGGTGGAAATCTTGGGTGGACCGAACAGTGACGGAACCGGTCCGGTTCTTGATGGGAATCAGCGACGAACCGGCCGAGGCCTCCCACTCCGGCTGGTGAGCATTGTCGCAACTTGTGGAGTGGAAAACCGGAACTCCAACCTGCGTGCACGCGTAACATTCCGTCGAGATAAAGTTGGGGTTTTCGTCGTAGGTGTCGTCGCTGTTGTCCGGTTGAACTGATTTTCGTCGCAATATCGTCCCAAACCACCTAATTAATTAAACACACATACATAAATATAAACATAATCATAAAACAATTCAATAAATTAAAGATGGCCGACCGGGAACAAGCTAGAATGAAACAGATAATAAGATGACCGAAACCTTGAGAGGGAGAGATAAGAAGGCATCTCGGGAGGAGGGAAACCATGGGAGGATGGGAGATCAGAGAATTAAGAACAGTATGTTTTGTATTGATGAGCAACCAAACAGCTGGAAGAACATAGACGAGCTGAGCCCTGAGAGAGAGAGAGAGTGTCTACGTGTGTGGCAACTTATATTAGCTACAAGAAAGAGCATAAATTATGGTATATATCACATATATGAATTATTGCTGTACTGATATATACCTGTTATTATTAACAGCCTCACAGGTTCGACCTGACCCTTCAGACCTCCAATCTGTCCAACAATCTTCTGACCACTTAGTGTTCGACTTGTCCTTTCACCGACCTCTGCCCAATAATTCCTTAACCACTTGGTTCTCGACTAACACCTTCATCAACCTCAGCCCAATAATCTTCTAACCTCGACTTGTCCCTTCAGCCGCCTCCGTCTAATAATCTCCTAATTACTTGGTGCTTCACCAGCCTCGACCTAATAATCCCCTAACTACCTAGTGTTCGACTTGTCTCTTTACCAGCCTTCATCTAATAATTCCTTCACCAGATCACCTGGTGCTCTACTTGGCCATTTCCCAACCACTACCCAACATGGATTGCTATAAAAGTAAATAAGTTTTAAGTTGGTTATTATTGATAAGCTAAAAGGATGTGGAGAGGAGAAGAGATGGGCCAGGAAATTTGTTTGGGCATGTCGTGCAAGTAGAAGAGCACATGGAAGCAGGGAGCGTACGTGGTGGTGGCGATAAGAAAGAGGAAAACTCCTTACGGAACGTCAAGTATTGTGGGGACTACTGCAACTCCATCTATCCTGGGGCCCATTTTAGATCCATCGGTTTCCAACTTTGTAGTAAAATCTTTTCATACATCATGTGAACTCATAATTGGAAAAGCCATATTACTTTACCCTGACACTCTAGACCTCAGCAATAATGACACTAATCATCATAATATCTCACCTAAATATATATAAAATATATGCATATACCAACACGTTTCCCTATGCTAAACTAATTATTAAACTAAGCAAGTTTAATTTGAGTTAGGTTTAAATATCTTTCTGCTGATTCACTTGTATATATTTGATTGATCCACTAGAGCAGTGACTAGTAAATTAAAAGTAATTAATTACCATAGCGGTAAGTTTCGAATAGTATGTGTCTATATGCATGTAGTGTGTCTACCAAATAGAATGATAATTAAATAATCATTAAGGACACACACACATATTATTAATAAAATTTATTTTCATTCATTGAATCATTATTTAGTAAGATTTACACATTAAATTACGAATATGTATACTTATAATGTTATTTATTAATTATTAATTTTTTTATATACATGTATTTACAATACTTTTGCATACAATATAAACGCATGTATATTTGTAAACAATTATTTTTTTTTGAAAAAAAAACTTAGCAAAATACAAGTGTTGCACTATATTATTATTATTATTATTATTATTATTATTATTATTATTATTATTTTGGATGAGAGGAACCCGCAGTCACTACCGGATAGCGTGTAGTTGGTAAATCTCGCTTTGTAACTCTAGTCAGCAAAGGACTACAAGGAGGTAAATCTCGCTTTGTAACTCTAGCTCCACCGATAAATGTCACACCTCCAGTAGATCAGACCTCATTCCACCGTTGGATGCACAACGGATGGAAGACATTTCTAGAAATAATCTTAGCATTCCTTCGGATCTAGAACTAGACCTAAAATGGCTCAAAAATCATCTACTTGAGTAGGTCACTGGTAATGTGCATAAAGGCATTCACGCATAATATGCTTGAGAAAACATGAACCTATGTTTGCTTGTTTTCTATCTCAAATAGAGCCTAATGCCATATATGATGCAAAATGACCAGAATTGGATTGAAGCTATGTAGGATGAGTTAAATTAATTCGAAAATAATCATGTTTGGGAATTGGTTCCTAGACGCATGCATTAACACATTATTATTGGTTCCTAACCTAATAGTTAATTCTAAGATAAATTGGAATTAATTAGTGTTAATTGCTAAACTAATCAAAATTAACTCAGCATTTTCAATATGTTATAGTAGCAAATGGGATATAAAAAAAAAGAAGATTAAAATAAAGTAGTAAGCAGTATAACGAGTAGTCGCGCTTTAAAAGATTAGTAGTAGCATATCAAGTAGCAGCAAGATTGAGAGGAGATGACAAAACCCAATTTTTAGTTTGTGGTTTATTTTGCAACCCCCTTATGCGCAAGAGAACCTCTATGCTACATGACAGGATAATTGGGCATCAACACCTGACTCGAATCATCAGCACTAACTCGAATGCAACAAACGGTCACCCGTTACACAAAGACGACACATTGATGGGATAATAATTACTCCAACGACTCTCCATTATCATGACCAGCACTCAATGAATGCTCACCATTACCAGCACTCAATGCAGCGCAGCTCACCACCGAACCACCGCGCCAATAATGTTGGTTACAATTCTAGAGAGTTGCACGCGATGTTGCATGAATAATACATGATCAGGTAGCGTAAATTAAAATCCCTCACGCACGAGGCTTGCACATACTTTCATACTATACATATGTCATTTTAGATATAATCAATTAAGAATAAACAAATAAATTACTAAACACTTTTCTATAACTAGCTTATACTATCAACTAATCAAAATAATTAACACAATCAACTATCACTTATGAGCTAATTACCAAAAACTCATATATTAAAAAGTTAGTCATCATATATATATATATATATATATATATATATATATATATATATATATATATATATATATATATATATATATATATATATATATATATATATATATATATATATATATCATGGAGGCTTTAGTAACAAGTTTAATATCCTTTTTCCTTTTGTGCCCCACTATAAGCAAACAGAGAGTGAAGTTTCAAATAAATTAAACAGGAAAAGGAAAAATACAATAAAATGAAACGAATAAAGGAAGAATCATGGAATGTAGTACTAGCAAGAGCCAAGAGCTATATGGGAAACTGAAAGTCCCCATAAAGCTAAATGCCTAAATTAAATGATGTGTATAAAAATGGAAAGAGATAATAATTTATGAAGCACTACCTGAAATTACCAACGAGAATACATGAAAAGAAAGTTTAGAATGTGATGATTAAATTGTTTTTCCTAATAATCTTATTATACCTCTTTCTATAAGAATTGTAATTACACGTGTATTTTTATTTTTATACTTCTTATTCCCTTTCATTCCATATAATTAAAATTTATAGTAATTCCATTCTTACTTATCAAACAATGAAATTTGAATTTATACTTTATTCACACCTTATTCATTTCTTATAGAATTACAATTCTTTTTCGTTCTAATTCCCTCACAACCAAACGGCCTATTAAATGAGGTTGACTCTAACATCAAATTAAAAAGTGTGTTTCATTTTAACTAAAAATCTAAACTGATAATTATGGTGCACATTTATATTTATATATATTATTATATATGTTCCACACCCGATACTTTGATTTTATGAGGTTCAAATTAAAGGTCCAAATAAGGAGGCCTACATACACATACAACAGTGAGAAGTAGCTCAAATAATTTCAAAGCCTGAATTAGTTTGTCGAATGCTATTACTTCCTTACAAAACTAGCGGTAAAGTGGATCTTTCCGGGGTAGTTCATGCCTGCCCCAAATAAAACAATAAACCGTCCAATTTTACTTGGCACAAACGTCTCTTGCATGCATATGCATGGTTTTCATCATTTTGTATGTTGAACCTACCATTCAATTATTGCCAGCCCCACTCTCGTGATCCATCAAATTCTCAACACTCATCATCACTTTTGTTTCAGTCATGTTTAATTTTAAAAAAAAAATAAAAATTATTGCAACCCAAAGGTAGCTCAAGTAGCAAATTAAAGGAGCTTCTTTGTGCCGAAGAATTTTGGAATAATTCGGAATCAATTCCACAAGTAACAATTCCCCTTGGGTCAACTCCTCTGTCTCTCGGTGCGAACGGAGATTAGTCGGGTGAACCCAAACTGTTAAACGGACGGAGAAAGACTCGAAACACTTCATGGGTTTAATTTACACCCAAAAAGAAAAATAAATTACTTTTTTGCTTCTTCAATTGTGAGGTAGCTAGTATAGATTTAATCACTTAGTTGTTCACAACATAAATTTAATCCTTTAGTTGTTATCAAAATGACAAATATGATCATTCACCATAAAACTATCAAAATAACATATTGTTAATTATTAGATGACAGAATCTACGTTATAGTTATACTTCAAGATCAAAAGTGCCTTTTTTTTTTTTTTTTTTTTATAATTATGAAATATTGAAATTCTATATAAAGGATCTTGATGAGTGATTCGGTGTGATAATTTTAAAAATGTCTATCAATAATATAGTTTTGTACTTTATAATTATGAATTGAGGCGAATGATTGTGCATAATATATTCTTATCTATTAACGTACGTGGAGGCCGGAGTACAGTGCACCATGAATTGCTTGATAAACCCTCTATTAAAGCATTTTGTTAATAAAACGCTATTATCAATATATCAATACTAACTTCATTAACCAGCTTGGTTGGTGTTAGTGGTCGTCCAATCTCATTCTTTAAAAGATTAAAAGATGTTAGGAGTTCCAATCCCCTCTCATACGAAAAAGTTAATCTGACCAGCACTTTGTTCCTTAATTGGGCCGGTCTTGATATGGGCTTAAAAGTGTCTCATATAATTAGGGTCACCTCGTGGTCTGACAAAAAAAAAAAAAATACTTCAGCTTCATTTTTTAAAAAAAAATGATAAACAATACTCTTATATCCATTTCACTCCACAAATGACAAAATAAATTCCCATAAATATAACTTTTATTCTTTTACCAATTTGTTATTTTCATTCTATGAACAAAACCACGAGTACCCATCTACCCATATATATCTTTCAATATATTGTTTCAACAATTAAATAAAAGCATTGATATATAATATATTATTAGAGAGAACTAGTATTTTTGTCCTTGCGTTGCACGGAATGGATTTGTTATAATATTTTAAAAATATTTGGATCGACATACAATTAATGAAATTGTAACATCGAATATTTTATAGCGCAATTAATGAAATTGGTTGGATCGATTATATTTTTTTGATGGTTTCTTTGCTTGAATTAGAGCAAATAATTGTCCAATTACTCAATGCGATGCACGGATAAATTTTTTATTATATATTTAGATAATAAAAATAAAGATTGAAATTATAAAAAATTCTAATTTTGAACATATACATTTATTTGATTATAAGATTAGTGCAAAAGTATTACTCAATTAATTGAATAATATATGACTTGTTTGTCAACAATTATCTTAAAAATCTAACAACCCATGTTTAGTTAATTTTTTTAAATTTAAATAATTTAAAGTTTTCAAAAGAAAAGTGTAATTAATTTTTTAATGTTTTAAAATAATTTTTAGTCAATTAGTAATATCCTTTTCCCTTTTCCAATTTTCCTAATTTATGTTTCCTTTTTCTAGGATCTTTTTATATTTTCAATCAATTAGTAAAATCAGTTTTCTTTTCCATTTTATCTTTACTATTACTATTGTCTGATTTGTATGTTTTTTATTGAAAAGGTTGCAGATGTGATGCTGGTTGGTGCTTATCCGTTTGAAGACCCTGACGATCCAAGAAATTTCAAGAAAACAATTACTGTCAAATTGTAATGAACTCGACCATTGAATGTGCCATTGTAAGTGTCAAATGCGTATTACATAGGAACAATGACTAACATAAGAAATAACTAATTGTAATAGCATTTTATTTTATAGAATAAGAACTATTTCAATTTTAGGATAACTATTTCAAACTTGAGAGGTGTTAACAGATTCCTCATTTCTTGAATCACATTCCTCTTCAAAAAAATTGTAATCTTCCTTATCATAAATATATCTAGGTAAATCTACATCCTTCAATACCCCGATAGTGATTTTTTCAGAAAAATTGAGCATATACCTGTGTGTTGTAGTTTTGTTTCTATATGTATTATAAACCACTTGAAATCTACAAATTCGATATACTCCACCTTCTTTAAATTTCTTGAATCACCTTTGAACAAACTTTTCAGGAATATGCATGTGTATAAAGGTTCCCTGAATTTGTAGAGTTAAAATAAAATGTTGTGAAAAAACTACAAATATGCATAAATATTAATATTATAGTAAAAAAAAAAAAAAAAACCTCAAAATCATGGACCACACACTCTATGGAGTTTATTTTTTCAGAATCTCTTGCT